>VZRF01010392.1:51143-217334 GCA_013396875.1 Vireo altiloquus | reverse complement strand
TCTGTGTAGAATTTCTGGAAAATACTGAATATATATATATATTTTTTTTTTTTAAATTCAAAGAGGAATTAAGTTGTTTTGGTTTTACTTCATTCTGTGAGATGACTGGATTGTTCTCCTGGATGCTGATTACTGCAAAGCTTTAGTTTTTTGCTTTCTCATTATTGTGCATTTTTAATTCTTTCAAAAGGAAAAGTCTTTCTACAAACACTTGTTCAAATTCACTGTAGATCTTGTCTGTGGTGATAGTGGATAATACACTTAAATCATTTCTATATTGCTGAAAACTCACCAGTTTTAAAGATGTCATGAGTTGTGTTTAATAAGTGGTGTAGCAGTTAAAAAGTGAACAGAATCCTAACAAAGCCTAAAGATAGGAGGGATGAGTTCACCCAGTCAGTTAATAGAGTGTCAATCACAATTGTGAATTATGTAGTAAATTGGATCTATTTACTTATGTGTCTTATACTATGAACTTTAAGAAGATGAATGAAAGAACTGACAGTTATTTTGGTAATTACAATGTTGCACTGAAAAGCCACAGGAAATTTCTTTAAAAGCCTTTAAAAAGTTATAGGAGAAAGCACTTCTTTCAAAATGATCGAAAACTCAATACTGTCGCCTATTGGAAGTTTGTGATGTGTTTCACAATACTTAATATTGCTCTTTAAGCCCCAGCTGCTTAAGTAAAAGGATTAGGTATATTTTTCTGTCATGCTGGTCTGACACCAGAGTAAACGTGCTTTGAATCATTTTTGCTTTGTGTTACTCCTGTATCTGAGTATTTCAGTGTTACAGCTGGTGATCCTCCTGTGTGACCTTCCTATTATTTTAAGTGTATGTGGATATCAATGGAAAAGATCAGCAATATAAACTGAAATGCTGAGATTCTTACTATTAAATTCAGCATGAACTACCAGGGGAGGTTTCATCTCAATATAAGATTTTTTTTTTTTTTTTTAATTTTTTTTTTTTTTTTTTTTTTTTTTGCATTGAGAACAATCAGTCACTGAAGTAACCTCCCCAGTTAAATAAGTTGTATAAGTTCCCATCACTAGAAAATTTCAAGATTGAACTGGACAGGGTGCTAGATAATCTCATACTGGCTCTCTTTCCCATGAAAGGTTGAACTAGATGGTCTTCTGAGATCCTTTCCAGCCTGGGCTGTTCTATAATTCCATGAATTGTGATTCATTTAAGTTTAATTGTTACAGCCCAGTTTAGGAATGCTGAAATAATTTTTAATTACTACTTTCAGAAATGTATTTGTAAGGTGAAATCCATAAAGCAGCAATTTAGACTTTAAAAAATATATTGGAAGTGTCCCAGTACATTAAAAAATTGTCGTAGTCCTCTTATTCCTATCTGGTTGTTTTTCAGAATTGGTGTTAGACTCCCAAGTATCCACCTCCATCAGATTAGACCCTTGCTTAGGCTTTTGAATAGTGACCTACATGTGGACAGGCACCCAAAGTAAAAAAGAATTGTTTGATACACTGGAAAAAATTCTGTGGGTTTGTAGTTATGTATAAGTAAGGACATTTACAAAGGAAAGGTGCCATTAGTTCATCTGATTCTTGATGGATGGATTTTCTCTACCTGAACTCTGTAGAGGTCAAACAGCTAAGTAATAGTTGAGCACTCTGCCCTTAATTGCTTCAGCTGGGCACAAAAAAGACTTCTGCTGTTTAAAAGTGTATTTAGGATATGTACCAGAAAAAAAGTGTGGGCAATGTCACTAATGGCATAAATACATATTATCCATGGCTTTCGAGCAACTAATTTTGGGGCATTCATTATAAACAGAGAAACATACAGACCAAAGAATGGCATTTTCCCCGTGGTACTTGTGGTTTTGGCTTTGCTACAGGAGTCCATAGTGGTGGTATTGAATAGCATTGATAGAGATGAACAAACAGTCTAAATAAAGCAATATTAAGAATGTTTTTGTAATGTAACATTTATATCACTGAATTAAGTTAGAATTCCACATGCAGCATGCAGTTCCATGTCAACTGATGTGCAAAATAATTCCAGCTTTTGGTTTTTTTCTCCTCTCCCCAGGCAATGCATTGCTCCACAGCCCCATGCTAGACCTGGACAGTGATGTGCGTCCATCTCCAATTGGCCATCTCAGTCAAACTGCTTCGCTGAAAAGGGGCAGCAGCTTTCAGTCTGGCCGTGACGATGGTAGGCATCTGTTTTATTTGAAAACACAAAGCTGTAGCTCCCAGTGTCCAGTGTGTGGTGTAGTCAAAAAACCCAAACAAAAACCCACACTCTGTGTGTTTATTTTTTATTGTTATGAAATAAAGTTCTTTCTTCTCATACATCACTGTTGCTTACTAAAGAAGTCCTCCATGCTTTTGGCAAGCACAGAGCAGTTCATAAAATTCAAATTCAAGTTCAAAATTTGCTTCTTAGAATGTAGTTAAAGTCTTCTTTTCTACAAAACCAGATCTTTTTTCTTGTATGCATAGCCATCTACTGCCTACTTCCTTTTGCTTGTTATACCTTTTGTGTGTGTTTACTAAGATGATTCTCCTTGCATTTGCACCTTCTGTGACTTCACATACCCGGATCTCTGATTCTCTAAACCCAGAAAAGGAAATAAAATGTTTGACTAAGCTCAAGCAGTCTGTCTGTACACAGCCAGCTGAGATCTTCTGTGTTGTGTCCTCAGTACCCTTGTCCAAACAACTTCTTCTCGGGAGTCTTTCAATGGTGGTATCACGGGAGACAGAAAACATGTTTTTCACATAATAGATAATTTCTTGCTGAAATAACTGTCTTACTGTTACCCTTGTCATTTCTCAGGCCAAAGCCTTGCACGGAGTTTATTAACAAGCAGTACAAAGCAAAACAGTAAATTGCTGGTTGTTTTTGAATGCCAACCACTAACAATACGGATACCACACTTAATGCAGCAGGCAACGTCCAAAATCCAGTTGATTTTTAACTTGTTTCAATTCTTTTGCATGACCAGGGACTTAATTGCATATGTGTCAGGCAATTGCACTTCAATCAGTTATTTTGCTTTTAGAATCTTAGTTATGGATCTTTTATCTTTTACAAACTAAAAAAGGTAATTTTTCAGCAAGTTTTGCATATTCTGTAGACACCAAGATCCAAAGGAAAACTGGAGAATTGGAGCACTGTGATAATCCATACCAATTTCCTAGAGGTAGAATGAGTTGCCTCCGAGCTGAGTTCCTTGGTGCTTAGGTGCGCATGACCACTGATAGCTCTGCCATCCTTTCTGCTCTCTGAGTGGAGAGACAAAGCAAACCTACCACTTAGGATACCTGTGCAAGAGCTACCATTCCAAATGTGCTGTGGTGTGTTCTCTTTCCAGTTTGCTTGTGGATCATTTTGGGGTGTGGTAAATTTAAGGAATGGCATCTCTCGGCTTTTTTGGTGATTTGGTGTATTTGGGTTTTTTTTCTCCAATATGTTTGACAGTGATTGTCCAAGAAATTGTTTAGAGAAATTACCATAAATTCAAAACAGCAGCATTCAAATAATATTTAGCTTTTACATGAGCATATGTTCGTGAGAGTATGTAACCAATAGACAGTATCTCTAGTTTCATTTCTTGAATGGTATAGCAGAGATTATAATAGAATCAATGGAATAAAATTTAGAGCTTTCTCTAGCAACATAGTGAAAATATCCTGAATTTATGGCCATAACCATTTGATATGATGGACAGTGTCTTATTCTAAAAAGTATCTGCTTTCTGCAGAAGTATGCTTCCTCAAGGGGAAAATAATTTCATAGATGAAGTAAACCTTGCCAGTATGTTTTCAGTTAACAGCAAACATCCCTGGTTATAATCTTGGATTGGTGCTGGAAGTTTTGGCAAAGATAAAATAGTTTCTCAAAGGAACTGAATTTTTTTTTTGTTAGAAGTTGGAGTTTATAGATGTTACAGAGCTATAGGAGTGTTAGCACAGCTTCCTGACATAGTCATAGCTTGTTAATAAGAGTTTTTCTGCCACAGGGTCTAGACCAGTTCTCTGACAGTCATAAACAAACCTGGTGAAGTGACTTATCTGCGTCCACACTAGGAGCTTTTCTAGTTGAGCTTTGATGTTTTCATGCCTCCTAAACAGATATATCACTCTCAGCACAGTTGTACTTTAGTTATATCTGAGCTTCTTTCCAAATTTTGGGCTTCCATTATGATTTTATTTTCAAATACTAATCCAAACTGCCTAAACTTTTTGGCCATGAGAAAAAATGGGTAGTGCAGGTGTTCAATTCTCCAGTAAAGAAATGGATCAATACTTGATCCACACCTCAACAGATGGATGCTGCTGAAGGCATGAAGATTCAAGGTTGTCTACCAACACAATAGTATATTGAAGCTCTGGTGAAGCCTACTAGTATGTAATGTGCTATTAGGCAGCTATTTTTGCCTAACTGGTGAATTCTATTGTGTGTAGGCAACATTCTGTAGCAAAGTAGATACAAAAAGTGCTATTTCATGCAATATTTTTCTGCATTTCCACACTGTTACATAGGATGATATCATATTTTTAAATTTATCATTTGTACAAGACCTGAGTTTATACATAAAAAACCACCACACCAACAAACATGTCATTTTAAAGTGTATTTTTTGGATTTGTGGGGCTTTGGCTATTTGTTTTGGGTTTTTTCAAAAAATATGTGATTTCTTTGTCCAAGTGTTCTAAAATGGGCTCTAGTTCCTGAAGTGAAATGCAAGTCTCTTACCACCATGGTGCTGATACCCTGTTTTGTTAAACTGTTGTAATCACAAAGGTTTTAGTGCAGAACATAGGTGATTATGGAAGAATATTTCACAAGGTTTCCTTTATTTTCTTGTTTATAAGTACTTCTGCCTCTGTTCGGCTTTTTCTTTACCCCTTTTTTCCCACTGCAGAGGAAACTGAAAAAAGTTATTGGTTGCCAAGATTTCATTTGAAACTTTTCAAATGTCTTGATTGCTTTCATGTTACCTTATTTTTTAGAGTGGTTTGAAGACAGAAGACTATCTGAATGGATTTTTAGGTGGATTGCCTTAGATATCCCTGCAAGGGGAACAATTCTGTAGATGCTATCATAGTCCTGGCACCTTGTAAGCATATGAGAGGAAAAGAAAGAGCTTGTATGTGTACAAATTGTGTACACATATATGGACTGGGCTTTAAATTTTTTATTTCTACCCGAAGGGTTTTATAAATACTCTATAGTCACTTGTGTAATACAAAGCAGCAGCAAGCTGGTAGTACATTCCTACTGTTGTTTTTAAAAATGTTAATGTTGCCTTTTCCTTCCCCTCTCTCCCTTTTAGCTTGGCGATACAAAGCTCCTCAGCAAGTTGTATTTGTTGAAAAGTTGACAAAACTTGTTGTAAGTCAGCTGCCCAACTTCTGGAAGCTCTGGGTTTCTTACGTGAATGGAAGTTTATTCAGTGAGGTATGGATGCGTCTATATAAATTACTTATAAGTAATAAAGGTCTGTAATAATTATATTTGAAGTATTAAATTTCACTGCTAGAAGCAATGATATTTTAGTAAGAGATTTTTCTTTTCAAAAGAACATAAGCGTACAGTGGAATTACTTCAAATTCTGACAGTAGGGATTGTTTGTGTGTCTGTGTCTGTGTTCCAGTTGCTGGACTCAATAATATCTGTGTACTTTCACCTCTTACTCATAGCTGGCCCTTCACTGGTGAGCTGAAGAAATAGCACATTGCATGAAGAGTAGAGATAAGTAAGAGTCATACAGAAAAAGTTTTGTTTCCTTTCTTTGGAAAAGGAGTGCTCATTTCTTCAGTTTTAAGTATTTATAAGTGAGGTTAGGTTCAAGACCAGAGTTGCAAAATAACCAAGGCACAAAGCAGAATTCACAGACACATTATAGGGAGTCTAGTCTGGAAGGTTAGTCAGCTGTAACTACCTGTGCTGCTTCTCCTTCTTGCTCAGATGATCTGATTGTTCCAAATCAGGCAAATATAATCTTGATAATCCAAGAAGAAGAGGAAAAATGAAAGTATTTATTTATGACCCATGCTGGGTTTATATGCACAGTCTTAATAGGCACAGTCTTAATTGAAAGGATACCTCAAAATTAATTTTTGATAAATTAATTAATTTATAGTATACAATATTCTGCTGTGTTTAAATTCTGAAGTCAGCACACCTATCTACTATTCTTCTCAGCTTTAGTAGAAAAAACAAAAGCCTTCAAAAAAGAATATTTGGAACTTATGTTCTCATTTTTCTTTTCCCTAACTAAAGAATTAATTTATTTATTGCCACTGCTTATAAATCACTATACTGTTTTCATATGATGATATTAATCGGTACTATAGCCCTTTAGATGTTGAATACAATGTACAGAGCATTATCGCTTAAGTGAAATAGATGCAGTATGTGATCCTCATTTTATTTATAAAAATCAAAAGAAAGATATGACATTTACTCATAATGTTCAGTGAAGAAGGTAAAATCAAGAATAAACCTTAGTACTGTTGACTTCAACAAAAATAATTAATTTCATAAGGGAAATGACAACTTTTCGTTTTGACACCATTACTGTTGAAAATTCAACTTCATAAATTCACCTCTTAAGTTACTGTGATTTTTTTTTTCTGTGTACAATGAAAAAGAAAGCAATTTCTAGAGAAACGGAGACTTGAACTGTAAACAAAGAAATTCTACTCATGAAAAGAAATTAAGAAATTCTACTCATGAAAATGATTGCAAGTAGAAAATGTAGTGATCTCCTGTCCTGCCTGAACAAAATGTTGTTTCAATGTATTGAAAAAACAAAAGAAGTAGTTTTGTTGGTAGTCTGTAAGGTACCTATGCTCTTCCTTTTTTGGGCCTAATTCTGAATTTCTGAGAGATTAATCCATATACATTTGATTTCTTCTGCTCTTTTGGTCCTTCCAGAAGCCCCACAGATTCTTGGGGAGATAGGAAGGTTGGTGTCTTCCATTCCTCCTGTATGTTTTGCATGCCACAGTCAATTGAGGATGAGCGAGAGGAGGGGGTGACATAAGCTCAAAGAGTTCTAGAACACCTAAGAATATCTGTCTTCACAGTACATTCAAGACTGAAAATTTGTGTTTTTCTGTCAGAAACAGTACAGATTTTAATTGTCCACAAAGATTGCTATTTATCATCATTCAGGAAGCAAGGCAATTGCTACATTTTTTTAAGAAATAACCTATGAAAAATGGTATAGAGGGTTATTTCAGTTAGCTTATGTCTTCAAGACATTTTAAAAATGTAGAAAGATAATCTCCACATATGCATTTCAAGAGGTATTTAATCTTGATCAGTTTGTAGGGTTTTGGTGGGGAGGGGGTTCTTTTTAATTCTGAAAGGTTAGCTATATGCCTTAAAACGTTGTCAGTTAAAAATGTGTGTGGTGTTTCAACAGTTTGAAAAGTTGAGTTCTTTGAATCACTCTAGGTGAAGTCACAAATGTGAGTAGTAACCGTTGATCTTACCACAAGATAGTTTTGGTCTGTCTGTGCATGAAAGGTTTAAGATTGGTCTTCAGCAAAACCACTAAAGACAAGAAAATACCAGAGATCTATGAATTGCTCCGTTTAATCCAGCTGTAAACCAGTGTGGATTTAAAGTTACTATCTGAAGTTTCAAGAAATAAAACTTATTTTCTTTTCCATGCCTTAGAAGAGAGAAGTGGGAAATTAATGCAGCAATAATTTAAAGGTTGTTCTCCTTGTCTGGTATAATTCAGAGCTTTAATGTACAAGAGTTTTATAGCTATGTATTTTCTCCAGTTTTTTTCTCACTAGAAATTATTTATTTTATCTTAGAAATCTTCAATGCTTTAACTAAAGAGGGATTTTGAAAAATGCAGCATTTCAAATAAATTATTTGAAAGTAAATTATTGTCTTTTAGAACACTCCTCTCATGTTATTGCACTTCTTGTCCAGTAGATGTTGCTGTGCAAACATAGAAGAGGATATTTTTTAAATACAAAATTCGACATCTGCACTTCACCTAGAACTTGAAATAACTTTTTCAATGTAATTTACTCTACTGAGATCTCAGTAGTCTCCACAGAAGGGTAGAACTACAAACAGGAAAACTATTAGTCAAACCATGTTTTTCTTCAACTGTAACTGTCTCATGCAAAGTGTACTCACGTTCCTCTGTTCTCAGAGAAGTGAAAACGAAGATGCTGCTTATTTTGCAGAGTCTCTTTTACATTTAGTTGAATTATTTAAAGAGCATTGTAGCAAAATTCTGTTCCTAAAACCAAACAAAAACCCTGCAACCCTCCCCCCCTCACATATTGCATTTCCAAATTGCCTTCATTCCAAAAATTGTTTCCTACTTCACATTGATGTCTTTCTCTGGTCAGCTTCTATGGTGAAAAAATAGTTTATTCACATAAACTTGATGCACAATTAGACTATATATGTTTTAGATCTCACTAACTGCAGTGGGAAAACTTTGACCTCTTGAAGTTTGTTATGCTTGAGCTACTCTTATGCATGTGTCTGTCTTAAGCACACGTTTTTCCTCAGAACTAAACATTAGGGTACTTACCTACAGTAAGTAGAGTTTATTGAGATATATATATATGGTCTTCGCTTAGTGAAATGCCCTGAGTTAGTTTTTATAGTTACATCATAAACTCATCGGTTTTCACTTCTTCACTTTGAAACCCCCTTTTTCAGAATTATTTTTACAGTGGTTATAAGATACTTACACTTTTCAATTTTCTCATTTTCACAAGACTGCTGAAAAATCTGGCCAAATGGAAAGATCGAAGAAAAATGCTAGGCAAAGACAAAATGATTTCAAGGTAAGTAGTTGGGGGCGATGTGGTGAGCAGAACCTTATTTTCTTTCATTTGTCCTTCATGGCAAGATTCTTTAGTGTCACCTTGAAAAATAAGATTTCTTAAATCATTTGTGTACCCTCCTTCCTTTTTGTCCTCTTCTCTGCCATGGGGAACCACCTGTAAATCTAACATTGCTCCCTGTTGTATACAGCAAGTGTATGGCTGCTTACACATATTGGTAGAGCTTTTTCCTTGATTTTTCTTTCCCTTTTTCTGATGCAGAAAATGATTCAGGAAGTGATGCACTCTCTGGTAAAACTTATCCGTGGAGCCTTGCTTCCATTCAGTCTCAGAGAAGGAGAATTAAGACAGTATGGTGGCTGGGAGATGAAATCTGAACTTTCTGGCCAGTGGCTAACACATGTTATCCAGACTGTAAGGTAAATGGATTTCTGGACCCATAAAACCATTCTACTCCTGGAATGTGTGTACTTTAAGACAAAATATTTTGTTCATTGCATTAAGTACCCTGGGTTTTGAGAATGTTAACATTTTCAAAAATAGGATTGCAAAAAATTTCTTACATTTAGTATTCTGTGTTAGGTGTAATTAATGATGTCTTATCATATAGTCTTATTACATAATAATATATTCATTTTTTCCCATAGCATCTTATAAAAAAGTTAGAATAAAATATTTGCCTGACACAGCATACACACTCAGGGAATGAAATAGGATTTGATTCTTTAGGATAGAAAGCAATTATTTGCTGCATTTACTTCCCATCTTTGCCAAAATGGGTGAAAATATCATATTTCTCACTGTAGTATCATTCTTAGGTCATAAGTTACCCTTACAGCTGTTTAATGGAAGGTGATACTCCTGCTTATAATGTCATTCTGCTTATATGTTTTATAAAAGTAATAATGCATATTTCATTAATTGAAAAATGACTCACTAGTATAAAGTATTTGCTTGCATTTGTCTATGGGAACTACAGGAATTGTCACAATCTTTGGAAGAGTAACTACTTCTTTTGAGTAGTACCTGAGTGATACTGTACTTTTTATCTCGAGTTTTCAAAGCAGGTAACCAGCAAAGCACAGATGAGGAAAAGAAAGGTGTATAATCATGTATAGATATTTTCAGTGAGAATGGAGTGATACTCACCTGTTGTCAAGTCTGTTTAACACTTTCTCTCAGTCTGTTTTCACTTAAATTATCTGTACTGTAACCACGTAGAAAAATATTTCCATGTGAAGTTTGTTATTCTGGCTGAATTTTGCGGAATGCTCTCAATTTAAGAAGGAACTGGCTTAATACTTGATGAAAAGGTATAAAGGGGCATCAGTGTTGCCCTTTTATAAGAAGCAAGCCATGAGTTTCACTCAAATTATAGAATTCTAGACTTTAGCACTTGCATATCTGTAATACTGGCTTGGAAGTGTAACGAACAGATTCTCTAAAGGTTACCTGTGCTCCTGCCTTCTGAGATAAGATCCAGGCTGAGATTACAGACTATATGAAGACTCTTTCAGAGAATCTCCTTTTGCTTTCCGGACACTATCCTTGTAATGAACGGTTGAGCTTAGAACTGGGGAAATCCTCTCTCCCTCCTACTCCTTTCCCCACCTTTTTTTCATAGCAATGGCACATGAAGAAAGTGGGCTAGATTTTTCTGCAAAGTGATGAAAAGTAGAGAAGAAAAGGAGCATCTGAAGAAGAGGAATGGAACATGCTATCATAGGGTGCTGATCAGTGATGACCGGGTCGGAAGTGTATGCATGTGCTACAAGGACATTAACTTTGAATCCCCTACACTTCGACAGTCTGACAAAATTCTTGTGACTCACACTAATTATGAAGGTGGGCTGTTCCCAAGAAGAGTCTACACATTGCCTGAGACCTTTATATGTTGCAAAGTTACGTAGTAGCTTAAGCCATATTTTCATAGTTTGTAACTAAAAGTCATTGTGAAGCACATGGAGGAATTGCATTTATTTCTGTCAATTCACAAATTATTTACTGCTTTCTGCTTGCATTTAAGAGTGCTAAAGCTCACAATATTAGATAATAGGGAATTGCTGTTACATCTGTGTGAGCTTAATTTTTCTGTTTGTTTGTATGTGCCACACAGCTGATATCACACATACATACTTGTATGTATCACACAGGTGGTAGCACATGTACCCATGTTCTCATGTACCCATCCTGTCATTGCCCAGTATGAATAGGTTCCAGAGAATAAATTAGAACTTTGCAGTCAATTGAGCCATTTCTGCAAGACTTTTACCTTACTATAAAGGTGTAAAGGTATGTATTTGTTAGGGTGTATTATATGAAAAAAAAGATGGTCTTAGGGATGTGGCAGCTATGTGCTCAATGGAATCAACTCTAAAGTACAGAGTTGCAGTCTTCTGTGCAATCTAAAGTAATTTAAATTTCTCACAGGTGGCTATTTACATTCTGTTTCCTGGCTGGCTGAGATAGTACAGATTTTTGTAATCTACCAATTCAGTAGTTGTGCTGGGTGGAGAGCAGTCTGGTTAATGGTGGGCATTTGGTGGTTTGTGCCCAATACCAGGGGTATGGAAATGGAGCCTACAGGGGTTTTCAAAGATACACAGAGAACAGAACTGTTGTATTTATATATGCAGAAAATGTCTGAAAAATTCAATGTAGTTCTATCAGCTTAAAAAACCTTGCAGATTTTCACTTCCATCTAACTTTGTTTTCCAGGCTTAGTTCTGAGTCTCTTACTGCACTCGAGATACCCAATGACATGCTTCAGATCATCCAGGATCTTATTCTGGACCTTCGTGTACGTTGCATTATCCTGACCTTACAACACACAGCTGAAGGTAATAGAAGGTTGCAGGTCTCCTTGCTTACTGTCATTCTTTTGCACCTAATTAGACCAAACCATGCCTTGAAAGACAACTGGGTTTATTACACTCCTGTGTTTATTACACATCTGTGTTGTGGTGACACTGGACTCATCTGATTCTGTAGTCTCTCACAAGAGTTACTCAGATACTTCATTTTTCTACCAGAAATAAGTTATAAGTATTTTCTTCCCTCAGTCTAATAAATACAGTAGGTTAGACCTGTTTCCTTTGGGTTCAGACAGTTCTACAATGCAAGTGATTTATTTCATTAAGCAGCTTCTACATGTTGGAAATATAATTTATTTTCTTTCTTGAGTTTTTCTATAACATGAAGAATTATATAAACCCTGTCCCACCCCCAAGGAAAAAAGAAAAAAAAAACAAAACCAAAAAACAGTCCACAGCCCTTTTTATGGATTTTAGTTGTGTGGTTTCCAGGGCTTTTTACTAACATTGTAATCTCCAGGGTTTCCTGCTGTGTACACAACTTTTGCCATAAATGTCTGGATTGTGAAGGCCAGTAACACATTCTCTAAATCTAATGTGACTCTATGCCATCAGGGGCCATTCTTCTTGCTGTCTTGTCTTCAACTCTGAAACTTAAATTTGAATGAAGTAGATCTTCCAGAAATAAATGTCTCTCCTAAAATCAGGGCAGATTGATCTACTCATTCTCTTAGCAGGGCTGTGGGGTTTTTTTCCAAAAGACTACTTACCCTCAATGTTAAAAAAAAGTAGGGCTTTTAAATATTACATTTTAGTCACTTTTAATCTTTAACATAAGATTTTATGTAGGCTGACACGAAACTAAGAGTCTTACTCTACACTTAAGTGTGCTAAGCATAGGTAGCAATATTAAGCAAGTTTTTAAACTTCTGATGACAACAAATCATTAGGTATCTATGGTTTATTTGTTACAATATTGGTATGAATTGCATTCTTGGCTCTTGTTTTATTAAATCCAATTTCATAATTAACATTATTTTTCTGCATTTATGTCAAGCTAGCTGGTCAAATAAGCTCATACATTGTCTTGTCTCCTTAAAACTCTGTAAAGTATTACCGCTATTTCAGATTTCACTTAAAGTATGAGAAGTTATTTTTTGGTTTTCATTCCTTAGCACAATTGAGTTCAATTGTTTGGTTTATCCTAATGATAGGTGAAAGAGGTTTGTTGTTTTTTTTTTTTTGTTACATGACAATGGTCTTATTGGACTGACTTATTCCTCTGTCTAGGAACTGTGAGTCCAGGACATCCTCAGATGTCTTGCTGTTTTAAAGGAAGAAAGTAGTTAGCTCTCAACTGTTTTCTTGACAGTCCCCAGCTTATCAAATCTCTGAGCTACCTACTTAACTTCTCTAGCACAGTTCAGAGAGCTCCAATATGTGATCAATGATGAAAAAATTTGTCGTTTGCTAGTTTTGCCTACTTGTTACATCATGGCAATAGCCCAGTTCTTTGTTCGGTTGCAGAGTTTCTGCTCTGCGTATTCTGACTGCCGGCTACACAATTTGTGTAGGAAAAACTCTTGTGATAAGCTGCACCTTAGTATTTAATAAAAGCAATTCAGACTTTTCTTTCTTTAAACAAAAAAAATCAAATCCCTAGAGATGCTGGTATGTGTTATTGGCTGGATAATGTAGCTCTCTTTTGTCTAACCATAACAGCAACCTTCTTTATTCAGACTTTTCATCCCCTATCAGTGAAGCAGTTCTGTGTGTTGGCTATAGCATCAAACAGGAAGGAAGATGCCTCCTTGTATCATAACTCTCATTCCGTGCATTGCATGCCTTATCTTTGGAGTCCTTTTTTTTGTTCATTGCCTACTAAAGCAAAATTATATTTCTGGAATGTATGTAGATTGTGGGGATTTTTTTCTGCACATGACCAGGCTGATTGGGCTCTTGAAAAAACTCTTATTATTGGGGAACGAGTGAAAGAACAGGTAATGGATATTCTCATGGAGCTATGTAAATGTATCTCAGAAGTAGCTATATCTGCAATACATAAATATAACTATATCTGCAATGCAAAAAAGCTCCTCCTGAACTTAAATTTCACCCCTCTAAATATCTCCAAAATGTAAGTGCTGATATAAACTTCAGTCTCATCTTTTGCTGCATGTCGTAAGTTGGTAGAGGCATTCAGATGTAGTTAAAATATTCAATAGAGTCACTACTGAACAGTCACTAGAGTGAAGTAAATATTCACTTTAGCTTTTCAAGTACAATAACCCTGCCCACGCACTGGGTTTTTTTGTTGTCTTACGATAAACACCATATACACACACTGGCCCTGAGAAGGCAGTCTGTGTTCTTTCCCTCCTGTTATATGATCACTGGTCATAAAGGTCATGAAAGAGAAGTTATGTGAATGCCAGACTAGACAGGGGGTTTACATGAATGTATTTGTCTGGCATTTGATGAACAGTGAAATATGAGAAAGAAATTTGTTGGGATTTAGATTTGTGTTAGCTAAGAACAGAATGCAAAACTGAGCAGCCACAAAAGCATGTAAAGGCTGACCAGTGCAATCTAAACCCTTAGAAGAAAATCAGTTGAATTAAGTGGGAAAGTGAACAGAGTAATTATTCTACACAATCCTTTAATGCCTTTTATCCTCACTGAGCCTATCCTTCCACGAGAGTTGCAGAGTATGACACTATAACTAAGCTTCTTAATTTAGCTACAGAAAGCACTAAGATTTTGAAGATACCTTTCAGCATGCATTAGTTATCCTATTTTCTCAGATTTTTAGAAGAGATAATTCACTGAAATTTTTACTCATTTAAAAGGGAGTTTCATGGTGTGCAGGCACTTCTGATGAGTATTTTGTGTGTGGGAAAACTGTAAATCAAAGCTCCAGAAACTGTGCACAGTTCATCTTTGTTCTGTTTACGCTTCAGTTAAGCCTAAAACACAGTGATGATGCAAAATGCATGCCATCCATAGAGGAATTGTGGTTTTATAGTGCATAAGTTTTGGATTCACATCCTGATAAATAGTTGTATAGTAAGTCTGTGTAAGTTAACACTTTCTGGGTAGTGGAAAACAGTGCTTTTTGCATATGCCTTCATGTATTTTTGAAGAAAATCTGGCACTGTCGATCCTTGACCCTGAGTGGGGACCCTGCCTCTTTTATAGTTCTGAATATGAATGATATGCTGTCCTTTCTGTCTTTGCTAAAATGCTAGCCAGTTGTTCTTTCATTTTTAATTAATAGCTAGAGTGTAATAGACTAGAGACTTGAGTTCTTAGATTAAGTATTTTATATTGTGATTAAAAAATTACAAAATAAAAACAAACCCAAAGCCTTCCCGCTATTCCTTTAATTCTAAACTTTCCAGTAAACGATGGGCTTCATGCAAACCCTGCCATGTATCATAGATGTGCTTCTCTGTGTGGAGTCACCAACACACCATGTGTGAGTTCCATTCTTAGTCATATGAGAGTGCTGAAGGCTTTGAAGCTTGTAGTGCTGTTTGCTTGTATGCCTAGTCATTGCAGTCCCAGTCTCTGTGGTTTATCTTTTCAAGTTCAAGGAGTTTTTAATAATGAAAATTTTTACCTTCTCTCCCCACCCACCCATCCCATCTTTCCCCTGTTACTCTGTCTTACAGATATAAAGAGATTAGCTGAAAAGGAGGACTGGGTTGTTGACAATGAAGGTTTGACATCGTTGGTGGGTATACTTGGTGTCTTGTAGGCACTTTCTTTGCTGGATTTTTTTTTTGTGTTTTTTTGGTTTTTTGGGTTTTTTTGTTGTTGTTGTTTTTTTGGGTTTTTTGCATGTGTCATGATTTCTATATTCTCTGAAGTTTAAATTACTTTGGACTTCATCTGTAAGTGTGCAGACTGGTGTCTGTAGTTTTATTAAAATATGAAAATATGAGAAGCTAATTTTTTTTTTAGTAGTTTGAATGGTTACCTGTTTGAATGGTTTACTGAAGTAAAAAATCATACTTGAGGTCACAAGTTCAGTTCACATAAAAATGCTTCATAACTTAGTAGGCACACTATCATGGAATTGGTCTGTAGCTAAATAAATAGGTCACTTATATGTTATAATGAAAAATTTAACTGAAAAGCAACTAATTTAGGAGATTGCCTACATGCAAACAACCAATGACTTGAAACCAAATTCAGATAAAGTAGTGAGATGCTTTCTGGAAATAAACAGTAATGAGTAATGCCTAAAACACAGCAAGTGCATTGTAGGTGTGACTTAAAAACAATCTGTGAAAGCAGAAAGGGCCTGTGGGAGGGAGAGTTGCTTCGTGTATGTTATCTAAGGGAATACTCCACAGGCTTTTTTAGTTCTTCTTATTTGCTTCTATAAATACGTGTTTGAAGTTGAGTAGGAGGACATTAAGCAGTCAAAATATGCATACTGTAGGAAGGCGTGTTGTTGTCAATTGTAGTACTATAACCAGATTTACAGCTTCTGGTCTTGATTTCAGTTGCTGCTGGTATGGGCAAGTCCCTTAACTTTTTTGTTTTTCACTGTGTTTGTCTGCTGAATGAAGGCAGGGGGAAGGTTCTTCCACCAGTGTTGTTTCTTTATGCTTGTGCTGTATCCTAACCCATCTTTATTAAAAAACTGCTCGAGTCGTTTTTGTACTTAGAAATCACCCATTCATTCCTTGTGTACAGCACTTCCCTAGATACCTTTCGAGTCCGTGGTTGAAACATGCCAAATTTTAATGGTGGAAGTTGACTATGTTTTGTCATAGCAAGAAAGTAGAGTTCATTGTGGTAAAAATAGAGGAATAGTATAAAAAAGGGCCAGACAGTCTCTCTGGGGACATTTTAGGCTTGAGGTAGAAACTGTATTTTAAGTTTGTAGGCAATACTGGTTGAGGACCCCTTTAGCATTTATATTCCAGGTAAAGGATACAGTGAGACACAGAATCAGGTTTTCTCAGCTTCACAATATCCAGAGAATCACATCTCTAAACAGCTTTCCTCTCCTGAGATGTGATGTTTTACGGTGCAGAAGCAAAAATCTGAGAGTAGCACTTTACTACTGCCCTTTTACTTTTGAGGGATCCAGAAATACTAAGTACAGATTGTCTTAGTGGCTTTTTTCATGATTTTCATTTTGCCATGTGAGCATCAGTTTCACAATCCACCTCCACCATTTACAGAAATAAAAGTTACTCCTAAGCCTGAAGTTGGTGGCATGCCATAAACAATCTACTGAGTGAAAAGCAAATTTACAGGACTTACAAACTTTTTTGTCCACTTCTTTGACCCAAATCTAGTAAGATGATGCCTCTCTTTTCTGGAGCAGTGACTGCTTCATATTGCCCTGCACAACAGGTTCCTGCCCAATACCAGCAGACAGATGCATTAAAAAATAAAGTGTGACTTATCTCAAGGAAGAGAGGAAGACAAAGTGACTAATGTCTCTGCTGGGAACTTGTTCGCACTTTCAGGATGAAATTGATACATGTTATCCAGACACTCCTATTTCAGGTTTGGAAACCTGAGGGTAACAACAGTCCCTCAAACCATTTTTTGTTCCATTTGAAAGCAACTTCAGTCCAATTTTCTTAGAAACCTTTTGCTGAAGTACAATGCAGAAGTATTGGACATCCCTGGTGAAATTCTATCCCAGCTTGGATTAAGGAGTGGAGGAAGGCAGTGTGTCAACAGGCATCTGTAAAGCTACAAACAGCTCTGAAAAACTTTCATGAACCTTTTATATGAGACTGTTTGGTGTTGAAGTTTCTCATTCAGATAAAAAAATGTACACTGATCTATGGTAATCATTCTGTAGACAACTTACGTACAAAAGCACATCACTATGAAAGGGTCCTCTGGTAATATATGAAGTGTGATTCTCCCCCTGCTTTTTTTGGGTTAATTTGGAAATAAAGAGCTTACCATATACCTTGTGAGTTTTTATGTACTTGTGTAGTGTATATTTAACATGCTTATCTACAGCTAACAACCTGTTTAACTTTCAGCCATCCCAGTTTGAACAGTGCATTATTCATTCCTTGCAATCTCTTAAAACTGTGCTGGACTGCAAACCTGGAGAAGCCAGTGTAAGTTTAGATTTATGTTTTCATTTTTGTTCTTCTTCTGAAACCAATAGTAATTTACGTTAAAAGAATTTTCAGAGAACAATCCAAGGGTACAGCTTTTCTCTTTATTTTTTTCCCATGTACACCTTTTCACTTGTGCTGGGTTTTAGACTTCTGTTTGTACTTCCTTTGTTAAGGGTAATTTGTGTGTATGGGGCAGATTGAATCTATATTTAAATCCTTAAAGCTGTACTTTTGAAAAAAAATGCTACTCATGTTATTTTCAGATAGCAGTAGGCATTACATGTAAAACAAAAAAGGGAAAGGCCATTCAGGGGAGTTACTCTTCACTGTGTATTGGATCCAAGTTGGCTGAAGAACTTAAATTCAGCTTTTTGTCCCGATCTACTCAGTACCTTGAGGCCCTGATTGATTGAAATACTGATATTTTCTTTCAGGTTTCAGTGTTGTAAGGGAGTTGAACACATTTTCAAACTCCCTTGAGGCCTTATGTATAGTTATTGCTTCTCTCTCCTCACCTACATTAATCTTTATGAGTAGCTTGTGTATTTTCTTAATGGATGTTACTGAAAAGAATCTGCAGTGAATTCACCTGCGCGATGAATCCTTCTTTCTAGGATGCAAAGAACTTGAAATATCCTGGGAGCTTTTGCTGAAATTCCATTAGCCAACAATGACACAGATATGTGTATTAGGACTTGCTTCCTTTTGCTGTGTAATCTCCTCATGCTTATCAAACTCTTCACTGGGACTTGTATTCTCTCTCCCATTTTTAGGATGGAGAAAAAATGAAATTGATCCATAAGAAAACAGTGTCCCAGCAGCCATTCCTTTAGTTGTGTCATTTCTTTAGGGATAAGTTACTCAGACCTTCCTTGAGAATAAGGCCACATGAAGCTGTTCTGCTGAAATAATATGCTTGCATCCTCAGGTTTTCCAGCAGCAGAAAACACAGGAGGATGTGTGTCAGCTAAGCATTGGGATCATGCAGGTAACTTGAGCACTTTGAAGTATGAAATTGTCAAAACAAGGGACCATCAAAAATGTGTGTGTTGTACCTTATCCACCTCCCAAAGGATATCTTAAGTTGATGACTCTGTTATTTCTCTGGTACACTTTTGGATACTGAGAAATGTTTGACTTTAGAAGTAGGTAAAGCTTACTAGCTAAATCTGGTGATGGCATATCCTCAGAGGGTGACATATTCAAGTATTTTACTGAATGTGATTGTTCAGGATTTTACTGACAATTGGCACTTGCTGAGCTGATCCCATCTATCATCTGTATACTGCAGTGAGAGGAGAAACACTGATTTTCATCAGCTGAAGATCTGACTTGTTATTTTTGTATCAGAAAACAGTGTTCTTTGTAACATAATATGATATTTTTTTAATTGATTTGAAATTAGGTAATACAATTCTTTAGGTTTTTGGACCGTTTTAATAGTCTCCTGAAATAAGAAATCATGAGCCAAAGCAATAAAAGGATTATAGTGAGACTTCTGCGATTTTTACTTGGGATCCACTGTTCAGATTGAACACATGAAAACTGTTAACCATGCTTATCAACAGATTGTCATTTTTGACATGCATCATGAAAATGACTTAAAAATTACCATGTTTTCCTACAAGTAAGCTATGATGCATACAAAATAGAAAATATACATTCAAAAGTTATAACTAAAATGTCACTGTATTTATGTAAAGTTTAAGACAAAAAAAGTGATGATGGTTGTTCTGCTTTTATTGACTGTAGTAAAAGTGAATTTGAGAACTATTTTTAGTTCTGGCAGAAAATTTAGATCGTGCTTTATTATTTCCTAGGGCTTTATAGACTGTTTGGAACAACTGAGCACCAAACCTGATGGTGACATAGATACATCACAGTAAGTAAAAAGATTTAAGATTTATAAGTCGTGTTCTGAAATTGTGGATGCAAGGGTTACTTATCAGTGGTTTTATCTCCTCTGTATTTCATATATCTTGTGGATACTTTTGCCTCTGAATAATGATGCTTTGAAATAAGAGCAGGTACTTGTTAGTCAAAGAAGTTGTGTGGCATCATGTAATAAAGATTGTACAAGATAATTAATATTGTGTTACTTAGACTGTTTTATTCAATGACAGAAGTTGTGTGCTGTTTGAAGCACATGTTTTGACATGACTTGACATGGAATCAGTTGTATTTGTCACTAAGTAATGTCCAGTCATGGTGAAACATCCCCTGCCTTTCTTTTCTTCCCTTCTATTTTTTACTGATTCTATTTCTGCTAAATTTATGAAAGTTGTTTGTTCAATAAATGCTTACTTTAGAGACCAGAACAAGTCAGAGTAGCCTGAGCTTCCAAGAGTTACAAACATTTGTTTGTGAAAAGCCAGAGAGTTAGCATGTACAGCAATATGCATTGGAAAGGGCAAGTTAAGCCTGGTTTTAATGCAATTTCTTTTTCTTCCTGTTCAGATGACCGTTGGCTGGATAGGTGTAAAAACAGAATCTGTGGCAAAACAGAGAAATTATATAAAAGAAAAGTGCTTTAGGAAGGAAAGGAAAGGTCTGTAGCTAGAATAGTACTATCAGACCACGGAGCTCCTCCTGCAGGCTTTGTGGGCATCTTAGAAAAATTGCACATGGGCTGCTTTGTTATCTGGTGTAAGGGGGGTTTGGGACAAGATTCCATTTCATTCCTGTTCATTTGAATCCACCATGTATCAAATAATCAAAAGCACTATACTACTTAATTTTTAAACAATATTCCTAGTCTTTCAGTTGATGTTTCATCTCCAGATTTGTTTGGAAGCATCCATGAAGAATCGAGTCTTTCTTCAGTAAGTTTGACTTCTATTTCTAAAAGTCGATGTGAAAATATTTCTCAGTGGTACAGGAATGTGGCTCTTTTTTATTGTTGCACTATTGTAAATATTGTTTATTTTGTTTTCTTTTTTTATAGAGAACAATTTTTTATTCTGTAGGCATTTCCTAGGCATATCAGCATGCAAAAATACAGGGATATAAGGTTCTTATTGAAAACACTGGTTTTTATGCTATCTTAGTGTACCATGTTAAGGTAACTCATGAAAATGATTTTTGAAAGCAGGTCCTCAGAAACTAAAATGGCATCACAGAAATCAGTGAAAATAGCACTGGTGTTAGGTCAGCTGAGGATTTGACTTTTGATTTATGACCTGGTTTTAGATTAGAATCAGTCTGATTAATAGTTACATTTTAAAACCCACAGAAATACAGATATTCAGTGATACAGTTTTCCCCAGAGAATGTACTGAGGATAAGTGTTAGTTATTTGTTTGTCTTGTTTGATCTTGTTTTTAGGAAGTTGAAAAAAGATTTTTAATATTCTTGACACTTTGGTGAATGTACTTTCTTCCAGTTAAGCAGCTGATGAAAAACTGTAGGTTTTTACCCACAAGAAACCTATGAGAACCTCTTGTGAAATTAATGTTCCTTAGTACAGGTTTTAAATGTTGTCAGAAGCCCAACTTTGCCTAATTTATGAGAGCAATAAGCGTTTCTGCTACACTTAAGAATCACAGATTGCCAAATTGGGGCAAATTTCTGAATTGTAGGCTATAATAACTAGTTCTTTATACAATTTTATTCTTGCAACACATAGATTTGATATTAATTGTTACGTTGTGGCTGGGGCTTCTTCCCATATGTCATAGGTACAAACACTTAAAAAGAAATAAACATTTTAGGCAATGTTTGGCTTCCATGGTATCATTTTCTTATGTAAATCACAAGACATTTTGTCTTCTCTTTCTTGAATGAGAACACAGAAAGTGAGTGATCAGAGCAAGATTGGTCACTGCATTTTTTAAATTTTCATTTTTCAAATAGTCTGCATACTGACTGATTATAACTTAGAGTAGAAGGCAACTCTCAGTCCTAGTCATCGTATTACTGAAATACAAAACTGTTAGGAGTTCTGAGTCTGAAAGCCAATACCATTTTTAATCAGATCAGTGCTGTTATGGTGACTGCATTGTCAGATAATTTTGTTTTCGAAATATTTTCTCAGTTGATTTTTAACTTTTATCTGAGGTAGAAAAATAGTTTGCAATTGAAAGAAGAAGAGGGGGAGAGGGAAAACCCAATCTATTTAAATAGTAGTTCTGTCTTGTTGGGTTCTTTATTTGGAAACAAGATCATGGAAAGGCAATTGTGGTATCTCAGCTCCAGAATGTATTTGACTCCCTTGTAGTTATAAAAATCATTAAAGAACAGATGTAATTTGTAATCACCTAGAATTTCTTCAAACTGCCGAAACTATATCATGCACTTCAGAACCTTCTTGTATTTTAGAGTCGTTGAGTGCATTTGTTCAGTGCCTGCTTCCCTTGTTTTAGCCAGCTTCATGTGAAAGTGATGATCTTCAGTTGATTTTATGATGGTCATAATTCTTGGTATATTTCTTGAAACAAAGTAAAATCCAGAAACAGCTTCCTGGAAAGCTGTCCAAACCTAATTTTTGTAAAGAACTCTTAACCACAATTCTGTATTAGTCACAACTGTTCCAATGAATGCTCTGGATCCTATAAGAAGCAACATGTTCAGTCATCATACCTGATACTCATTCAGTTCTCAGTAGTTTATTGACAAAAGTATTTGTAAACCCCACTTTATTTATGAGCATGTTTATTATGCACAAAGGATCATTAAAACACTCTATACATTTACAGTGTTGGTTATGCTGATACTTCTTTTTTTTAACTGGTATACTCTTTCTTCCCTTAAATTTTTAGGAGCAGAGACTTTTAATTGCACTCAGTAACTGCCGTTACCTGGAACGTCATACCTTCCTAAATATAGCTGAACACTTTGAGAAACATGGCTTCCAAGGTGTTGATAAAATAACTCAAGTAAGTGAGAGCACTGGAATGAAGTAGCATTGCTTGAAGATTTTTTTCTGTGGAAAGTAGGTGCAAGTGTCCAGACATCCAAAATGACTCTTGGGTGAGTCTTCCATAAATGGGTGGGACTCCAAGCATCAACTGGACACAACAACAGCAAGGATATGGTTCTGTGTGTTCCTACAGGGCTTAAGTAGCTGGTATAGAAAATGTGAGCTCTTGTTCAGGACTTATATGTTCAATGGCAGAGCTTATCAGATTTCTTAGTAAAGCTGTTTAATGTCACTGTGTTCTCTCAATGCAGAGAGTAAAAGATTGTTATCTCAGGAATATACTTGATAAATTATTTCATCTTGAAATCTGCATTACTGATGCAGCTCTTGTTCATAAACTAGTTCACAGGTTTTTTGTTGTGTTTGGGGGGGGGTTTGTTGTTTTTTTCTTTTTCAAAGAACGAAAATGTCAAAGTGGGTGGCAGTAGCTGTCTCATTTTCCTGCCTTTTTGTAAAGATTAATCACTTCTTATGAGAAATGTTGTGACTTAATCCTTAGGACCATAAAGCTAGTTTATTTACAGAAATGTTTGTTGATTGGAAGTAGAATGTTATCTTTTCCAGTACAGAGTACAGTATTTCACTCAAACTGATTTTTCAGCTATGTGGTACATCCTTAGTCCCATTATGCCTGAATGTTGCTTGAATTTCTACAGCCTAAATAGTTTTGAATAGGATTTGAAAGGGATTGCTATGATTTGTATGGTTAGTACAATATAGAAAATTACTCTGGATATTGCCATTTTTGCTACTGACTTGAGCTTGGTACAGTTAGTGTTGTGTATATGAGCAGCTAAGACATCTGTTATGTATGTGTTCAACACCCTGCCTTGCACTGCCACATCAAAGTATTGCCACTAAAAGTTTGGTACATTTATAAATGACCAAATTCAGGTGTTGAAATGGCAGATTAATTTCCAATCTGCATTAACCCTTTGAAATCTCTGACTGGTGCAGTACTGGATGTATGGGACACATCAGTTGGTAATGCCAACTGGGAGAATTTGGATTATTAGATAGTCATCATAAGAGGGCAAATTTTGAGCCCTTTATTAATTTTAAATGACAATGGAAGTTCACAGATGTTTAGAGGGGTGGGTTGATTGTTTCAGTTTTTTCTTCTGTCACCTGAACTTCTGAAAGTTTTTAATTTATTTAAATATTAGATTTAAAAATTGTAATAAAGAATTGGAAAACTTTTTTAAAGACTAGTTTTTATCTGAGAAGACTGAAATTAAATTATATTTCTAAATTCTGTCAGCTTTATAAATTTAATTTTAAAGTGAATTTTGTAGTGTGTTTTAGGAAAAAACAATCTGTTCTTACATTGGGTTGCTTTTCTTTTTCTCTTTCTTTCTTTTATTTAAAGTTGCCTTTGTTAGTAGGAAAATCATTAGCATTTAATATTCTGAAGTACAGAAATTATAAAATGGTAGCCAAGAACGTTTCCTTATATTCTATATGGTTATTTCAATTTTTTTTCCTTAATGTGCCAAATACAAAATTACATAAAGCAGCCAAACATTACACTGTGCTTTTAACACATGCTACCTTGGCACATACTCATGACTCTTGTACTTCTCTGTGGAGATTCTTTAATTCAACTTTTTGTCATCAGTTTAGTCAATTAGTAAGTGGAAAAAAAATACGTATTCCATAAAATTCATCCAAGCCTACTGATTAAGCTTCTGAATAACATTGTTTCCACTGTTCTGATAATTAGGTAAGGTAGAAGGGTAGAGGCTCAAAATTACTTAAATGCAAAAATGCAAAACTGTAGTCACCGGGATGTTAATAGCAGAAAGATAACAATGTGAGAATGGTGTATTTTTTGTGAGCATTTAGCCCACTTAAGGGTCAAGAAAATGGGTATAGATGGTGGATGTTAAGGACTTCTGCTGCTTCCTTCCCCCAGTCCTCAAATTTACTTTCAGATTCAAAAAATTTGAATTTCAGGGCTCAAAATTACTTTCAGATTAATTGTTCATTCTTTCTTGCAGTCTTTCTACCAGCTAAAAAACCAGGTTACCACTATCTTAATTGTGTATTGAACTTGAAACAGATTGAAGAGAACTAGTATGAAACAAAAAACCTGTACTGAATGTGCAGATGATCTTTTGTAGTGAATGACTGCAGAAGTGGAAGGTGGAATTACTTAATTCTAAAACACTTTGCCGAGGAACATTGAAGCAGTTGTTTCACAGATTCTTTGAATGGGCAGGGACTTTGCATTCATGCTTATTTTTCCCCCTAGTTCAAAGCTCAATAGGAATGGTCTAAGGGTTGTTATTGTCCCTAATCATAGGAAATTGAATTGAAAAAATGTCTTGAAATCTGTGTAAGAGGAAAAAAGAGTGAGATTTCTGTACCTTTTTAAATGTGTTCTTTTTAAAAATAGGCAGTCAGGTAGAAGGAAAAGAGGAAAAAAAATAGCCTTGATCTTCTCATGCCTTATAGAAAGCTTACCTTTGGGACAGAGATCCTCTTGTGTCAAATCAAAGAAGGTTCATCACCTAGAAAAGCAGGAAAGTTGTGATGTGTCTTGTTTCTGAGCACCAGCTTCACCATCCCAACTTTCCTAACATCAACTTTGACCTCAATAACAGCTGTTTTCCCTTACACTTACAATCTCACTCCTGAAGACTTCTCTGCCTCTGTTCCTGACTCAAATATTGCAGTTCCTTTTTCTCTCCATTTAATAATGTAGGCATGCCAGAATAGAGCACAGCTTAGAGACATCCCTTGTAGTAATAAGGCTCAACCCTTATTTTGCAGTTTGCAGTGTTAAATCCTTAGAAAGGAATGATAAGGAGTCTTTTCTTCTGAATTCCCACTCTGATCTAGCGACTTGCTTTTAAAAGCAGACCTCACTTTCAACCCCCTTTACTTCTGGAAATAATTATTAACATATATATATGTGTGTAAATGTGTGCCTTTTCCCCTAATTATTAAAGAAAATGAGCACTAGTTTAAAAGCTTTATTTTTGTATTACTTAAAATCTTATTTATAAAGGTAGATACATTTCAGCAGAAGTCACATGATATTTTTATCTTAATTTTAATTTCATTTTATTTGCATTTAACATCCATTATTATGTTTAGATACTGGCATTCTACTTCAACATTTTATAATGTCCATTGTGTTATAGAATTTTTGTAGGAGCTATAACTACAGGGAGTACCTATGTTTAATAAAAAGCCTTGTATAAAATTTAAAGTTGTTCAGATACAGTGAACGAACTATCCATATCCCCTCAGCTTTCAGTGTGTCTGAGTTGTGTGAATTACAGAAAAATGCATGGAGAGCTGTTAAAGAGAAGAATTCTGCAGATAGTGAGATGCAGCTTCTGCTTCTGTTGTACAGAGATTTGTTGAAGAGGAGAAGTCCATATGTTCTGTTTCAGGAGACAGAAACTCCTAATAAATAATGTATTTTTAAAATATATTTAGAAATTGTAAAATTAAAATTGATAGATCTAAAGTATTATAAAAAAAATCGTAATGTTTAAGGACAGAAATCTTTATGGGCATATTTTAAAGCATTCACAAAATTCAGTTGTTTACTTTGCAAGATAAAGACCTCCTGACATGCTGGAATAAAAATCATGGCAGTAGACAGTTACTGAATGATCTGCCTGCTTAGGCATTCCTTGTATTTTTCATGAAAATGTCTATTGCTGAATACAGTCAGGAAAAAAATTATACTGGGTAGGATGAACAGATAATATGAAGTTCTTAAGTTTTTTTATGTGTAATTATGAATTAAAATGAGTCAATAATTGCAGCTTCCTGCTGAAATTAAAGAAGACATGAGGAAATTTTTTGCGTATGTGATTAAATTCTTTTAGTTAATGACTATTTACTGTGTTCTTTCTCTTTCCTTTTTTTGTTTAATTTTTTAGGTTAGTATGGAATCCTTGAAAGAGCTGGATCAAAGACTGTTTGAAATGTACATTGAATTCAAGGCAGATCCAATAGTTGGGTCATTAGAACCTGGCATTTATGCAGGATATTTTGATTGGAAAGATTGTCTCGTTCCAACAGGTAAATATCTGCTTATTAAATTCAAATGATTTTAACAGTGATTGATAGGAGCTAAAATATACTGTACAATTAAAAACTTTTTTCTAGTCTGTGTTTTTAACTTTTGACATGTTCTCATTATGAGTTCTTTCTCACAGAGTTTACTTAATTCCTAAATCATTTTTCAAATACCCCCAAATGATTAAAGCTGCTTTCATTATTGATAATCTCTTTAATACTTGTTTTTTGTGATTATTTTGCTTCATTGCTTATATATAATAGAAAGAATTATAAAAGCCATCTTTGCTATTTTCTTATGAAATTCATTGAGGTAGTTTGGGATATTTTCCAATAGAATCTGGCCACTTTGATAATAGATGCAATTACAGTTCTGAAAAGGTAATATTATGAGAAAATGCATATTATAACAGTAGTTCAGCAAAGAATGTTAAACCATTGAAGGGCAGGTATAAGGTGTTTAAAATGACTGAGATGTTAGTTATCGTTTAGATTCTTTAAGATCCTCTATTTTGAGGAAACCTAATATAAATGAGTGTGCCTTTTTTTCACAGTAGTGAATACTGTGCACACTTAGGTCCTTTACACACTCTGTGTCTAAAACTGGTATAGTTTAAATCCCCTAGTTTAGAGGGGCTAAAAAAGTTTTAAATCCCCTACCACATATATACCTGGTTAATACGGAATTAGAAAGAGTTAGAAATTAGAAAGAAGTATGTGAAAAATGAGGTTCACTCCTGGTAAAATTTTAAAAGGTTTAATAAGGGGTTTAATAAAAGGGACAATAGGAGACAGAAATAAAGCAAAGAGTTAATATGGCACGATGCTTGGCACAATGCCAGAGGCACACCTTAGCCAAGAAACCTCTTCTGTTAAATGTCCGAGTCTCATACATATTCATAGATTTCTATGCATCATTCAAATATTCCTTTTTTGGTATCTCTTGGGTTTCAAGTCCCCCCTATCTGGTTATCCTGCATTCCACTTCTGATCGATAGATTCTTCCTTCCAGGGTCTGAGGCCTGTCGTTGTTATCTTCAACCAGATGGTCCAGGAATTTGGGGAATTTCCTTGCTTATCTTTGCTATCCTGAGTTAACTACATAAAAAAAATATTCTACATATGATATAATCCTAAGAAATCACACTACTTTCTAAAACAAACTATATCCATGCCACTTCGTTTTCTTACATTGCACATATGGCATTCATTTTAATATTTGCAAAAAGCCAACAATACAATATGCACTTATAACAAAGTAGAAATCAGTTGCAGTGACACAGTACATGGCATTTTGAAGGTATCTTATCTTAAGAAGGATCTTATCTTAATCAATTTGTACATTCTTGTTTTGATTTTTTCATAGAGTTGTCTATGGCAGACTTAATAAAAATTCTCTGGTACTTAAAAATTGGATACGGAGGTAATTACAAGAAACACACTGGTAGTATGTGAATCAAGTGCACAAGGATATTAGAGTTTATTGCTTTAGAGAAAAGTACCTCTTCCATCTCTTGTTAGTACTTTTGTGCTCAGAATATATGCTGTGATACAACATACTGCAGAAATAACTTACTCATCTTACACATTCAAAAATGTGTCTGAATAATACATAACTTACCATCATATTTGAAGTATGTTTTCACTTGGCACATTTGGATTCCCACCAGCTAACCAAGACAAAGAAGTTGTGTCAACTTTTTATATGCTCATTTCTTGATCTAGTGCATTGGCATGTACTTACTAGGCTCACATTGCCTTTAGGATTATTCTGTAGTCTTTTCTTTGTTTAAAGGGAATATTGAATTTCTGATAGAGGTGAGCCTTAGCCTTCTTGTTGTCCAGTTTATTGTTGATTTACATATTTTTCTGAAACTTTTTTGGCAAAAATTGAAGACAGTGAATATTAGAGACACCTTTTTAGGATTACATATCATAGTGTTGCCCAATTCAAAATAGGAGAAAACTTGCTTGAGGTGTTTTTGTTAATCTCCAAGCTAGACATGTCGAAGAAAGAGCATATAGACACTTCTTCTCTGCTTCTCTACCTTTTTGATTAATTAAACTCTGTCAAATGTACTCCTTTGGGTGTTGGTATAAAAGTATCATGATTTAATATCAACCAGCAACTAAGCACCACACAGCTGCTCTCTTACTCCTCTGGTGGAATGGGGGAGAAAATCAGAACAGTGGAAGTAAAAAAAACCGTGTTGAGATAAGGACAGTTTAATAATTGGAATAAAATAATAATAATAAATTCTAATGAAAAGGAAAATAACAGATAAATAAACCACAAGGGAGAAGAAAAAAAAAACAATTATGCAAATCAAAAGTAGTCACTCACCACCAACTGACCGATGCCCAGTCTGCCCCCAGCCAGCTTTCCCCCTAGTTTATGTATTGAGCAGGACATCATATGGTATGGAATATCCCTTGGCCAGAAAGCTGCCCAGCTCTGTCCCTTCCCAGATTCTCATGAACCCCCACCTACTCTTGGGCAGGGCAGCATGAGAAACTGGGAAGTCTTTGACTTCGTGTAAGCATTGCTCAGCAGCACCTGAATCATGGATGTGTTATCAACATTAGTCTCGTACTAAATACAATACTATACAAGCTACTAGATTGACTCTATCTCAGCCAAAACCTGGACAAAGAGTAACTTTGAGTGCCTTCAGTTTGTTTGATTATAGCAATGGTTCGTTGATCCTGGAAATATTTGGTGGTCTGAAGATAAAATTAGTAAGTGAGTAATAAGTAAGCTCTTCATGAAGGTAGAGGAGCTTCATTATTGAAAAGGACTGGAGGAAAAAAAGCCTCTTTGTGGGGCAAATCAGAATCGGGCCTTTTTCAGTATTCAATTCAATAAAGAGAAAAGATCACCCAACAGCCATATAATTGATTTTTTTTCTATAAACTGGTATTCACAAACAACTTTAAATTGCAGTGCAAGATTTTAATTGAGAAAATATACTCGTACATAGTCTAAACAATGCAGTTAATACTGCAGTAAACGTGCTATCTTTTTTTATTTTCCTCTTAGAAAAACCCAAAACAAACAAAGCTCTACGTTACACTTAATCTCCAACAGCATGAAAAATAACTATTTTATTAAACTGAAACAGCATACATATGACTGAGCGTGGGTCTAATTTGAGCCAAACACATTGTTCACTCAGGGATTTGTTAAAAAGTGACATATTGATTCCTTAAGAAAAAGTTGTATATTAGAAATTATTATCTGTTTTCAGTAATCTTTATGACTGCAAAATTTAAAGATTTGATTTGTTTCATTTGCCTGGTTTGGATCTTGAATTTCATAGCCTTAATTTTAAATAAAGGGGGAAAAAAAGAACAGCAAGGCAAACTATTTAGACCTCAGTTGTGTTCCTGAGTGGTGCTCTTTGTGATGTGTAGTCTTGCATCTTTACTGGATGATTGCTGGAACATTAGAGTTTGGCAAGAAGCTTTTTTATGTGCTTTTTCTGGTTTAACTTTCAGATAGTACTAATGATAGTAAAAAGAGTAATTTTGACAAGAACAGTTCTTTTTCTGAAGGGAAAGAAGAGGTTAGAACACCAATTCTCACGTATTTAAAAGATAAGGTAAAGGCAAATAACTTCCCTGATTCAGTCTGAAACTTTCAAGCATTCCCTCTGGCTGTTGAATGGGAGCATGTTGATGCCATGATATGTCGTTTGCAAAGGACATTTTTGAAAATGTGCATATGAAAGTACTCATGATTTGGTTAGGAACAATATTAAGAATTTTCTGGTGATGAATTTGCTGTCCAGTCCAGAGCTTCAAGACTACAGCTGTTTCTGAGCAGTTCTCTGCAGAGGGCACCCGATCTGGACTATTGGAAGTAATGCTTTTGGGTAGATGGGATCATTTGGGAAAGGATGCTAATGCTGCAAATAGGAAATAAGGCAGCTGCAAGGGAAGTAGAGACTGGAACAAAGCTTGTCATGAAGACTGGTATCAAGTAAGGAATGGAGGTGGAGCAAGGTAGGAAACCAGGACTGGATGAACAAGTTAAAAATGTAAATTAGGGTAGGATTTAGAAATGAAATTAAATAAAATTTATGAATTTTTATTTAGAAAAATCAATTGATTGCACGGGATTATTCAAACAAGAGACAGGCTTGAAGTCCAAATAAAAGGACAGAGAAATCTGATATTCACTTGAGAAGTGAGCTTACCAGAGGCTGCTGTGTAATTGAAGAAATCCCCCCAGTCTTGCACTTTTATCCTCTAGGGATAACAGCCTATCAATATTACTGATTACTTTCTTTGCACACCTTACAGAAGTTACGTATGAATTACTGTATACTTGGAGTGTCACTACAGGCAGTGCTATATACAGGCAATACCACTAAGTACCACAGCAATAGCCTTAATGTTTTGCCTTGACAGTGCTATCAATGTTGTTTCTTTTTGAGAATCAAGGCTTTAAAAGATCTATATCATCAGCAAAATGAATCAAATCCACATAAATTTCCGGTACAAAAATTGTATGTATTTATTACCAATATTGTTGTTGAGCCATGTAGGCCAGTGCGGTAAGGGAATTTTCTGTTTTCCAGTGTGGTTTTTTGTTTGTTTTCTTTTCCATATCAATAAAAATTATGTACAAAGAAAAACTACACAAATGCAATAATTTATAATTCCACCTTTAAATAATATTTTTTCCCACATGAGTGCACTTGACTTGCTACATAAAATGACAGCTGATTTGGAAATACAACTGGTTTTTATATTAAGTGGAACTGATACAGGCAAAAATCTATCCTGAGCTGTTACAGAATTTGAGAAGTGCGTGAAGCATAATCTGGGTGGAGGAAAATGGTGCAGGTAGGTTTCTGTCCGCAATTTGCTATTCCACTGTTGTGGGTTGCCCCTAGCTGGGTGCCACTCTGCCATTCTCTTTCCTGCTGGGAGAGGGGAGACAATAAGATGGAGGGAAAAAAAAACCCAACAGGGTGAGATAAGGCAGTTTTATTACAGTGAAAAGAAAGAAACAAGCAGAGGTCTGCACGCACGAGAGCTAAAGAGGAAAAAAATCAGTCTCTACTTCCCATCAGCAGCGACGTTTGGACATTTCCTGGGAAGCAGGGCTTCAGCACGGACAATGGCTCCTCCTCCCTTCCTAGATTATATATCTGAGCTGACTTCATATGGTGTGGAATATCCCTGTGGCTGATTTGAGTCAGCTGGCCTGCTTGTGTCCCCTCCCAGGATCTTGCCCACTCCCCTTTGATGGGGGAAGGAATGTCAGAGGGACAGCACTGCTCAGCAGTAGCCAAAGCACTGCTCTGTTATCAATGTCCAGCTGCCAGTGCAAAGCGCAGCAGCTCATTCAGGCCCAATACAGTCATGTAATTAACTCACTCAAGTGTTTTTGTCTTTATCCTGTTGGTTTGAACATGGTTAATTTGACTAGCTAAACTCTTGTAAGGTATAGAACATTAAGAAAAATCTTAGCCCAGAACCTGGACACTGTTTTTCATTGGCAGCTCTGCAGGCATCTGGCTTTAAGTACTGGGGACAACACTTCCTTGCATCTAAAACTCATAGGAAAATACAAGAATGAGAAGAACTGTATTAAATGAACAGTTCTGGAGAAAAATTAAGAATAAATTTAAGAGGGCTGTCTTTTGAGGAAGCTTTGAAAAATACATACTATTCAAGTGTGGTACCATGTTTCTGTCAGTGTGGAAGAAGTTTATGCCTTGCTCATTTAGGCAATTGCCCTATAATTATCAGATATTTCCTTATACATATGCTTTCTGTTAGAGTTTTAAATGTAAAAAAGGATAAATTGTTTGCATGGGGCAAATTTTCATTTAGCCTATGTGCTAAAAATTTTACTGTTTAGTTTTTCAACATGCATACTCTTTTCAATATGAAAGATCTGAATGTCAGATCTTGTGCACAAAGTAATTTTATATTTCGCTCTTTATTTTGATCTAAGGTGTGACTGCTGGTGTTAGAAGGCAGTTTTATTAGCTTAATTAGATTTATTGTTAATAAATAACTCATTTAAGTTTTCATTTTAATTTCATTGTAGACTTCTGAGTCTTTACAACACAGACTTCAATTTTAACATACAGCAACAGTGAAATCTAGTTTAGTTCTTTTATCTTGTTTGAAGCATTGTTTTAATTTATTCTACATTATTAACATAATTAAAAGAGATGAAAGGAACAATAGGAAACATAGTGTTAATCAGTTGCCAAGTATGTTTTTAGACTGTTTTTTGTGTATTCTGGTCAATCTGATAGTTTAACATACAAGGGGTTTTTTTGTTCCTGTTCATACTTCTCTTTTTTGGTAGTAAATTGTGTTTTGTTGTGGTTTTTTTATTTCTAGTTTTAAAAGCATAAGTTATGTCTTAGTCACATGACAAAATTAGGCAGCTTTTTGTTTCTATTTTTACTTTTTTTTTCAATATTAAAAACTTGATCTTTTTTGACTTGCAAGGCTGTAGACTTTTGAAGAAGGAATGAGGTGGTTGCTCTGTATTCGGATAGAAAAGATTTCTGTGTATTAATGTTTGTTCAATACAAGCAAAGGTAGTTGTAGTATGTGGGTACTGAGTCTTAGATTATTAATGTGCATGCAAATGTCAAATTACTTTTCATAATATGGCAAGTTTGTTTATATTTAAGTTGTTTACATATGCAACTACTGTATTAATATATGTAAGACTGTAGTGCGTGTGGATTTGTTTACCACACAAAAGATTGATGTTCATTTATTTTTCTGAGGAATTCAGATACGGTGATATCTCTTCATAGCATGTTTTTGAAATGCTGGCTGCTGTGCAGTCTAGTCAGCATTCACTCAGAGTTCACAAGCATACAGTTTTTCAGCTGCTATTCTAACAATCTTTTTTAAATATGTATCTTCTGTGTTTCACTTGTGTTGTCAGATGGGGGGGGTTGTAGTATTTAAAATTTCACATTGCTTTGAAAGTTTTAGGTGATTTTGCACTTTCAACTGAAAGTTGATTGTGGTTTTTAGATATTCATTCTGTACTTGGCATAAATTGAATATACTAGAGTTAAATCTGAATTTCTTCTTTGGTGTATAAAGGGATCATTGTTTGAAACATTTCAAATATATCAAATGGCACTATTACAGTAAAAGATTAAGTGCGTCAGATCTGCTAAATCAGATTTGTTATACTTGTCACATCTTTTATCTGTTATTTGTCTAATTTAATAATCTAATAAAAAACTTCTAATGGCAATAGCCTGATGAAAAGGTAGTCAACAGTTAAAAATTAAAAATCAAAAGGCATATTTAATTTGTAGTTACGCAGCGACATACTTGTCAACCCTAACTTTTCTTCTTTTGTTTAATTTGGGGCACCAGCACCCTGCTTACATGAAAGATGACAAGTGCATTTACATGTTAAAAACATTTGGATATAGTACAAATCATTTTCTTTCTTTTTTTTTTGTTAGAAATAAGCAATTACTTTTTGACTGAAATGTACAAAATAGTTTTATTTGAAATCCCTGTAAACCTTTAGATTTCTCCTAACCATTCAAATGGATGGCTTCAGAATTACATAAAGTAGATAAACTCCAACAGTCTTCAAACGGTTGATGTCCTCTCTTTAGGAATTGTCTGAATTTTTATGCTTTAGTAAGGTCAAATTCTGGTATTTTGATGCAGGGATATGTTATGCCATGTATGTGAACAGAAAGAAAATTGTTTTGCAGGTCTATTGCATGTGATGTTAAGGAAAAAAGCATTCTGCTCTAGCAAATGAAGTCACTAAAGGCCTTCTCAGTTTGGGGGGTTTTGTTATGAAATACCAGTAGTTTGTTTATGACACAAGAGGATTCTGACAAACAGTAGTCTTTAAATAGTCCAGTTAAAATATGCAATTTTTCATTCAAGCTAACTGCTCTTGCAACATACATTAATAAATTGACGTTTAGTGCTTCTGGTAAGGAAATACCGACTATATAACAAATCAAATTTGTATTAGGATGAGTTAAATTCGTTGATCCATGAATGACCCGATCAATCAGCAAGTGTAACAATCCAAACGTTGAATGACTACAGTTCCTGCATTTGTTTTACTACATGTAATTCTTCACAGAGTAGAATCATGCACTAAAATTGTAGCCTTGCCATTTTTTGTAAAAAAAAATTCGTTTGCTGCTTGAAACATTAGCACAAATTTCAATGCATGTTTCAAAATACCTTCATTTGTGTAATCTCATTTTAACCTGAAATTTTTCTTCAATTTCACTTTCAAGCATTCGAGTTTCATTCTATTTCTCACTTCTGACAACGTTGTGTTGTCATATTGTATTGGTGTCTGAATTGTAAATTTTAAGGATTATTCTAGCTGGTGAAATGGAATGCACATTGTACCCTCTATGTCCTTGCATAAGATGAGAACAGGAGAAGGCAATGGCCCTTCAGCTTCCTGTAGTTTCTGCCAGTTTCTTGTGCTTCTCCAACTTCTTGCCTGCAAGATTTTCTGCTGCTAATTTTGATTCAAGTTTTTATTGGCTGGCCTCAGAAGCCTCTAGACTCCGCATGGACAAGCATGCAGTGGAGTTTATCTGCAACTTCAGTGTTTTATACCTTATGCTTCCTCTTGCTTTTTGCATATATCTTCACTCACAGTTCTGATTGATGGCATTTTCTGTTATTAAGCCTGTAAGTAGTTGTTCACTAGGCTGCTGTCCATCACTCATCCAGCTTCTCTTTGGCTTTATCTGTCAAACTTCCTGCTAAGATACCTTGTGGCATTTCTGTCTATTGTGTCTGTGCTTTGCTAAAGACTATTAAGCTCCATGAATTAAGCTCCAAAAACATTTTAATTTTGATATTTTTTCAGTAAAACTTGGAAAACCTGCATTCTTCTCAGACTACAAAATAAAGTGGTCAGCAAATTTGAAAATTGCCTGTTTAAGCAAGGTGTGTTTTAAAAAGGGAAATAGTGTGTTTGGGAAAAGGGTCTGTCTCATTTGAAAAGTTTGAAGATCTATACCAGACTTCATTTATATTGCATTAGGATAGGAAGAGCACGAGTGCAAAATCTTTGTATCTCTAAAATGAGGTCTGGCTTTGATTCCTTGGTCAGATGGCAGCCTAGTCTTGTAGCTTGAGAATCGTGTCTGTTCAAGTACCTGTTCTAACGATGGTGTTACACCTCACTGTAAACTGAATGAGATGGTAGTTATTGCAACTTCAGAGGATTTATTTATCAGACATGTCTGACAACTCAGAAGTCTCTTCTGTTGTCTAGCCAGTTGTAGGAAGCTGTATGATACTCGTCATCAGTTCAGCATTTTCTAGTTTATGCGGTCAGTTTCTGTGAGGACGTGTTAATGTCAACAATCTTTTATTTTGTTTTGGTTTTGATTTTATTACAAGGAGACATAAAGTTTTTTTTAGCCACTAATGCATACTCTTTGAGAAGCACTTAATGTCTTCTAAAATCATTTCGTATTTTCTTTGATAATAGGATCTAATCCCTGCATAGCTCAAAGCAGAGAGCTAATTGGAGATTGGAATCAATGATAATGTGTACAGGAGAAAGAGCAAGCATTTTTTCCCCCCTCTTCCCACACCCCTTATTTACAAGCATGAATGAGGGTATATCCACACAAGTTTTGTACTGCCTCAACCCTTTCAATAAAAAGTAGTAATAAATTATGCCATCCACAAAACAGTACTCCGTGCTCTAGCTTGTTGGCATAGTGAATGTTTTCGTGTTTATGTTGTATTTGATAGGCACAAATAGCAGCTTTATGTTTTCTGTCTGGTTTACTGATTACTTTGGCTGCCCCAATGTTGCAGGGAACAGTTTTGGAGCACAGGCAGGTTGGGTTTGCAGGTAGATAACTGATGAGTGGATGGAATTGTGAGAGAGGAAGGATTCAATGGAGTTGGTTCAGATGGGTTTGGAAGCCATCTGAAGGGATGGGAGGTGAGGAAGGTATGAGAAGAGGTATGAGAGGTATGAGAAGATCATAGGCTAAAAAGCTTAGAACTCCAAGTCAATAGTCACTATTACTACTATTTGGTTTTATTGGATTACTAGTTGGGTTATAAGCCAAAATATGTTAAAACCTTGGCCGTGAATGAGGTGTTTGAGTGGGCTGTGTTAGACTGCTCCGTTAGTTGTTATCCTTAGAAACCAGATTTTTGATTATCTTGGTAATGCTCAAGGTAGTTTCTGTGGCAATCTTTAACAAACTGAGGTTTAATGAAACTAGTGGAGTGGGGAAAGTAAGTCACATGAAGAGTAGAATTACCTGTAGTTCCAAACTCTGGTATCAGGTCTGTTCTTGAGTTCCTGGTTAGGCTTTTTAGCTTGGATTTATTCTCTTCCTTTGAAGATTTATTTCCATGCGTGTACTAATTGTAGATGCTTTTCCCTTTCTCTCAGAATATGCAGTTGGGTAGTGTTAGCTGCTAAAAGATCTTGGTACTGCTCTCTTCTTGTACCCAGAACTGTTTCCAAGTCTCTCTGGCAATCTTTACCCAGATCATACTGGCGTCATCGTCACAGTTTCAGAAGGCAGTATGCATGGGAGCACTGCGAGATCAAGAAGCATTTACAGGTCATAATTAATATTTGGGAAACTTAATTGTGTTGTTGTTACCTATTCATAGGTAAATGTAGCTCTCATTTAAAGTTGATCTGTAGTAGAAGTTGGTTTGCTGCTGTTTGTAGCTAAGTCAAAGTCCTCTAGCTCCCATACCTCTAGTCCTCTAGCTCAAATTATAAAGGATTGGAGATTTATGTATGATATTTAGATGGGAAGTCCCAAGTTAAAACTTTGGTATTGGTCCAAATAAACTCAGCTCTGTCAAAATAACCAGACTTTTCTGTGCATTCACCTGCCTGTGTGGTTTCTGTAATTCACAGCGTTGTGTTTAGAGAACAGTTTTGTGTTATTAACCTTTAGCATGTAGGAACCCACTAGAAACAATCCATAACAGTGAATGATCTCCCCTGATAAAGCTGCTTAGTGTATTGTGGTGGCAGTTATTCAAGGGCCATATAAAATACAGCATTATACTGCCTCCTGTGCAGATGCAGACAATCATCTTAAAACATCTGGAATTTGCCCCAGACAACTCGGCAGGGGAGGTCTAATAATCCTGATGCCCTTAGTGAACCCACTGGTCAGTTCACATTCTTGGTTATGGTTTGAAGTTTTGCCTAGGGGATCTATGGTCAAGCATAAAACAATACTGATTTCAAGATGAAAGAGGAGTAGTAAAAGCTATTATTTTCTAAATCCTGAATGTATGCAGTAGTTAAGGATGCTATCGTTTTTAACATTTTAAAAACACTGATGAAAATACAGTCTCCAAAATGAACCTTGCCACTGGACAGACTTGCACAGTGGGAAAATAGCTTTCTCCTCAGTACTTTATAACACTTTCTGCCCAGGGGTGTATGCATGTTTTTAAGTTAAAAATTCTAGCGTAACAAAAAGCCTCAGCTTTCTATACAAAACTTCTATGCAAAATTCAGCCTGGAGCATATTCTCTCAGTAGCCAAGTTATCAAGCCCTTGAACTCTTACTTTATAAGTGGGAAAATATGATCAGCTTCTAACAGTACAGCAGATCCATTGTAATAAAAAACGTTTCATTAGCTTAAAATTTCTTTACACAACGAATAGCAATTTAAATTTAATGAAACACTTAAACTTTATTGATGTGTGGATGAAATTAGTGTTGGGCTTGTTCAGCAGTTGAAGTAATTCAAAAATATTAGAAGTCTTTACTTTGAACTGTGAAAAATCTTAAGCTTTCCAATTATTGTGGGTCACTCCTGAGTCAAGATAGCTTCCAAATGTTGATTTTGGATTAAATAATTTTTAAGAATCTATTGTTCAGGTCATGCAGAAACATTCTTTGTTTCGAATTCGTGCGCATTTCAAAATGCTGTAGGGATACAGTAAAGCTTGGAAGTGAAAAAAAAATTAAATAGTTACACTACAAGTCAGTGCAAGTTCTCACCTTCACACTAATAGGATTAATATGTGATCTCACCAAATACTGTATGTGTCTTGCAACAATTTTCTCTCATTTTCACCAGTTTCATAGCAGACTAGAAGACAATAAGGTGGGGTGGGGTTTTTTGTTTTATTTGATTGTTGGGGTTTGGTTGGGTAGTTTTATTGTTGGGATTTTCGTTTGTTTTCTTTTTCTGCAGTAACATCTCTAAAAGCTGCTCCTTTCTGGTTCCAGCTCACTGATTATTTAAGCAGACAGATAAATAAAGCTGTACATAAAATTCAACTTAGGGCATTTTTTGCCATAAATTTAAGGTATACTCTTGTGGGTAATTTTTCCTGATATGCTGATCTATGTGCATTTGACTGCAGTACATGTTGCGTTTTTAAAAACGTACATTGGTAGAAGTAAGGACTGGCTGAAAGTCAAAATGGTGGCTACCCCTTCAAGGTCATGCCAAGTCTGTGGAAAAAGAACTAAGCAAACAACAACTAGATTTTACCATAGAAATCAAATTTGAGAATTCAGTGAAATGAAGCAGAGCACATCCTCCTACTACACCTTCCAAAGAATCCACTGTATCTGTAATCAGTCCCATTCTTCAGTCAACTTTTACCCATGACTTGATACTTCCATCATGCCTACTAAATACTGCTCCCTGTTAGTATTTGTAAGTTAATGCAGTGCCTTTGATTTGGTTGCCAATTTACTGAATTTAGTTACTAAAGACAAATAAAAATTTCCTGCACTTTCATGTATTTCATGTACAATTGGTACAGTGTGCATGAAATACATATAAAAGAGAGTATTGAGAGTATTACATATTGGAAGAGAGTATGTGAAAATACTGATTCTGTGCTTTCTTTCGGTGTGATAACTAGTTGTATTTTTTGAGTTAGAACATTCACAGACCTTTGCAGAATCAGGTTCCAAAAGTATTGGCCTTTTTTTGTTACGCATTGCCACCTGCTTATTATCATTGTACATTTGTATAATTCAATAGAAAGAGCAACTTTCAAAAAAATCATCATTGTTAATAACAAAACATACTCTAAAAAACATGAAAATTGTGCATCTTAATGCTGCTCATAAGCTTTTTCTCAAAGCACCACTTTTGAAGTTGCTTACTTAAAAAAAAATCTTTTAAAATGTTCATACTCTACTTTCTCATGCCAATTTTGCCTTTTCTTTTACTTACCCAAGTGTATGTCTTAAGTCACTGTAATAAATGCAGGACATGTTTTATGGGTAATTAAAATTTTTTCAGTAACTTGAAGGTTAGAGAGATGCAGAGCAAAACTGGACACTAAAATTACTAGTGTCTGTATTGTTCCAAACACTTTTTTTGTGAAATTAGTCTCTTTTGGATCAATTGACTTGAGTTTTCTCATTTCTTATGATAATAATATTTGAGTGACAACCAAAGTAAATTCATAAACATAGTATATCTCTAAGCCCATTCTTCATTTATGAAATTGCTGTCATTTTGCGTTTGACAGGCTATTATTACAGTACCAGTGACTTCAGGAATTATGAGAGGAACACACAGTTTCCTGAGTGAGTCTGTGTTTTGAAAGGTTTTAATAATTTTAGGTTTTATAAAATCATGAAAGGACACCTTCAGGGTGCCTTAAAAATGATGTGTTTGAAAGAAATAAATGAATATTCTTGCAGACTATGCTTGGTTTGTGTTAATGAAAGGAAATACTGCTTGAGATTTTTGGATTCAACTGTTCTTAGTTTTGATAGAGATGTTGATTTTTAGTCTACCTTACAATTAAAGAAGTGACTTGCTTTGCCCATTGAATTGGTCATCCTGTGTATTTATGGGGTGCATCCAACTACACTCTCTTGTCTGTACAACACCTTTTTAAATTGGCGTTCTTGTCATTACATAAATCTTCCTGTATGGGGACCTCTGGGGGCAGTCTGAAGGAGTTAGTCCATGTTGCTGACTTTGATCCCCACTGACACCACTGTATGTGTAACTTCACTTCTGTAAAGTAGAGAGGTCTGGACTCCCAAGTGTGACGAGTTATCACACTCAGGCTTTTGGAAGCCTGTGTCAAAGGGGTACAATTCATTTCTTTTTTCTTAAGAGGCTCATTTGTGAAGAATTTGGAAAATAAATAGCAAACAGGTTACAGTACTGGAAATTATGTGAGTGCCAAGCTTCAGAAGAATGTAGGCACTAGTTTTACAAGATGCTGCTGCTCTTCATTTGTCTGCCACCCACCAGCTGGTCTATTTCAGAGTTTCTCCATTATTCTTAAATCTGAAAAAAAAAAAAAAAAATTAGGAATTGAGCTTTTAAGCAGCAGAGCAGTTTCTTGCGCAGCATAATCTAAATTTATTTCATGAAAAAACTGTTGATGGCTATTTGAAAATATGTCCAATACATAACAAATATTTATATACGCTTAGTAGTCTGTTCCCTTTTATGGGCAATACTGTGTCTTTCCTCTGGTTTTTTGGCCCACAGACTTTGGAAACTTAAGAATGTTCTGTGATCAGGAAAGAGCCATTAAATTTCCACTCTGCTGCATTTCCTGGATACACACTGAAGGATCACAGTCCTGTCTTACCAATTGCTAAAATCAATGGGAACCTAGTCATACCAGGGGCTGTGCCCTGTTTTCAGCACCTTACCTGTTGGCTATTAGTAGTCTCTGTTTTATCAAAAGAAAGTCCTTTAGCATTAAAATTTTTCTTAAATTGGAAATCTAGTGATAGTAGAACTGAGATACATAATGCTATGACTATTATATGCTGAAAATCAAAGGGAGCAGAGGGAAGAAATTAGTTTAAAATTTTTCTTCTGGAAAATGAAGCAGCATCCTACAGCAAATGAATTGCTGGTAGATAAAGTTCAGGTAATACTGAGTCATCGTTACATGTATTCATTTTTGTGTCAAGAAGGAGGGTTTGTTATATCTAAGTGTCTCACGCATAGATTTCATTCTTCAGAACCTGGTTTTTTTTCCATTCAGGAAGAAAGACAAGGTTTGGTTTGGATGTTTTAGTTGGGTGAAATGTCTTTTCTTATAGTGAAATTCTTTTTTCATCTGCCTCAAACCACGTACTTTAATATCTAATAGTTGTAATTAATTTTTACTGTTGGACTTCCCCTTAAGTCAAACATATAGCCACTTTAATTCAACCAAAAAAAAAAAGAAAAAAAGACTCATCATCTCCAAAGCTGTTAATGCTGAAGTAGAAATGGTAAGGTATTTTTAAGTAGCACTAAGTCTATAGGGCAGCACACTGTTGGGTGTGGAGTGTTTGTGTTCTTGTTCTGACACCAGGTTGCTTTTATGGGTTACAGCCACACATTGGTGGGCCAGTTGCACTTGTAGAGCACTGTAAAGGCTGTAACTCTGCTAGACAATATTATTATTACTTAAATGACAACAAGTAAAAGACAAATTTCTGTGGGTCATATATCTCAAGTACTGGGTTCATCTAAGCATCATCAATGCATTTCTTTACCTGTGGTGATTTAGGTGAGCTGATACCTGTGTATGCTTAGATGAAGAGGTATGAATGGCTATAACCTCTGAATTAGGGGTTTTTTTACATTGGTGCATTGGAGCTTTTGGTTTAAAGGGGTTTGGGGCTTTTTTGTTTGTTCTTTCAGCATTTACATTTCTTGTTACCTTCTTGTTCTTCTTGTTATTTCTTGTTAAGATTAGTGGGTTGAAATTTGGCTGCAATAATTTGAGCAATTTGAGAGTCTTTATGGTTCAATTCTAAGTATGATATGCAGCATCTTTTGCTCAAGACCTTCAGTTCTGGATTGGTAAAATGCCCTTTCTGCTTTTTTACTGTTTTTGGTAAAAGTGAAGAAGTGAAAATAAATCCATCTCTTAACAAAAGCCTCCTGAAAACATGTGTACATATCAAATTGGCCTTCAGACCTTCACCTCTTTTAAATTTTTGACATTGGCTAACACGTCTCCTTCCCAAGTGAAGCACTGTTGGGCTTTGTATTTTCTGTCATAGTCTTTCACAATTACAGATTTTGCTCCTTTTTAATAATAAAGGAAATTATATTCTATCCCATCTGAGAAGCTATGGGGTTTAGGAAGGCAGCAGACCTCTTCAACTGTCCCTAGGATCATCTTGGGGTTTGAATGGGATAGCAGAAATTTCAGAACAGCCTCAGCAGCTTCAATTTTAAAGACATCTATGCAAGAAGGCACAGAACCAGTCCCTTAGTGTTTTCCTCTTGTAGACCAAAGTTCATTCATAGGCAAAGGTATTAATCACAGTACTGTCAGTCTTTAGAGCTCCTGCTACTCCAGGGCAGCTGAAACAGAAACTTTCTGGTTCTTTGTATGTCATGACATAATTTCTATTGATTGAATTAAACTAGTTCAAAAACTACAGGTAACATAAGTCTGAAAAGCCTTCACATTTAATATTTTTAGAAATTAGTTTTGTGGCTACTTATGTCAGGTTCTTCAAATGACATTCACTGTGTTAGGTCAACATAGTACCATGGCTGAAACTAAGTGCAAGGTGGCTAATTCAAAGATGTAATGTTCTGGCCTTCAGATCTCAAAATATTTAGGAAGGTTCTGACTTTGTGTGATCAGCCTCTTCCCTTGCTTCAGAGCTGTTGTTCAGAACTTTCCCACATAGGTTACCAGTAATTTCTTCCTTAAATTTCAATTATTGATAGCTGGTTTTAGGTCACTATTAGTTCTTGGGACTTTTTCACAGATTCCTAAGGCACTCTATATTTATAATTACCATGAGCTATGCAGACAAGAATTTCAAGAAAACATTCATCTGATTCACAGTTTAATTAGTATGGAGCTAGTAAGAACAATAGATTTATCAAAACATTTTCAGTTTTACCGAGAAAAACCTGCTAATGAACTATTTATAGCACACTTGTATCTATTTTTGTCAGTAGTCTAAGGACTGACTTAGGACAAACGGGTTAAAAAACAGGAAGTGTGGTTAAATAAGTGGGTAATCTCTCCAGAGAGTTTCCAGTTTGCCTACATGTTCACATTTTCTTCTTAATGTACTTTCAAAACAACATTAAGTACGATACCTTGAAATCCATCTCCGTTTAAAGGAGGGAATGTTTCCAGCAATAGCAGGAAGTGGCCTGGTGAGAAATTTTACATTCTTGTTCAAATTGAAATGAGATTCTGGAGTTCCTGTTTTCAAGTGGGTTTTTCTTCTTTAATGACAGTGGAGGAGTTGTGTGACATCTAACTTGGCTCAGGTGTATCATATGGAGTCATAAAACTCTGTGAATGCTGTAATTATGTCTTTTGTTCTAGACTGGTTTTAAATAATTACTTTCCTCTAAGTTACCTTTTTCTTTTATATGGGGCTGTATTTATTTGTTAATATACTATGCACACATGTTTAAAAATACGTATAATCCTTTTTGAAGGTTGTAAAAATAGTGTTATTAATCAGACTGCATAAATCTTACTGTGAAGTAAGGAATTTACTGAACCTGATAATGTCCATTTAATTCTCTAAGAGGTGGTATCTGTATTTATTTCAGCAAAGCAGAAGCAGTAAGTAAATGAAAGTCATTATTTGCATTGCTTATTATATGGGTTTTGACAGCTACTAATTATTAACTTTTTTTAAATTAACTTGAAAAATATTAGTAAGTCAAAATGAGGAGGGAATATAAAACAAAGCCACTTAGGTGGTGGTAAAGTTCCTGTATTTGTAGAGCTACTGTCAGATACGTGTTCTGCTCTTAGCATCCTGCAAGCAGTTTTCTGGAACTGTTTTTATCCAGGGCAAACAACAAAGCATGATAGCAAATGTATTTTTAGTAATTAGGAAGGAACAAGCAGGCTTGTCTAGCTGCCTTAATTTAGAAAACAGGCCACTGGTAGTACCATTATCTGAAGCTGATTTCCTATCAAATGTCTTTTAAGAGAGAAACCTTTGTGCTGCTGTACAGAATGGAGGTGAGCTGCTTTGTTATGTCCATGGGGAAATTCCAAGTCACATCTCTACTTTTTTTAAGATATATATATATATTTTTTAACATCTGTGGGGTGTCAGGTTAGATGATATCACTGTGTGGGTGGGGGCACTTCAGTAAAATAGCATAACATACTCATGTACCTATGCTGTAGTTCATGAAAGGCTCATGCATGCAAACAAGTTAGGTTTCTGTCTATTTCATGGTTAGGGGACTATCTTGAGAGGTGTAAGCTGCTTGGAAATTAAAAGACTACTTTTCTAAATGGGATATCACATTTACTGTAGTAATTGCAAATAGTTGCTAGCTTTTAAAATAATTTTCCAGAAACATTGAATAATTTAGGGCATTTTTTAATGAGGCAAATACAGTTTGTTGTTCTGGGAACATACAAAATTAAACAGACTGTCAGTCACATTAAACTTTCCCTGGTTATAAATATTAAATTTCTGAATAGTTTTGGGGGCCAACACTTCTTTTCAAATGCATTTAATGCAGCCTCAGGCGTGCTGTGCTGTTGGTCCTCATAGATAGCAGATGTCCCCCTTTCTCATGTCATCCTGGGCACTTGATTCTAAATCCAAATTGCTTGGGTTTTGGGGTTTTTTTTCAAATCCAAATTAAACGCTTGGAAAAATTCAAGTAGTACATTTATTCCTTCATATAAGGAATCTTCATAAATACCTTCACAATACCAACATAGTGTAAACTGGTTTTTGCTATAAGTACTTCACAGTCCAGTAGACTGAGTCTTGAAATATTTTCTGTGTAAGGTACATTATAAGTCATGTTTATTTGGAATCCTGCACCCTAAAAATAAAAACATTTTGGTGTTCATTTGAATTTTCACTTTTAGTCTATGCTACTTCCTGTTCATTTCTTGGGATAAGGTAACTGATATATCTTTGTCATGCACCTGAAGGAGGTGTCAGGCAATCATCCATAAGTCTGGGAAGCCTGGAGTTATCTGTAGATCTCTTAAATTAAAATTTTTATACCAAGACGCATCTGCGCAGATAACCTTTTTTAAAATTGTTCCAGCAGCTTTTGGATGGAGACAGTGCTGACTACTCTGCTGACCTGCTGTGACCTCAGACACTTTAACTCTGTAGAACCTCTTCTCCCTCCCACCTGTTCTGCCTTACTTTATATTTTGGGTTTTCAGAAAGAGATTACTTGATTTTAGCTGGAAGTTATTGTTTAGGTTAGATTGAAAAGTGAAATTCTGTGGTGTGTGTTGGGCGGCTTGGTTTGTCAGGAGGCATCCATCTCAGCTTCCCACACAGGCTGCTCGGGGCAGGACAGTGCTCACCCAGTGTGTTGCAGAGCACACTCTGCCTTTTCAAGAGCTGCAGAAATAGAAATAATTGTCTGCCATCCCAAAAGGAATCCTGCTAGCCCATAGCACTGCTTCTGTAACAGAAGTGGCGTTAAGGAAGAGTGTGACCACACTAGAAATTGTGCCAGGGTAATTTTAGTTGAAACAGGTACTAAATACTGCTGTTGCAGCTGTGATGCAGCCAGAACCTAGAGGAAATTTCAGTTAAAATCAAACTGAAGTTACATGGCTTTGTGGATACCATTCATTAGTTTCTTTTTTAATGTGCACTACACAGCACTGATTAACAACTTGCAGTAGATGTGTGCAGCTTTTTTTTTCCAACAGTTTCACATAGCAGATTAAAAACTTACAGCAGAGCTGCAGGAGCTTAACTGACATGCAGTTCAGAACACTTTGTGCATGAGCTGCTGTAAAGTTTGGCATGATATATTTGAAGCTTGGAAATTAACATTTGCTTAAATCTGGCAATAGGGTGTAATATAACTGCAAAGAATACATATCAAAAAAATTTAGAAGCCAGTTCTTCCCTTAGAACAGAGCAGATAAAATACTTTTTTCTGTTCGCCCTCCTCTAAATTTACTATCAGAGTAGGAAATGAAATATCCAGAAACAAGCAAGTATTGGTGTTCTGCAACTAGGTTTGAAAAATATTAATCTTTTTGGATCACCAAATTCTGTATGTTATTATTTTTTCAGGAAAGTTTTCATTTAAAAGTAATCAGGAAAAAAAGAGGTTTGAGACTGATTGACAGTTACTGGCGTAACCCACCAAACAGAACAATAAATTGTAAAATATATTGCATACAATTGGATGTGTTTTAAAATGCAAAATTTCAGACTCCCAGGCATCAATTTTCCGATCTCTACCAAGTCATGTTCAAGACTCAAGGCCAACAAATTTAGTACTCTCTTTTCAGAAGCACTAAGAAACATTGCTACCACCAGCAGCAGTTGCTTGCCCAGATAAGCACTGACCTCCTACAGAAGGCTCTCTGTTGTTCCCTAAATTGGTGGCTCTGTGCCTACCCAACACTCATTTCTGTTTCAATCCCTCAGAGTTTAGGTTTCTAATAAGTCAGTCAACTCAGTCATGAAACAGGACTGGTAGCTTAGTCGATGTATTAAGAACTGTTCAGTCTTTTCTGTTTTTAAAAAAAAAAAGAGTGACAGCTGTCAAACTGTAAAATTTCCTGTGCATGGCTTTTCTAGCTCCTCCACAGAGGAGCAGTAGCTTTCAATATTCCTGCATTATTTCTCTTTAACCAACTTGCCTCAGAACATTTTTCTTTTAACCCTTCATAGCCTCTCATCCCTATGTCTGATTTACTGCTGATAAGCAGAGGTACTTGCTGACATCACCTGCTTTTTCTAAACAGTTATGTGCATTTATCCTCTTCTCCTCCTTTTTTGCATGAGAGGCAAGCCAAAAGACTGGTTTGGTGAGAGACAGCAGCAAGATTGGATTCCTAGTCATCCATCTCAAATGAGGTTCCAATCTCACTAGAGTTAAAAGTGTGTCAAACTCAGTCTGCCTGGGTTAAAATTTCCTGTGTGTTTCAGTTGTCCTCACTGAACTTCAGTTCTCTTTGAACTCTCGAGTGTGCAGAAGGCTTAAAAAAATGTTTGAAGCTCATATCTTCCCTCACTCTGTCAATTTACTGTCGAAGGACTGGGAACATTTCAAGACCCATGTTAGCTTCTGGCACAGAAAAAGCAGCCTGATGAGTTCAGTTTTACTATGTGTGCAACCTTTGCTCTTTTCTTGCCTGCAAGTTTTTGTAGCCTCTCTGTGTTTTAGAATTACACATGTGGTATTGGAGTCCCAGCTCTTGCATGCTTATTCAGTCACTTTGGGGGTTTCATAGTATAACGATGTCATATAAGTACTTGGGGGAAACATATCTCTGAGAACTACAAGTGGGACAACTGGTAGCACTACACCATCTGAAGATCTCCTGAATGACTCCTGTATTGGCAAGCTAAAAGTTTGGTTTCTGTTACTCCTCAGAACCACAAACCTTTTTCCCTTCTGCTTTTCCCATCATTCACACAGTCATCCTTGCTACAGCTTTACAGTGTTGCTGAAATTGCTTTGAAATGTAGACTGACACATTTAAGTTGTAAAAAAATTAAAAAAAAAAAATTAATAGGTGATGTAAACTGGAGAGTAATGGGTAATTTTTGTTATATGTCTCTCCAGTAAAAAGTACAGTGGAAGGTCCAAAACTGGAAAACGCTATTTTAAAGTTTCTGTCAGCCATTGTGATAGTTGATGGCTGAAATGGTCCTTCATTTTTTTGTCTTAAGTCTTCTCATCCATTTTTCTTTAGAGCAATGCTGGGGCTTTGTTAGTAGCAGCTAGAATTCCAGCAAGTCAGTCTTTGGTATTAAGAATAGAGTGGGAGTGGAATGCATTTATGTTGTAACAGAATAATAACATTTTCCTCAGAGAAATTGCAAGGGCTTGTTGAGACTTTCTTTAACACATTTCTGTCAGAAGCAATGGAAAGGCATTGTATTTGTGCTTCAATATGCTAAATAAGAGGTATTTTAAACTTAAGAATGTTATGTTTCACTTGATTAGCCTAATAGTTGCAACCTACAGTTATATGATGCATTAGCTTTCAGTGCTGTATAATAGGACTGGCAGCATGGTGTCCCAAAAACTGTAATTGCGTGGGCTGCTGAACAGTTGTAGAGAAGGCTGCACAAAAATTCTATTCTAGACAGAATTTTTTCATTTTGAAATGAATTTCACAACAAATTCACAGTTGGATGCCACTGCTTGTATTTCCAGTGAATCATACTCCAGAAAAGTAATACTTTGCTTCAACAAAGCCTGCCACAAACAGTGCAGTGATATAAATCAGAAATTGGATATTTTTTAATTGTAACTTTTCAAAATATAATACAGTTATTAACTATGCCTGCAGGTCCTGACATTCCAATATATTCGGCTTTGTCTCCACATCCAAAAATTAAATCCTTCAGAAATAAGACAAAAAGAAGGGCTGGGGGAAAACACCCTTTTTGCTTATGTTCTATTCATGGTAGGAAACTGACTCCCCGACAGCAATGGTTGTCATACAATCACAAATTTCATAGCTTTCTTAGAGCAAACCTGTTACACAGTGACCTTTAACTTCCAGCGTAACTCCACTGATGGGCAATTCATTTATACCTTTCTTTCTTTCTTGTGCCTATGTTGTTCTTCACCGTGCATAGTTCTCCCTTCTTTCCCTGTCTGGTTCCACTAACTGGCAGTTTTGGAGTGCAATTGCATGTGCTTTCTGTCTTTGGCTTGTTTAGCTTACCAAGACAAGGTCTTTCAGGTTATTAAATGCTGCAATTAAGGCAACCACAATTTCGTATACATGGACTGTCTCTAAACTGCATAGCTTTGCACAGTTTGTGCTGAATTATTTGCTCTTAACTTGTAAAACCTGTCTAAGAAACTGAGGAAATACTTGTGCTGGTACTGAGCTCCCTGATCCTGAAGTCATTGCAGGACTGAGCTTTCTATGAAAGGTCAGGAACACCTAATTAGAGCAAACCTTCCCAGTAGCACTGGGATTGCAAGAATCTCCTTTAAGTTCTTAGCTTGCCCATTTGTCCTTGTGTGTGGTACAAGGATGAAAGATAAAATATGTCTGCTAATGCCCTTTCACTGAGGTTTAAGTTAACAATTTTATCATGCTGCTGGGATAGGCTAACATTATGCAATACTAAGCTACTCTCACTTCATTTTTACCATAGTGTCCATCTCCATTCCATTTACTCTGTTTATTCTGAGCTCTGACATAAATAACCATTTTACCTTAGCTGTGCGCCATTGGACAATGGTGTTCAACACCTGGAGCTAATGTTCCTGACATTAATATTTCATGCTTTTAGAAATTAACAGTTCTTATGTAGTTATAACAGTTATGGCAGCTCAGTGACTAGTTCTTTATGAAATATGTAATGGAAGGTTTCTGCAGACATAGTGATAGGCAGCTTTTACTAGCACAGTCAAAAAGCTGTTTAATTTGGGTGCTTACAGCAGCAGACAGAATTAGCAGCTCCTGCCCCGAGCCAAGTTGCATGAATGCATGAGAAGAGGGACCCTACCTCAGGGGTTTAGGTGGGATGAGTGTGAAATGAGTATTCTCCCTTGGAATCACATCACTCTCTTACACAACCCACTTCAATCTCTATCCACTCTGGCTTTTCACTTACCTCTTTGATAACACTTCTTCCCAGCTCAGCCGGCTGGCCACCTCTGCAGGAAACACACATGCCCTCTCTGTTGGATATGGCAGCCACTTCTCTGTACTTTCCTTACAGCTCCCTAGCAGTAGCAGGGTTTGAGTGAGATACTTCATTAGGGAGCACTTAGTTGGGCCAAAGAAATGCTGCTTAGGTCATGACTGAAATTTTGATTGACTAAGGACCGTGCCATGATATTGCTCAGGTATCCGTGGAGAAAGGAGACTGTCAGAGTCTTAATCTTGTGCAGCATTTGTGCAGAAGTAAAATCACAGTGTCCACATGAAAGATCTCACTGACACAAGATGAGGCTGTTAGGCAGCCAAAAGCTGAATACCACATAGGTTTGCAGACCAAAAACACTTTGCACCCTGAGGTTAATTGCAGCCCAGCTCCCAAATTCACTCTGTACTTCTTGATGTGATTTGCTTACCATCGTTCAGGATCTGCTCAAGTTGTATTTACTTCTGGGATGTGATAGAAATTTTGCCCTCTGTGATCTGAAGCATGCAGGGGGGCAGAGTGAAGTAAAAGAAGGAAAACAGTAGAAGAAGAAAAAGGAAGGGGGTGTTGCATTTCCACATGCACCTGTGATCTTTTGGTGTGGTTCAACACATTCTTGCTTTGTTTTGCAAAGTTACAGGACGGGAGAAAGAAGTCAGTTTCATAAAATTTCTGGTATTGCTTTATTCCTTACTCACTTTCTTGCTAAGATAAAGGAAATTTTAAGTTTGCAACCTAGTATACAATACTGTTTGACTTGTCTTTGGGTTAATTGAAACAGAAAAAACGACTGAGATTTTTCAAGGAGAAGAATAAAGGTAAAGAGAAAAGGCACTAGAGATGTTTTGGAATGTGTGGAGAAAGGCTTGTATTTTTCTAACCCCCAGGCTGCATCCCATTGCACATCCTAGACGTTTGTTCCTCGTGCAAGAGGGTCCTGTTGTCCTTGTGTCCTACTGTTACAAAATGTTTGTCCGTAATTGTCTGACAAAGAGAAGTGTCACCTTTTTAGATCTTGAGGCAAGTTGTGGGACCAATGGTTAAAGATGTGAGCATGCCTGAGGTGGCAGTTGTGAGACACTACTCTTCTCACTGAGTAGCTCATTTTGATGTTCTCGGGTAACCCCTTTTAAAGCTGTTTTTTGTAGCAGGACTAAGTTGCTGCATTGGTATTATCTGAGGAAAGGTGGAGCAAGTAAGATGAACTGATTAAAGGTTCACTTTGTAATTTTTATAGCAGCAGCCTTAATCACACTGTGATCTTCAAGCTGTGTGGTTTCACCAGTCTTTGTCCATGATTCTCCTGTTTTACTGTCGATTTAATATATTGAAGGGAGTGATGTGGTCATTGCACTTTCTGTGATTCGCGCTAAGAGTAATCAAAGTCAGAAGTTGAAGTCATGTGGATCAGTAACCCTTTCTCATTACTTTGTACTTCTAGCATTTAATGAGTTAAGTGCTTGCTAATTTTCCTTTGCCTGCAAAGTGAAGTGACCATAAAAACAAGTGAGGCAATTTTAGATTTTTACCTATTTTAAATCCTAGACAACTGGAGTACAGGCTAGGAAGTTCAGAATTACAGCAGCAAAGAAATCTAAGAGCCTGTCCTAACTAAAGCACACCCTGCTGGATGTTCTTCTGTTTAGAATTCACCTCTTAGTATAAATTGACAAGCATTTCATAATCTTGGCAAGAAAATGCTTATTTGACTTCTCCACCTTCCCCAAAAGGAAATTTCTACTAAGGCATGACATCTCCTATAAACTGCCATGAGTAATATATTCTGAACCGCATTCAGAGAAACAAGAGTCCTTGCTATTCCTATCTATAATAATTCACAGATAGAGAAGCTGATAAAGTAGTAAGATCTCGAAGACTGTTATACAAACAAAACCTCTTGTCTTTGTTCTTTAGAACTTATCAAACTGTGGTGCATGTTCTGTGCCATGGTGTGTGTATTCTAGCAAAACATCCAGAATATTTATTTTTAATAATGCTAGTTTTTATTAAATTGCAAAGTTGGTGAAATTATGTTGCTAGAGAAGAAAACTAAAACAGGAACCTACTGACTTTTTTTAACCTTCTGTTGTAAGGAAATGTGCCTTCCTCCATTTGATTTGAAAAAGGAAATAGACTGGTGGTGTGGCTATGGAACTTTCTCTTTCTGCCTCTGATTGCAAAAGTAGTAGTAAAAAATGAAAATAAAAAGTACAGTACTGAACAGTAGAATATTATGGTGTTCTTCAGACAACAGAATGAAAGTAATTATTTTGTTTGTTTTGTTCAGGTGTCAGAAACTATTTGAAAGAAGCACTAGTGAATATCATTGCTGTGCATGCAGAGGTGAGGAGAAACTTCAGATTGTTTCATGCTTATATTCATATGATTTCAGTGTACTTTTCCTGGTAAATCCTGCCTTTCACCAGAGTTTCTCACCCTTTTGTTGAAGTGTCTTCATTATAAATGTATTTTAGATTAGGTTTAGCCAACCTGCAACGCAACTGATAACTTTTTTTTATGGGCAGAAGGAGATGAGCAGTTCCTGTTTATCCTCACTCGCACTCCATTACACCTTTTTGTTTCCATTATCTGATAAAGAGGAAAGCCAGATTCTAAAGCTAAATTCTCCCTTTCCATGCAGATAATATATATAGATATACAGGTAGTTATGATGCTCTCTTTCTCTGATTACCTTTATTTTCCAAATGATCTGTAAATGAACTTCTGTTTCGCCTTGAAAGAAATGTTCAACACGTTCCATGCAGAGTGAAAAGCCAATATATGTCAGTCTTTTACATGCAGTCGAAATAGGAAAGCTAAACCCAGAAAGTTTTAAAGCCTTTGGATAGCACAAGTACTGCTGGAAATACTTAGATAGGTAATGGCTACCTAGGCTAGGGAGTGCATCTTAAAACATTGCTTATAACGTAATAAGCTTGGAGGGACTGCAATAATTTAGGCTTTTGTGATTACATGTAGGAATTTTCTATGGTTCTTTAAGCTAGAGCCTGTGTTTTACATAATCACTCCTAATCATCAAGAGTGTTAACAGATTACTGTTGTTCCTGATAGAAGCATTGGTAGTAATATTACTATTACCTTCCAAAATACCCCAAGTATGCCTACTCTACCCTTTCCCTGAAATTAAAAAATTATGAGATTCGCTTGAGGCTTTTACTTATCTTATTCCTTTTTAAGTTACAAGGATTCATATAAATGAAAATATTTTCAGGAACTTCATTTCAAATTTGACTTGCAGTTTTTTTGATAGTATTTCAGTGTTAAATTATGGCAGAAACCCTTTCACAGAAGCATTGTGGTTTTACCAAATGTTTCCAAATGAGGGAATATGAAACACTAAAAACATAGAGGAACATGATACCAATTTTTAATATTGTTTTTCAGTGTAGTGGAAATGGATTAAAATGGAAATTAGAGGTTTTGCTTTAAAAAATTTAAAGGCATTTGTGACTTGTTGAGCTAGGTTTGTAAACATGCATACTTGTTAAAATGCTGCAGCAGAAAAGTGCATTGTCCTCTCTTCATTAAGACCAATAGTGATTCTGGCCTAAATAGCACTGCCTCGTAAATTTCTAGATGTGAAATTTTACAGAAATATGAAAAAGTGTGTCAAGACGAAACTCCCATTTCCACTGGTGAAATTCTGTGAGCTGGGTCAGGTTTAAGTTTAGTTAGCAAGGCTGCAAGTTTCTGTAGTTTGAAACAGCAAAAATTAACCATCAGATGAACAGCAAGGATAGACTGAAATGGAAAGAAAAGTTTTTCTCTACAGTTGAATTCAAATTTAGCTGAAATCAAAATAAGGGCTTCTTAATGCAAATTTGTGATGCTTCGCCCTTGAATTATTTTTCCTGGATTCTGTAAAGCACACCACTTCAAGAGTGCTCATTGCGGGCAGAAATATTCTCTTCTCAGTAGATGATCTTTGGGCATGTTCTTGGTATGTCTTGAATTGGTCAGCAGTGTTTGGTGCTGAGTAAAGTGACCCCTTTCCAGCACTGGTAACAGCTGATAGCTGACATTTATGTGGTTAGTGTACTTGGCCTGTGGTGCAGAACTGCCTTTTGGAATGGTCAGCCTGGTACACAATTCTTTGTTTAAATCCCTGAAAACTCTGTAGGAATCTTGCTTTCTTCTGGTTTTCTTCCTTAATTTATTTTTACACACATATATTAATATTTTCTGTCAGTTACTCAATTACCTTGTCTGACACAAGATCTAAACTTTGTGGAAAAACAAAGATATTCTAGCAAAACAATTATTCCACCACTTAATTCTTTAGACCATTTCAAAGCAGAAACTGGGGAAGTGTTTCAAAACTTTATACAGTTCATTTTCCTTCCTGCACTGCTCCAGTCACATACTTCAGCTTACATACACCGCTTGAGCTTCTTGTGTCATCTTCTCTCCCAGTCCTGTGCAGTTTAATGCAGCTTTATAATCACCTTTAAGCTTTGACACAAGTTTGGTGTGTCTGTCCTATAATCTCACTTCCTCCTATATTCCAGCCTCTTGGCCTGCATTTTCCCCATTTCTGTGTAGAAAAATCATACCTTTTTTTTTTTTTTTTTTTAATCCACCAACAATTTCTCACTTCTGTAAAGGTCCCTTTAAGGAAGATTGGTCTCTTCATACTTTGCTTCAAGCATAGATCTAATAATTTTGTGTTGCAGTTACTATTCTGAAAGTGCCACTTTAAAAAGTTACGCAAATAAACAGTTAAAAAGTTGACCTTGATGCATGGGAAAACCATTAAGGTTCAAATTTTTTTTTTGCCAGAGAACTAATACATGACAGCAGTGGCAGAATCTAAATGAAGATCCATTGACATTCTCGTACTCTCACAGGCTGTCATATGTTTATCTCTGCCATAGAGCATAATGACACTAGCATTCAACAGTGGTCAAATATAGTCTAGAAGAAATAGCAAAATACATGGGTAAAAAGTGGCTGAATGTGTAATTGTGTCAGTCAGCCACACAACTCTAAATTAAAGGTGCTATCTACAAGATAACAGCCTCTCTACAGCCACCTAACTACCTCCATCCATCAGACAAGAGCACATATTTTGAAGCTTAGCTGCTTTTTGGTATTGCAAGAAGATTATCACATAGCCAACTTTGCTATTAACAGAGGCAATGGTTCCAAGTGCAGGGCAAGCATCAAAAGACATCCTTCATATTCCAGTTGCTTTTGAAATTTTTTTGTACATTGATAAATATGAAGGAAACCTTTCAGCCAAAGAAGTTTATTTTTTTATTAAGATGTTAGTATTGAAAATATTTCTGTTAATGTAGGTGTTGTGCTCATGTTTCTTCTTTCATAAAACTTAGGTGTTTACCATTTCCAAAGACTTAGTTCCTCGGGTAATGTCAAGGGTTGTAGAAGCAGTCTCTGAAGAACTGAGTCGGCTGATGCAGTGTGTGTCATCCTTCAGCAAAAATGGAGCTTTACAGGTACCTGAATACTTTGTGCTGTCAAACATATGAATCTAGAAAACTGAGAACAACAGAGGTACAGTCTGGGTATATGTTTGATTTATTGTAGCAGTGAAAGCAAAGAGATGAAAAGGATTAGTTTACAACCTATTTCAGATTTATGGATGAATACTCTTTGGGATATTGGTTCTTGGGTTTGATTATATTTTAGGGTTATCTTTGTGTCAGACAGTATTAGAAGGCTGCCTGTATCCTAAGAGATAAAAAGCATCATAATGGTATGTCTTTGAAATATTGTTAAGTACTCTCTTTGGCCTGACATAAAAAATCACTTTAAAAGAAAAAAACAATGTCGTGATATTTTGAGATTAAAAATCTTGAAAACAGGATGCAGTAGGATCTAAGACTTTGCAGAACTAGTCACTTGTTATATACTCTCTGTACAAACCTGTGTTGCTGTAACATGGGTAGAATAGGTTTTCTCTTTATTTACAGCTGGAGTGGTAGTTGTGCTTGCTGTTGGGTAAGATTTAAAGGATTCCAAGAAAAACATCTTTTTTTTTTAAATCCCTTTGAGTCAGATTGCTATGGCTGCAACAGAAAAAGAGCAAACTCCCTATTTTCATTGTACATGACAGCATTCTTGCATTATGATGGTAAAATAATTATCCAGTTGTAAGCCTTATTTTCCATTTGCTGGTAGTAACGGCATTGGACAGAGAATTAGTATAGGAAGATCACAGCCAAGAAGATTGACTCCCTATTTAAAACAAATCCATGAATAACAAAAAAGCTATGCATGTATCCCTTTTGTCTGAATAAACAACCCACTGTAGTGACTTGCTGCCTAAACCCATAATTGAAATGATTTTCTCTCATTACTGTAAGTTTGTCACTCATGGTCATTTTCTGTTCCTCTGAACGTGAAAAATCCTATCTGAAAGACAGCAGCAGCATGAGAGTCACCTGAGCCTTGTCAGGCTGAATAAAAAATTCTCATTCAAGCCTCGCTCTGTATTCCCATCCCATGACCCACACTTTTGCAGGGGTCACCCTTCCACCAGGTTTACTTAGACTGTGGTACTTGAGAATGGGGTACTGGTACCTCCTAGGTGTAGAACTTGAAAAAGTCCAAAGCACTGTAGAAAAAGAGGTAAAATACTCTGTGTTGAGAAAAGCATTTCTTATGAGTATAAAATTGATGAGTGGCTATGTTATATTTTTGTGCCAGAAAGTTCTGGTTCTAAAAAAGCATGAATTTTAGCTGTCTTCCTACCTAAGGGAGAGATGAGGGAAATACCTAAAAGTCAAAGGCTTTCATTTGAACTGGAATTAGTTGTCTGTGTTGCATTGTTAAAAGTTTTGTTTTGGAAGGTTATTGTCATTAGTTGTGTCTAAATGTAGATCAGTTACTGTAATGTCTAACTGGATTAAATTTCATCTTTCTGCTTAAAAGAACAGAATGGGAATTTTTATAAAGTTCGCTTTATATTTTTGAATGAAATTACTTAATGATGTCTTGCAGAATGTTTCTATTTCATAGAAAAGTTGTGATGATAATGATTTCTTTTCAAAGACCAAAGGATGATCTGTGAGGTTTATTTAATCTTTGAGTTCAGTCTCCTCCACAGTTTGCCTAAGTGAAAATTAATACCTGGGCACACAGTGCAGTACAGGAATAAAATCCCCAAGCTCTTGTGCCCACCAGCTGACACACAAGAAACAAAGTACAATAATTCTACTTCCTCATCTGATGGAAAAAAATAAATTCAACAGAAGAAACAAGCATAAAATGTGTATTGACAGATTTTTTACGTTTGTGTTTCCTTCCTCCCTGGCTAAGCACTGCTGTGAGAAGTTAAGCTCACTGTATTTCATGGAAAAAAAAAAAAAGTTGTATCCTTCTATCTTTCTATCATAGTACAGAAAAGATGGAACAGAATCAAAGATTGATTACTGTTACTGAGAGACAAACCAGTGTTTTTTGACTGCTACTCAGTGACCATGTAAACAGTTTGACTCGAATCAAAAGTATGAAATTGTTCCTTTGAGCAGTCTCCTTACAGAGCAGCGTGGCAACAAAGAATACAGGAAATAAACTGTTAAAGGGCAAGGCTGCTTACAACTGCGGTGTGCAATAGTATTTGCCTCTCAAGAAGGTGAAGCTCTGGGATACTGCTATACACATGGTGAAAGGACATTGTGTCGCTGTTTCAAAATTTGTTTTTCTGTCTTTAGGCAAAACTTGAAATCTGTGCCTTGAGGGATGCCGTGGCCATATACCTAACACCTGAAAGCAAGTAAGATGTGCTGTAATTTTGCTTTTTGCAGTGTGATGGAATCTTTGGTAAATATGCAAAAAGCAGATAATGTAAATTTAGAATGAAGAAATTTCGCTTCAAATAGAATATGAGATCTACTGGGTAAATATACAAAAAACAGGTGACTAGCAAGATTTTATCAGTTGAAAAAAATAGTTACTTTTTTGTTGTTTTTTACTTGGACTTTTAGACACAAACTATTGTTTTCCACCCAAAAAATATTGTAAAACTTCTTAACAGCAGTACAGCTGCTGAGGATAATTATGCTAAATTAGAAGCATAAAGCCAGACGCAAGCAGATGTTGGTGAGTTTTATCCAGTTTTTTACAGCAATCTCATAAAGCATAAAACAACCTGCCCAGACACATGAGAGAGGTTACAGATCCAGACACTGGCAGGGTCCTCCTACAGAGATATGGAGAATTAGGGCTCTCCATAGGCATATGTAATACCCTGCTCCTTCTCCACACACCTAGTCAGGGCAAGGGAATTCAGCTTCACACTGTCTCCTAGAATCAACACCTTCAAAAGGCTTTCAGCAATTCATCATTTCTCACTGAGACAAGACCAAAGATAAATAGTGGGGGGACACACACACATTAATATAAAGGGAGAAGGAAAAGTTTTAGCACCATCAATGATTGATGCAGCCAAGGCATGGAAAAGCAGGCTATGATAGCTGTCAGCAGTTTTGAGTAAAGTTGATTGACTGAAATTTCTAGTTGATTACGGTGGGGACTGGATTTATTCATTATTTTAATTACGTTTACTTCTTCTAAGATTGGCATTACATGTCCCTGCAGGTGGCAATTTGGTCATCTTACCTAATCAACAGTTTTGTAGGAGAGATTGCAAGTCTTCATAGTGTCATAGATGGTGTCCTATGGTGTCACTGCATTCCAGCTCAGAGTACTCACTTCCCTATTCCAACTGTCTGATAGTGACAAAAGCTTCTAAAAGAAAACTGCTTGACTCTAGCTCGGATTGGATAAAATCGAAATTATTTTGTCTGTAATCATCATAGGGCAAAGCACAGTGAAACCTGAAAGCTGGAAGTTTTGTAAAGGTTTTTTTTGTTCCTGGACTTGTTATGAGTAGTAGTTGCCACAAGTCACCGTATTAATCTTTTGTGCACAAGAGTCTACCTATCTGTGCAGGTCCTGCACTGTTCTCTCATTCCGTTCCACATCTGCTGCCCAGAGCGGCGTGGGAACCCCATCTTCAGAGTTACTTAAAACTCGTCTGGGTAATGGCCCAAAGAAACCTCCTCTAACCTCGAAATGGGCCCTACTTTGAAATCAGGGTTGGACCTAAAATCCCTCGCAACCTAAATTATTCTATGACTTTATATTACCTCAATGCAAACCTACTGTCATTCTCTTTGTAGGCACCTTTCTGTAAGGCAGAATGCAGTGGCCTGTCTACTAAGCACAGAAGGACAAAATCAATGTTTTGTCTGTTCTTCATACACTGATGATCACTTAGGTTGAGGCAGAAGGCAGACTGGCCACTGCCTGTTAATTTTTGAACAGTACAGGTTGTCAAGCAGTCTTAAATCAGCTGCTGTTTTAACATTTCCTGTTGATGTATGATGTACCTCACATTAGGAATATCAAGATTCCTGCTTGACCCCATGGCTACTTTATGTCCAGTTTGCACATGAATGTCAGGTCTCAGGTAAATATTTTGTCAATTTATTGAAAAAAAAGAATGGCTAAAATATAACATCGCTCTGTAGAATTCATAGAGGGAAACTGTAAATGCTGAGTCTTTTACTAGCAGAATATGAGTATTTCTATTTTCCTTGCAGATCAAGCTTTAAGCAAGCTTTGGAAGCCTTGCCTCAGTTCTCAAGTGGAACTGACAGGAAGTGAGTACAATGCACCTTCTTGTTTCCTTTATGGTCTTTGGACCCATTGCTTTTTACACTTATAAGAAAACTTATAAGTGTAAAACTTAACAAATAACTTTCACTATATTTGACCCTTCCAAATTCCAGAGCAGAAGCCTCTTCTGACAGAGTCAAGGATAAGCTCAGTCCTTGCCTTGTTCATGGCCTATTAAATTACCCAGAAGAGCCAATGGCTTTGTGACATATCCTGCTTGCCCATCCTAGTCTTATCAGTTCAGCTTTGTATTTGTCTTATAGTATCAGTCTCTTTTAGTTTTCCTTGTAAAGGTTTCTCTGAGTTCCATTCTATTGTATTACTGAATTTAGCAAAAATTTTTAAAAATGGCCAAGAAGAAAGTTCAGGCTTTTGCGAGGTGATATATGGAAAACTCACAAAAATGGTGTGTTTTATTTTAAAAACAGATAAGGAAGGTCTCTGGCTCTTTCTTAACATCAGGAGGAGGAATTTTGGATTCTTCCTTTTCCACCGTAATGACCTTTGACAAACAGGTTGCATTGCTGCATCCAGCCCAATATTTGGTAGTCTATTTTACAAGCACAGCTTAATAAAGAGTAGTATGGTAAAACTAGGACAGATTTGTAATGAGTAGAGTAGTGTAAGTATAAATGGTTGGAATTAGAGATTGGTTTCATTGTACTTTCCTGCATCAAATCAGTTTGCACTTAGCAGTCAGAATTTAGAATATTTTATAGACACATAAAGAGACTGTTTGTGCAGCTCGTGGTCTGTGGGCTGTACCTTGTTCCAGATGTCCTCTGTCTATTTAGTCAAACCTACTCTTCACTAGCCACAAGTCTCAAGATACCTCCTCATCTTACTTAGCTCTTGTGCTTTATAAAGTTAGAAATCAGTTTTGAGTAAGGAGTTTAACTCAAATTTTCCAAAACACCTGTAGAAATCTTTTTTTCACTTAGTCACAAGCATCCGAGCTTCATGAGACAGATGAGAATCAAGAACTGCATCATTATTACATCTGCCTCAGAGTTTTGAGCCCCAGACAGTGCAGAACTTGTTCTGTTTCCCAGGTCACAACATGACAATTGTCATTGTTCCAGGCAGCTTGTTGTAATCTTCATGTACTTGTGTAAAATAACACACTTGTTCTCTGAGAGCTGTTTATGTGTGTTCATTCACAATCACTGCTATGGTGCTAAGTAAGAAATGAGGACATGGTCATCTTCCAGAGGACCTGCTGAGGAAGCAGATACTGATTTTTCTGGTTTAAGTTGTTATTCTTGGACTAGTTTGGTTGTTTTTTACCACACAGTGTAATTTTTTGTTTTCTGTTACTGGATGTTCAATAATGCAGCATGCCAAAAAGTTAAGGTGATACATGTCTGCCCTATATAGCTTGTTTTCGAAATAGGGCAGAAAGTTCAGAGATCACATTATTCGCTAGAATAAGGAGAAAATAAAACACCCAGCCAAGACTGTAAAATAACTTAATGCATCTCCACTGTTACAGTAAATATTTTCTACAACAGGCCCATCAACATCATTGCTCCTACACCTGTAATTTGTGGTTTATAATAAATATTATCCACTGCACCAGGTACCTGCTTGACAGCTCAGTAGATCTGAATTAACCATTTTCATGCCCCCAAATGAATTCGTGCACAGTTTATCTATTAGGGACAAAACCACATGATTGGGGTGAATTAATGTTTCTCTTAGAACAGTCATACTATCTCTGATCTTTCAGTCATGATACTTAGGGGAAATCTACAAAATAGCTTCCAAAGATAAGGCTGAGAGCTGAAATTTGCAATTCAGCTACACAAAGAAGGCAGTGTACCTCAAGTCCCAGACAGAACAGTCAAAACTCATAGTAATTGTTCCCTTTTCAGAATCTCCTAAAGTTGTACTTTCCCTTTACAGGTTACTAGAAGAGTTGTTAAACAAATTCAAGAGCAGCATGCACTTGCAGCTGACCTGTTTTCAAGCTTCGTCTTCAGCCATGATGAAAACATAGACAACAGCACAATGCAGACAAATGGGCTTAAACATTGTACATGTTTTCTGGACTACTTCAATTCCTTTGAACACCCTAAAGAAAACAAAAAGAATTCCACTGGAAAATACACTGAGATACAACTTTTTCAGTAATGTTATGGTGTGTCCTGTCTGGTGAAACTTCTGTTCCTACATACTTCATTAAAATGGTTTTCTGTCTACTGTATTTCACTCTGTGGAGGCAATTAAGTCTATTTTGTTTACATACACTTGTTCATGAAGAAATATTCATCGTTGTTCTGCAGTCTCAGTTTCACTTGTTAAAAATACATTGAAATGTATTTTTAGCAAATGTCGCCTTAAATTTGAGTATTAGTCATGTTGTTCAGTGTATCAGTCTGTTAATTTCTAGATACAGAGTGATACTGAAGTGACTGGAAGACTCAAATTCTATAAACTATTGAGAAGTATGTAATAAGCATTGCCCCCTAGAGCTAATAACTGTCAGATACCGTATTAAGTGCATTGTTTCTTTTGCATTTAAAAATGATAACATTTTTTTCTGTTCTCATCTACAGTTTCAGTGTTTGTAAGTCTGATTTCTTGGGGACTTTTATTTTCTTGCTTATTTTTAATTAAACATGTTGCTGCCTCTCATGTTTCTCCCTTCTATCAGAATATTGATGGCAACCTTCACATCTGAAATAAGCTCTACTTTCACTGGCAATTAACAGAAAAGCACTCCGAGTTTATAAGATTAATAGAAAAAATGTCCAAGTAAAATATTCTTTGGTGTTAAGGAGTAGAATAGTTAATAGCTTCTCACATAGTAAGGAGGAGCACAATATGTCATTTGTTTTGATTCTTCCTTCTTACTTTTCTTATCTTTTCTTGCTCTTACAGGCTTACTATCACTGTCTTCCTCTTGTTAGTCACTCCTCTTTTCCACCACTAGTTATTGGATTTAAATGGGGAGAAAGAACAGTTTTGCTGCCATTGTTTTAGGGGGGTAACAAGTGGATTTAATTTTATAACTGATACCATGGCTGGGAATTAAATAATGCAGTAATAAGATATTCTTTCTGTAATTACAGTCATTTTGAATAAGTAATTTCAGGAATAGTGCATAGTTTTCAAACAATTTTTTTAATGTTAGCTCTTTTTTTTTGCCAGTTCAGTTCTATGCTTTAAAAATACAGCATACAATTCCTATGATATGTAATTTTGGTGAAAGTTTGGTGCACATGTAGTCACTTGTTAAAAAGTTCTGTGTAAGTATTTAGCAGCATGTTGAATGGAAGTGTGAGACTTCAAATATATGTTATTATCATTAAACACCTGGAACAATGTTGTTTTAAGTGTTGTCCATTCTAAGGTAGTCATGGTCCCAACTGCTGATATTAACTGAAATAGTCATCTAGTTCTGTAAAAGATTTCACTTCAGAATAATAAAATATTAAGAAATTGGGTCATAAGCTTTTCTCGAATTCCTCACCTTCCAAGAAATGTGATTTCTTTGAATTTTGCCAGTGTACAATTTCTGTGTTCGTATCAGACATGTTCTGAGTATTGAAAACTTATTCTGTTGTCTGTACTGAATTAACACACATTCAGACATCTCTTTATTGTAAGATCATTCTCTTACTCATCTTTTATTACAACAGCTTGTTGCTTGTCTTTAAAACCTGAAGTCAGACTTCTGTGTAGTTGCTTCTCTGAAGTAACTTACACTTCAGAACATCTCATTGACGGCAAAGAGAATAATGTGGAATCAATCAAAATATTCCTTGAATTCCATCTGATATGAATAAATGTTCACAGTCAAGTCAGCATTTGGCTAAATCCACTATGTGGAGTAAGGAAGTCAGTGAGCATCATGCTGCAACAGGAGGTATTGGAATCCCTTGGCGTGAAAGGGGAGTTGGGACTGCTGAGGCTTCATAGCCAATGTACAGCAGGCTACAGTTCCTCTGAAAAGAAGATTACAAAAAACAAGAAGTGGTCAGTGTGGGTTTTGCAATAAAAAACTGTTAGAAGATACAATTAGGTTTAAAAAGTGTTGTTGAAAGTGGGAAAAGATGGGGAGACCACACCAGAATACACCATCAGTTACAGCTTGCAGACAAGAGATGCAGCAAGGAAATCAAAGTAACAGAAGTGAAAGGCTCTGACATTTAAAGCAAGGTAAATGCTGAAAACAGTACAAGGGAAAATAAAGTGAATTATTACACGAACTTTGAACCTCTAGAAAAATCTAAAATAGATACAAACTATAATAATACAAACTGGGAAAAAATTGTCATTAAAATAAAAACTTAGAGATCTTTATTTCTCATATAAGAGAGAAATTGAGGAAGTAATGAGGCTGTAAAATGTATCTTACTAAAAGTAGGTAAAGACTTACAGGAAAATTCAGCCATAATACACTGAGATATTCAGCCTCTGGAGATGATGAGGCATTCTTTTATGACTGTATTTTGACATGTATTTTGAATAGTCATGAATAGTTCAAGAGGTAGGCAGAGGGGAAATAAAAAACAAATGCTGCATCAGTGTAATTAGGAAACAACACAGGAAGAAATATTTTAATCCCCCAGAAAAGTGATGGGGAAAAATAGGGAAAAATTTTTACACACCTGGGGTTTAACTTAATGGAATAGCTCAAATAAATAGCATGAAAGAATGAAGAAATCTTTTCCATCTCACTCACAAAATGTTTTTTCTAACTGACATTCTTTAGAAATCATTTATGAAATGTGCTCATAGTGTGTCATTGTCCAGGTTAAACATCTTCCTGTAGTTTTTTAAAAGTCATTTGTTTTAGTGATATAGAAAGAACCACAGTCCTTCTACTTTTCACGCCTGTGCTGAATTTAAAGGATAAGAATAGGCATGAGATGGCTGAGGATCAGGCAGGTTATATTCTGTGTGCTAACCCCTTGCATCTTCCCAGGACTCTGACCAGTTAATTTCACCGTATGGCAAGAGAGAAGGAAATAAGAAGCAGTTGTGCTTTGCACGAGGCTTTTGGCTGCTCAATAACGTGTGACTGTTGGCCTTGTAAAACAGCTCCAGTCTCTCAACCTTTGCCAAAGCTCTTCTCTGAAGAGAGAGCACTTTATGGTGAAGGTGAGATTGTTTTATTTTGTTTTCTACACAGGCAGCCTTTTGCCATCCAGAACCAAGGAAACATTTCTGAAGCGATAGCTTGTTTCCCTGCCCTATTGGTAAGTAGTCTGATGCAGATAAAACAGGCCTATGAAAACTAGAGTAACACTGTACGGAACATAAGGCTGGGGAAAAAAGGAAAACAATTATTGCTTATTCTTATTCTATTTTAGTTAAAAATGCTCTTATGTATGTTCTGGGGTAAAAAAGAGATTAAGGTTTGATTGTTAATATAAAGGCTGGTGTAGTGTCAATATTTTTAAAAAATCGTGATAAAAGAATTTCATGGAGCTCTTTGCTGAACCTGCTGAATGACAAACAAGAAGTCCCTCATCTGCAAAAGCCCAATACTTGGCTAAGCAATGCCCTAGAAAATTTATGATAAAAATATTCACAAACTCAACTCAACTCAACTACTTTTTAACACTGAATGTACTAAAATTCAACTCCTTCTTAATGGCGAAGGTACTAATAGACATTTTCTGTTTCTAATCTAAGAGAAGGTAGAACATTGCAGTTTCCTAGATACAGTTTTTGGCTTCATGAAAAAGGAAGCTTCAAGAATCTTTTGCCATGGTTAGCACCACCATCAGGAACAGTCCTGCACAGGGGATCTGTTACTTCCAAACCTACTGCCAGACCATATTTAAGTCAACTCCAGACAAGAGCTTTGGATGTGTCCAGCTAAAATACTCTTAGCTGTGTTTTTCCTGAGGATATTAAATAGTACAATGTTGATTGTATCAATGGGTGCAAATACTGATCTTTGTATCCAAGCAGATTTCTGGACTCACTAGAAATGAGAGCATTTACATGTTTCCTACACTATAAACATAATGACTATTTTGCTCTTTTCATTCTATAATATCTATAAAAAATTAGTAGGAAAAGATCTTTAACCTTATCAGAACACATTGAAACAGAAAATTGAATGCAGTGCCCCTGTGGAAGCCTGGGATTCAGAATTCACATCTGGATCTTTAACCTTGTAAAGCTTTGGCTCTGTGGATCTGATTGATCAGATGCATCTTAGCCAGGGATAGAAGGAGAGACCCCTGAGGATATATAGTATCTGCAATCTGTTTCTGGTTTTTAGGAACTATAGTTCCTGCATGGCACTTAAAGTTTTAGCCTTAGTCGGGAGTTAGTAATAGACTCTGACTGCTGTCAAAGCAAGCCACAGCACATGCATTATTTAACTAGTAAGATGCAAATGTGATTTGAATTAGTCAGGCTTCCAGATAGGTTGAAATATTTGAGAATTTGTTAAACATAATGGTAGACTTCAAATATGACTTTGGACTTCTGGCATTTCTGGTCTAGCTGTTTAACTAGGGGAGTTCTGGGTGATTACCCTCATCTGAACATAAAAATAATTGTAACTTGTAAATTCCTTTAAAATATTTTTAGGAGAGAATTTGGCGTGTTTGTCGTTCAAGGATAAAAATACGCCTAGTTACATTCCAGCCTGTCCATACAGTGATAAAGAGATGGCTCAATTTACCTGCCATGTCCTCATTAGTTCTCCTGTTCTTCTGTATCGAGCATGGGTACCAAGTGTGCACACATGAGGTTGGCTGCAGTTAGGAATGCTTCTGCAGTGGTAACACAGGACACTTTGCTTCTTTGAACATTCTTAAAGAGACGTAAAAAAGGGAGCTAGATGGTTAATTATAGGCAAAAGTAATTTTGCACAAGCTGTCTTACGTGTTAAGAGTATTTTGGCTTCATGTGGTTGACAGGCTGTTTTCTGACTTAGCATCACTTACTAGGGTTTTTTTTGGCATGAAATGAAAGGCAAAACTGGGAGTAACAGGGAACACAGTTTCGCAAGGGAACACGATAGCCATTTCTGCCTTCACCTTTTTTATGGTCGGGTTTTATATACTGCTGCCAAGGTTTAAAGAGGAGATACATGCAATTAGCTCCATTTCTCTTGTGCTGTTTTGAGCTGCAGAGATCTGAACCTTGTCTTTAATGAAGGTATTAGGAGAGCGTGTCCAAAATGGTATGTTTATTTCAGAACAAGGTGTTTACCATGTAAGTGATATACTCCTTTCAGTATTACGTGACAAACCAAGGGGGCTTTCCTTTGGAGAATCACCAGTGCAGCCTTGAAGTCCATTAAAATAATGTGCCTTGGTGAGTAACTTAAATGCCATGGTTTGCGACATTTATCACTGCACAGAACAGCTTTTGAAGCAGCAGCACCGACAGATCTGCTGCGGCATTTTTTGGGGGACAAATGGGGAGACTGGGTAGGCTTCTTTGTTGTACCTAATTACTTCTAGTCTGAACATCCCACAAGGCAATTGTATATTCCTTTCCTCTCATACCCCCACTATTTAAAGGCTTGTAATAGGTTTTGTACAACTCCTCTGCAAGCAGCTCTCCTTGAGCTCAAGACCAAGTAAGGGAAATCTTCAGCCAAATTCCTTTTGAATTGGAAAATTTAAACAACTTGAGGAAAAAGGAGTAAGACAATGGAAAGTGGAATCCAGCCTTATTTGTAACAGATGCTATTAACACATGCTTAGTTTTATAGCCTATTCTGGCAGCCTTTCACCTCTTTCTTTTGAAAAAAACTTTAATATTAAAAGTTCATTGCCAGTCCCAGGCAAAAGTGCACAAATAAAATGGGCTGATGGTCTCAATATAGCTCATGAAAAATGCATTAAATACAAGTTAAGGATTAAGAATTATCTTTTCCTTTATTCCTGAAATGGGATGCAGGTAGGGGAAAGGAGAGCTTTGCTGTGTGCTTCGGTGCTTTGATGACACCTGTGTGCTGAAATCACAGTTCTGATGTGAGTGCAGATAACCAGAGGGCTCAACATAGACTCAAACCTGAAGCCCGGTGTACCCAGCTGTTTCTAAATACACGATGATCTAGAAACAAGCACAAGACTCTTCATTTTGGTGGCATGGGGTTTCATGCTGCAGTACTAATGCAGCAAAATTTTTGCAGCCACAGATTCTGCTTCGACCAAGTGGAGCACATGCCTCACTTTTCTTGGTTCATAAGCAGATTTTTAGCACAGAATGTCAAATCAGATAATTTATAAAGTAAAATTAGCAAAATGAGACAGTCTTTCTCACTGCTCATTACTCATTTTTTCTGATAAATTTCACTCATTTTAAGTAGATTGTACTTCTGCTCGTAGAGGGGCTTCCCGTTCCAGCTTATCTTTTTAGATATTCAGCAGATAATTAAAATTCAAAATGTTAACGGTGCTGCTTATTTTTAGAACCTGCCATAAATACAGGCAGACATAGGTTTGAAGATAAATCGGGAGAGACCAGAGAGCTCTGAACCATTTGGACAAGAACTGTTGGTAGGCACCTGTTCTAGCTCTCTTTGGTACAGCCTGCGCAGGAAAGGGAATCTCCGTTGCTGTCTCTTCAGACATGTCCGCCCACCTGTGCTGGGGAACAGGAGAAGGTGATGTCTTCGTGCAGAAGGTGAGATGGTTCTTTGTGATAATTAAAAATGCTACAAAACCGAATAAAACAAACCCCAGCAAAATTTTAAGTCTCACAAGGATAAAACTTACTCTACATTTTGAAATTTCCAAAATCAGCAGCACAACTGGACTGGTTCTGGTACAATCTCTGAGGAAGACATCTCTGACAGGCGCCTTTTACCCTTGTGATGCAGCGTTGCCCAGGCTGACCTTTTTGGGTAATTTTTTAAGTGTTGAGTCAAATGGGAAAACTGATTTCTACCTCGTGTAGTCAGTGACAGCTCTACAAACCCAGGTGGTTCAAGGATTAGCTCATGGGCAAAATAAGTAATTTTTCTTAGGGTCCCATATGTGTGAATGTTGAATCTCTTTATAAACCTTGATAAACTCCTCTCCCTGGGGACCCTGTGTGCCAGTGCAGTGTGAGTGTGGTTTTCTGCTCCCGAGAGTACTCATTGCACAGACCTACCTGAGTTGTGTTAATCCATGCTTCAGTCCAGCCTCCTGAATGTACCTGGGGAGCCACCCCATAGCTTATCAGAATTTGTGTGTTTTCCAGTACTGATCCCATTGTTTTGTGCCTCCAGCTTCACAAGCAGATTTGGACACCTAAGATGGGATGCAGGCTGCTGTAGGTTGTGCTAGGGTAAGGAGTTCTGATTCCCATGGTTTGAGCTATGCAGGAAGGAACTGGTGGACAAGAAACTCCAGCAATGTGCTCTCGCAGCCCAGAAAGCCAACCGTGTTCTGGGCTGCGTCCAAAGCGGCTTGGCCAGCAAGGCGAGGGAGGGAATTCTGCCCCTCTGCTCTGCTCTTGAGACCCCACCTGCAGTGCTGCATCCAGCTCTGGGGTCCTCAATGTGAGAAAGACGTGGACCTAAATCCAGAGGAGGATCACAAAGATGATCAGAGGGCTCCTCTGAGAGCGCCTCTCCTATGAAGACACGCTCAGACAGCTGGGGTTGTTCAGCCTGAAGAAAAGAAGACTCTGGGGACACCATCTAGGACCTAAAGGGAACCTGCAAGAGAACTGGAGAGGGACTTATTACCAGGATGTATAGTGGTAGGACAAGGGGGAATGGCTTAAAACTGAAAGAAGAGAGGTTTAGATGAGATATTAGGAAGCAAGTCTTTACTGTGAGGGTGGTTACACAGTGGAAGAGGTTGTCCAGAGACATTTTGGATGCCCCATCTCTGGAAGCGTTCAAGGCCAGGTCAGATGGGGCTTTGACCAGCCTGGTCTAGGGAAAACTGTCCCTGACCATGGCAGGGGGTTGGAACTAGATGAGGCCTAAGGTCTCTTCCAGCCTAAACCATTCTATGATTGAGTTTGTGAATTCAAGATCTCTTTGGTCAGAAAAAAGGAGCCAATTGGTGTTTTGTGGTTCAAAGTGAGAATTGAGGACAGGTGAAGATCAACATTTCAGTTTTGAAGACTGAAGTGTTACAGCTAAGGATTGTCTAAACATGAACTACTGACCGTCTAACAACTTGTGTAGGCGCCTATTCATGCATCTTATGTGCTCTTGAGACACTTCTCTGTGCCCTTCTTATGATGTTCAGAGTGGATTCTGCTGAGGGACTGAGGAATTGCAAAGCTGGAAACACTTCAACTTATGGCTCTGAGGAGTGTGGGGCCACTGTAATGCCACCCTGGCCAAGCACTCCACCCTTGCCTCGAATTCCTCATTGGTTGTGTCAGATCACTGAGTAGGTGCTTGCCAAACACGAGGGCTGGCACAAGGAAGAGGGCTGGGACAGGGAACTCATGATCTAGAGCTGGATGGGTCAAGAGCAGCCCTGCCTGAGGTGAGACAAAGAGCCCAAGGGTCCTGACATGAGATCGGCCTTGGTGCCTCCCCTGTGGTCACGTGCATTGATGCAAGAGGGAAGACATGAACCTGAAGTCCTCCTGGAGCCAAGTCATGGTACGTCAGGGTGGTTCGTACATGACAAGCCATGCTTGATGCTACACTGAAGGCAGCAGTGCTCTCACTCCACTGCCACCCTCACACGCAATCTGTGAACATATTGAAAACTCAATTTACAAATCCAGCATAGCTCCTTGTGACACTGGGCCTTTAATCTCTGCCTCTGAGTGCAGTTTGCAGCAATGAGCACCAGAACTTGCGAAAGCAAACACACTTTCCCCATTGGCTTCGACAGGCCGCAAATCATGTGCCTGGCACTGGCTGTTGTGAACAGCAGAGCTGTCCCACCAGGTGTGCCACCACGTCCCCAGGAGATGTGGAGCCAGGAGGTGACTCAGCCCAGCAGCCAGCCAGTCGGTGCCAGTGGCAGGGATGGAAGTGAGATACTCAAAGCCCTGGGCCTCTGCTCTACCCAGCAGACCGCACCCTCCAGGGTTTCCTGCCTGCGGTGAATTGTGTCAAGTTTTATCTGTAAGATGGGTTCAAAAGGAAAAAAAAAAAAAGAAAGAAAAAAATAAAAGCCCCCAAAAACAAGCAAACAAACAAACAAAAAAACCAACTCTGTTCTCATGAATGAAAAACTACTCAGTCTTCAAAAGCTTTCTCAGCCTTTTGGGGAGCATCATGTCACTCAAATAACTGAAGAAATGTTGTGGGTTTCCTCTATTTCTTATGACCTTCAGTCTGACTAGCTAGCTTTAACCAATGATAGTGAGTGATAAACACTCACTGATAAAAATGGTTCCGCCTTTCTGGGGAGCCTTTTTATCAGGTTGACCACTTTGGGAAGAACAGCTCACAGATTTTGGTCTAAGCTTTACAGCTCCATTGTGCTACAGAAATGAAGAGTAAGTCAAACACACACCCCCCCCCCCCCTCCTCGCCCTCATGCACACCTATATTTTAGAAAAGTAAAACTAATACACTAGGGCTGTAATAATCAGACTTGTACATGACATGGTCAGCCATGATTGACCACATGGTGGTAAATACTCATCTAGAAGTAGGTGTTTGAGGCCTGCTGGGAGGTTTTCTCTGTATTCATAGTGTCACATTCTCTCTAACAGAGTGTTTTTCCCATCAGCCAGATCGAAGATGAAGTGTGTTTGCAAGATCAGTCTGGTTGCTTTACACATGCTGTTCGGTTTTTTTTGTTTCAGCTTTTACAAATATGAGTGAATCTCACTAAATGACTCCCCTTTGAAAGTGGCCAATGGCCAATTTGCCATCAAACATCCTTCCTGTGCTTTTATCATGCTGCAGAGAGCAGGGAGGAGAACAAAGACCCAGTGGGCTGGTGGAGCATCATCTGAAATTACTCACACCACAAAGTGTGGGCTTTTTGGAATGATGGCCCAAGTGTTTATTTCCTTCTATTCTTCATCTTGTTGAGGGTTTTTTGGGTTTTCTTCCTACTTCCCGTATCTGCATTTTGTTTGGGTTTTCATCTACTCATATTCCAATAAAATCCAATTGCTTCCATTTTGTCAAGAGTCTTGGGGCTTGTTGGTCCTTTGGGGTTTGTGTTTCATGTGTTTTGCTTGGTCTTTTATTGGGAAGAGGGTTTTTCGTGTATTTGATTTGTTGGAGTGGAGCATTACTTGAGGGGGATTTTGCAGTGCCAATATCTTTTCTTTTTTAAAAGAATATTTGCTCTTCTCACCAATATATTATTTCATCTTAACTTCAACATAACAAAGGTTTTCTCTCTGGCAAAACAGAATCTGTTTTATACAATCTGTTATATCACACTTGAAATTGAGCCATTTTGGCCCTGGGAAGGAAGAGGATGTGAGGTGGGTGCAATGCCAGCAGGAGTTAGGGATGAGCAAAGGTTCAGTCTCCTCAGACCTGTCCCTTAGTAGAGCTACCCCTGCTCACAGACACAAACACACATCCTTTTGCTTTTATGTTTGTCCCAAGGAATGAAAACTGAAGCTAAGATTGCTCTAAAAAGCTCAATGCCTTCCTGAGCATGAGGAAGAGCAAGTGCTCCAGCTTTACAGGACATTGTCTGCCCTTCCTGCATACCTGGTGGAAGTTTCCATGGCAGCATCCCTGCAGCTTTTACCATCTCCACAAGATTGCACCAAGATGATTTTTCCTCTGCTGTACTGCTGTGCTCTTCCCAACTGCCATACAGATGAGGGGCAAGGGGTTGGCTCACCAGGCTTTTCATTTTTCTGTAGAGCTTTGGCCTCAGCAGTGCTTTGTGGCACTGAGTCCACAGGTTAGAGCAAGTGAGAAAGTTTGGGGGTTTTTTACAAGTTTTAACTCCTGTGCTCATGTGCCATTTAGACTATTGTTCTAACTCATGCAACAGTTTATCATACACAGTCGCTTTTTCCTTAGGAGGGAGAGTTTTGGTGCTCACTGTGTTATGGAGCACCTCTAAGCATACTGGGGTGCTGCCATTCCCATATGGAGCCTTCCCTCATGAGTATCAGCTGTTCCTGGGCACAGCTACAGTGGCCTTGGCCCACACCCTCCAATGCATGCCCAGTGTCTCCTCACTCTGTCACTTGCCCAGAGGGCCATGCAGGTCAGGCTGCATTTCTGGAGACACTTTTGTTCTCTTATTCCAGGGAATGGGACTCCTTACCACTTCTCACCCTTCCCAGGGGCACTCCAGGGCAGTAGCAATTATGGGGGAAAGTGGGAATAGGACTCAAAGGGAGATCATCGAAGAGACAGAGAGAGTAAAGAGACCTGGAGAAATGTGATGGAGATGAGTCAGAAAGCGTAAGGAAGAGCGACTCAGCCAGCAGCACTCAGGGCAAGTGAAGGTCATACCTGGTGAGCAGTCCAGGAACACCTCCCCTGCTGTGGTTTGGGGAACCAGAACCCTTTGGTGTCTAAGTGGGGCGGGTGACGCCGCCCAGGTGGCCAAGCCTTGCCCCAGGATGTCATGCAAGGGTGCTCTGGCTGGGACTGTACCCCTGTGGCATGACAGGGACACAGCCCTCCTGCAGCCTGTGCTTCCCAAGGTGTCCAATGCACCGTGAGGAGAAGCAGAGATAGACAAGGTTTGTCTCTTGAATGTGGGGACAGGCAACCAAAAGAGCGACAAGCCTTTTCCTGTGGCTGCCCAGAACCTCCTCAAATGCCCTGCTGGTCTCTGCCTGCCGGGGCTGACCAGAACAGTATGGTCACTTGTCGCTCCACAGGCAAGTACAGAGATAAGGATGAAAGGCTCACAAATGCATTTCATGGAAGCCAACTCAGAAAAAAGGGCAACCTTTCATTTCAGGAAACCTCATTTTTCGTTTCTAAAACACTTTCATTCAGAAAAAAGGGAGGTGGGGGAAGAGGCAAAGCAGGGTGCTGGTTCTTCCCAACCGTAGCAAACACATTGTACAGCAACTTTCAGTCTTTGAAAAATGTAAAAATGGGGTACAAGGAAATCCAGCAGTTGCCTCTTGCTTCCTAGTTACAGTTGTTTGTAATTTTGGGCTAAAATATCCCAGGTTGGAGTCTGCCCCAGTATATTTTCTCTGCCTGGAAATTTTAAGTAGTTGCTGATCATTTAGCTGGAAGAAAATATACTCTTTCTCCCCTGCTCCATGCTTCAAGAAACTTGGTGACCTTTTCCTCATGTCCCCAGGCTTTGGAAAAAGGACTTGAAATATGGCAGGACTTTGGCTTGTGTGTCAGGAATGTGTTTCTTGCCTGCAAAAAAACTCCATCCAAATTTTGCCAAGTTTTAAACCTCTGAAGAAATTAATCATCCTGCTCACAAGCACTCTCTAGAGCTGGACAGCTAAAAAAATCCTCCCAAGCTTTATTCCAGACTCAGGGCTCCCCGTGAGCCCCCTGGGGTCTGCACCTGAGCCCCCCTGCATGGAACTTGGTGTTGCAGCCCCAGGGAGTGAGTCTTGTTGGGGTCTCACCCAGGAGGAAGGTCCCACCACAGGCCTGAGCCCCAGAGCTGCTGGGAGCAAGGCAGGAGCTGGGGATGGAGGGGAGGGCAGACAGGGCTTGGGGTGGGATGAGGGATGAGAGATTGAGGGAGGAATTGTGCCTTAGAGCTGGTGGGGATGGGAGGGGGAAGCAGTGAAGGGGTGAGTGCCTGGAGCATGTCGGGACATACTCGATGAGAACTAATCCTAAAGACGGCAACTCAGAGCACCTCTAGGATAGAGGTAGGCTACATCAGCATCAGGCTACAGCCAAAAAGGGTCCCATAAAATGGAATCCCATCTTGTTGGTTAAGTTTGCTGTCCTTTCCATTTCTGTCTCCTTAAGCTAAGGGAATCACATACCCAGGCACGCCAGCACCGCACAGACAAGTCAAACGCTGACATCTCTTAAATTTGCCCTTGTGGCCTTCATAATATTCCCCTCTGTCTGCACAATACTGTAAGTGAAGTGTGGAATAGGAATAAAAGGAAAACCAACCCAAAGCAAAGAAGCAATCTGAGACTTCTGTGATTAAAGAGATTTCCTTCAAGAGTTCAAGGCGAGGTACTTCTATCAACAGGCTTTGTAAATAAGCGGGCTTGTAAGTGATGAGTGGGTTTGTAAATAAAGGGTTGACTTTTTGACAAGCTGAACACCCACCACTTCTGGTAGAGCTACAGTGGTGACCAGCACCTCTGAATCATGGGCCACGAGGCCTTTCTGTATTCTGAGACCTGTGACAAAACCAGCCCTTATCTCTGCTCTTTTTCCCTAGCTTGACAAAGAGACTTTTCCTGTGCTACACTTTCATTCCTCAACTCTTCTAGCGTCCTTTTGCACCCACAGAGGCACCTGCCACTGGGAGGACATGGTGCATAATCACTCCAGCCAATTCCAATCCTTATTCAGAATTCTGGAATTTCCTTCTTAATTAGGATAATGGATGAAATTGCTCACAAAAATAGGTTGCTGGGGCTTGGGTTTGGTTGGTTTTACTTTTGGTAGGTATTGATAGTTACTCTGTCCAGTCAAAAGCAACTTCCAAGGCTCTGGGCATAGAGCTGCCTCTCACTGCCACCACAGAGCCACTTGGCACCATCCCACCATTGGTCCAGCCGGCACCTTGGAGTCTTTGGGGACGTGACAGGTGGTAAAATGATGCCACAAGCTCCCCATCAACACCACATCTCTGTACTCTGTGTTGAGACCTTGGCTGTCAACGCAGGGCTGGAAAAGCCTCCTGCCAGCCCTGTCTGCAGCTGTGCCTGGTCCTTCATTTCTCATCTGCTTGTGAGCAAGGACAAACAGGGAGCAGCATCAGCTCCCAGAAATTCTCCCTTCACCACCAGCTAGAGCAGCACTACCTGGACAAGGGCGATATGTGAGGTGTGAGTTCATGAGTTATGGGGCCTTCCCAGAGCTGGGCACCCTGAGGGCTCCTTGCAGCAGCCCTGAGTACCCAGGGCAGACACAGGTCTCATGCCTAAGACTGTAAAGGGATCCATGATGTGATTTCCAGGTCTTGTAGGCGTATGACTCCATTAAAAAAATGCTGTCCATATTTTAAATTTTTTTTTCAACTATCAAAGCCGTAATATTTTTCTTATCAACCCTCTCATTGTATCACTTTTTCAAAGGTGGTGGGGGAGGAATCTAGTTAGTAATGTTTCCATTCTTCTGCCACTTGCCCCATTGACTTAGACAGGAAGTTTCTGAGGGCAAGAAATGTCACTTATTAGAAGCTATTGCAGCTGCCAACCTCCTTTTGGTTTGCTGTCTAGACAGTACAGCAGAAGAGAACATTAATAAAAATGTAGCAACCAAATGTCTGAAAGTTCTTGTTTGATAGCCTCAAGCTCACCTTCACACGAGGTGAAATCAAACCTGTGAGTATTTTGAGGGTTTTTATTGGGTTTGGGGTTTTTTGCGTCTGTTTTGATTTTGACTCCAACATGATGACTGGATTCGTGTGTGTCTGCATACACGTGTGCTCATCGTGCCCTGTTTCTATTAATCGAAGTAGGAAACCTCATACAGGACATGCTTCTTTTTCAGAAGTTGCACTATTACTTCTGGAAAAAGGAAAATCAGGTCGGTTCTTTAAAGTGACCAGTGTGGAAAGATGTCCCTTGCTTTTAAATTCCCTAAATCCAAAGTAGAGCAGCCTCAATGTTTAAAAAGAGGTAAATATTTCTGTTTATCTCTGCTTATAATCATTTGGGCCAGAGACTCATGTCTATGTGAATCTTTTCTAGGAAAATACTTCAGACTGCTCCATTGAGCTCTCTTCTGCCTGGTGTGAATCCCTGGTTATTTTGCCATAGCTTTGTAAAACTGCCGAGAGGGAAAGGAGCCTGCCCCCCATTTTTGTGTGTTCTGAATTGCTGTCATAAACAGAGGCCTGGATTAATTGGTTTGGGAGTCATTGAAGTGAAAGCAGCACCAGCTCACATCACCATGCTGTGTGCTGGGAAAGGGCAGCAGGAGCACTGTGGCTCCTCGAGACATTTGGTTGGTGGATCTGGGGATGTTTCGAATTTCAGACAAACTGAGAGACGCCTATTGCTGCCTCCAGCACCAGGGTTTCTGGAGGTAAGGTCAAACCCCCATTGCACTCCTTCCTTCCCTCTGAGCACAGGTTTTGAGCTAACATGCCTCCTGGCATTGGACACCTCCCCTGAAAAGACTGGAAGAATAATCCATGCTCTGCATCATCCTGCATTGCAGGAAAACAAACCTCTTAGTTTTGCAGGTTGGCTGTGTTTCTTTAAAAAGTAAGGGGCAGAAAAAAAAGAAAGAAGAAAAACAGTAACAGGAAAGAAAACCCTAATAAAAATGCTCTTGGTCTATCCCTGGGGAAAAAGAAGAGCCTCCACTTTCATTTTAGCTGACATAAGCTCCCCACACCCCTCAACAACCATCTGGAGGCTCTCCAACACAGCCCTTGCAGAGGGAACCCCACATCCAGCAGCAAACCAGCAGCTCCAGCTTGGCCAGCAGCACTCAATTGTCCCTGCACCCCCTCTATACACACTTCAGAGCTGCAATTCATACAGTGACTGCTGAAGTAAAATCAGGAGAAATGGGGACTATATATAAAAGAGCTGGAGCAAAGGCGAGTGGCACCTCAATTCTGCTTCTGAGTAAGTCTCCTGTTTTTAGAAGAAGCTGAGCTTTGCACACACAGCCCCTGAGCGACCCAGCCCCGCTGTGTGGCTGCCAGGGGCCCCAACTTGCAAGGCACATCTTTCCCTCTGGGCCCTGCCTCGCTGCCCGAGCACCCAAAACCACACTCCAGCTGAATCACACAGGACCAGCCCCGGCTCCTGGGGAGGCATCTCCTCTGCTGGGCTTTCTCTGAGCACCTCTGGAGCACAGCTCTGGAGGGCCAGGAGTACTCCCAGTGGGCTGAGGGCTGAGCCTTGAAGTCACTGATATTGGCTGGGGTGAAGAGGTGTCCTCCCCACCAGTAGGCCTCCTCTCCATCGAGTTCAAGCCTCCTTTGCTCATCCCTGGCTGCTGCCTCCAGGGACAGGTGTGTCTGGGTATCTCAATATCCCTGCTGAGTCACTTGCCCCCATGCATGGCACAGGTGTCCACAGCATAGCAGGCAGGTGGCTGGGGAGACTGCACAGGCCCCTGCCCCTAATTTCAAACTTTCTTACTAGTGTGAAATATTTTTGAATGACTTCCCTTTTATTTATTTATTTGTTTTTTTAATTGTTTCTTGGAGGCTTTCTTCCCCGGGAAAAATCCTAATGAAATCTTGCTTTCCCATCTTCGCTGAATTAAAAAAAACTCAAACTAGACAACAAACAAAAGCCCAAATTCCAAATGTCACAAAACTCCCTGTTTCTTTTGCAAAACAGAATTCTTATTGTCTCACAGCCCCAACTTATTGACAGGCAGAGGCAAAGCAGACAGACCTGTGGCAGCAGTGGGAAAGAAAGAAAAGCAAAGAAAGAAAAGCAAAGAAAGGAAAAATACAAACACTTCCACTTGAGATGCAGCTCAATACCGAAGGTGCTGCTGCTGTGAGCATTGCTTGGGCTGCAGAGCCTTGAGGTGCTGGGGAGCGTGGGGCCAGAGACTTTCCAAAGACAAGGGCTTTCCACGTTCCATGACACTGGAGAGGGGTTTAACATGGGGTAGGGCCATGCAAATGCCAAGGAGTTTGTTTAGCTGTCTGTCGAAGCCAAACCAGGACAGGCAGTGACAATGTAGCTGCTGCAAAAAAATGAACACCAGTGAGCCACCTTGCCTCCCTCCTCAGCCAGTGCTGCTGAATTGCAGGGAGGCAGAAGCAGTAAGTGAGAATAAACAAGTAGTTGGGAACAAGGAGCAGAAGGCAGCCCCATTAAAACTGGGTAAGAGAAAAAAAACAACTTTAAAAAAAAAAAAAAATCACTGGTGTGAAGTTCCTGATGCCAACCACAGAACAAAAGGAACTACCCTTTTGTATAAGTAAATGTGGTCAAGTAGCTGTTCTCTCTTCCGGCAGGCCCCCAACAGTAACAAGGGTTTTACCTGCAGGTGAAGCATCCTGGTCCCTCTGAGCAGTGCCCAGCTCATGCAATCCCCATTACTGAGCAGCAGGAGCTGCCCTTCCCGGGGGCAGCTGGAAATGGAAACCATTTCTGATGGCCAAAACATCCAATATCATCAGCTGTGGACATGGTTTGGGTACACAGGGCTTCAAAGCCCTGGAACAGCTGGATCTGTGTAGTGTGGACATGCATCCCACAGCCATGCTCTTGTTGACTTTGCTTTGGGCACGTTCTGGGGTTATGCTGTCATGGGGGTTTTTAATATCCTGGAGAGATTTGGGCACTCATGTAGCAGTATTAAGGCATCTCTGATGGCACAGGGAACCCTCTGTCTCTCCTGTCACTGCTTTCCTGGGGGTGCTGATGGTAGAGGATTTTGCAGGGCATGCTTGTAAGGCTCTGTCTTCCAAGGCACCCAGCGTGCCCAGGATGGTTGTGCACTACAGCATGCCAGCAAGCATGTGCTGGTGCTTTGTGTGTTGTAAGATGTGCTATAGCAACGTCAGTTCTTGGCTGCTTTTGTTATATTCACCCTGCCACCTTCTCCTGGCCTTGGTAGGGTGGCACCATGCAGAGCTCCCAGCTGGAGCCACCAGTTCAGCTTGGTGCTCAGTGCCAGAGAAATGCCCACACACTGTGTCAGAGAGCTTGTGGTCTAATTTGAACCAAGACAAGATGCAGACAAAAAATTCACCAAAGGCATCATGGGAAGATCAGGACGGGCCAGAGGTAATGCCAATTCAAGTCTGAGCTTTTCCAGATTTACGCTCTTCTGTACATCTTTGAAAGGACAGAGCTAAGTCTGGAGCATATCCCCTCTGTTTCCATTGCCAAAATAGATTAGCTGGTGTGGGAGGGGAAGAATCTACATACTTATTTCATTTTTGCTGTTATGCATTTGAGGAGAAACAAGACCTACTAGAAGGCTGAGCCTGAGCTACAGTGAGGAGTTTGATACCAGCCAGGGGTGGCAGATTTCAGAGCAGAGTAAGAGCTGTGAGTAGGAGCACAGCACTGCAGAGGAACCCCTGCTCCAGTGCGAGAGGCATCATGTACTTGGGAGCTCACGCCTTGTCAAATACAGCCAAATTTCTGTGCTGAGAAGCTCCTGCTCCCTCCTCTGCACACATGCACTCGAATCTCTGGAGAGGTGTAACTTCAGTAGCATCAGACGTAGCAGAGGAAGCTACAGCCCCTACTGCTGTATGTGCCCAGGGGTGAGGGACTAGCTGCCCACTGTGTTGTGCCCTCACTGCTACAGGTCAGTGTGAGGAAGGGTCACCCTTCAGGCCATTCTCTAGTGCTCCCTCCCATGCACATCGAGGTCATCTCCATCGCCCCTTGCTGTCACACAACCCCACGCATCATGGAACCATGCTCCTGCCAAACCTAAGGTACCTGCTGGGATTCCTGCAGGCTCATGAAGGAGGGAGACAGTGCTTTGAGGAGGGGACCAACCAGGAATCCAAACCACTCCTATGACGGGCAAGAGCTGCTATCCCTGCTTATTGCCACCCTCCCTGGGTAGAGCCCAGGAACTGTTCAGAACTCAGTTCTGTCTCTCTCTCAAGACACTGAAAGATTAAGCCACTGTAAGGCTGGAATTAATTATTTATGGGCAATTTTCTTTTAGAGTGAGTTTTGATACAGAAATATTTTCTCCTCATGCAACGTCATCTGAGGTAGTCATGAGGGAATTAACATCCCATAGGCTGTCCTATAGGATGGAGCACCCAGAATCAGTACAAGTGGCTTTTTTATCTTAGTAATGATGGAAAGACGAACACAGACAGGCAGCGATAGAGGAAGGTGCTATTAGACACTTTTGGGTTATTACGCCTGATACAGCCACCAGGCAGGGTCTGATTCACTTCTGGAAACACTCTGATCCAACACCGCAGCCAGACTGCTGAGCCCCTGGCTGCAGCGTGGGCCCACAACTGCTGCAAGTGAATCAGCCACGCCACGGGCAGACTTTTTCTAGGTACAAGCCTCCAGCTGACAGCAGGCGGTGGGAGCCCACTGCCGCCGAGAGAGAGAGAGAAAGCAGCTCAGACACGCTGCCATCTCCTGCCTGCCCCATGTGCAGCTCTGGTGGCTTTTGCTCTCTTTCACCCACAGCCCCTCCGAAAACCTGCCCCTCACACCCAGGGGCACCGTGAGGTGAGCTCAGGGCTGCCTGGGTGCCACGGCGGCTCGGCACCTTTCCCGTGGAGGCCCCCCATCTATTCTTGTAAAGGAACCGATTCGAGTAAATTCTGACTCTATATTCCCACCTTTGCTTGACAAACAGAACAGGGAAATGCCATTATACACGCAAGCCTTCCTAAAACCACCTTGTTTTTGCTAGTCGCTCACTGCCAGTCACAGTGGAAACAACACCACTTCCTCCCACATGCTGTCAGTGCCTAGACTGTAGTTATTTGCTTTTAATTGAATTAGCCAGCCCATTGCTTTTTTGTTATCCTATACAAAGCAGCTACGTTCTGCAAACACCTTGCCGGAGTGACTAAATCAGAGGGTGAGATAATTATTTCCACCACATCAGTTGCTTCAGTTCCAAATTGGCCATCAAAACACAGGCAGGCAGCTGTGAGGTTCATGGGATGTCCTCAGCAGTTAGGTAACACCACAGACCCACTACCAAATAACTGAAGTCATCTCTGTCTTTTTAAAAAACAGACTTTTCTCTCTGGGGTAACATCTCAATCCACAAAATCAGTGGAATCAGGATTTTGATTCTACCTCAGCCGTGTCCTGCTCCAACTTCTTAGATTGTGTTTCACCAACATCTCAGTTTCCACTAAAATAATAGTTATTCTGCTGTTGTTACTGCTGTCATTAACGCGATTGCACACAGCTCACAATATTCCGTGGAGAGAAAACAAAACCTTTGCTTTAATCATCAGCATAAGAAGTGATAAATGGCACATTTGCTTTGTGTATTTATCTTAAAACTCACCTGCTTCCAGTGCATTTAAAAGCAAACCTGAATGATTTCTCACAAATAAGCACAGGGCTGTTTTAGGGGTGGAAGGATGGCTTTGGGTAGCCTTTAATCATGGGTTTACTCTGGACCCACCCCAGACTTTTCTCTGCCCCTTAGCAAACCTCAGCAGGTGTTTCCCCCACGCACTGGGGGCAGGTTAACTTTCCCTCTTGCCAGGCAGAAGATCTTGTCCCGTGTTTGTACAAAACCTAGAACACAGGGGCTGTGAGTCTGAAGAGGTTTTACAGGCACTGCCATCAGCACGAATCCTCCTCAAGCATTGGGTAGATGACTTTTGCCTAGTGCATTTAACCTCTCCCCTCCATCCACGGGGTGGGGGAGAGGAGCAGTGGCTCCCCCAGCCCAGCCCACAGAAGGAGTGCAAGGGTCTCGGGGGGAGATGGAGACAATCCATGTTCAAGGCTTGGCTGCGTGCTCATGGAAAGGGAAGGACAGCAACACCTTGCTGGGAGCGTGGTCATGGAATTGCCAGTCGGAGGAGTTGGGCTTTTCGGAAGAGAAGTGCTCACTAGCAATGGCAGCTGGTACTTTTGCATCACTGGCAATAAAATCTATGATTAATTGAACTATTCACTACTTAAAATCAGCCTTCTTGGCCCATTAAACCCTTGGCTGTCCCGGCAAGATTCCCTGCTGGACTGCACAGGAATTGCTGTCTTTGTTCCGAAAGTAATACTCTTCACTTTCTGCTTCCAAACATGGAGCTGGAGATGGCTGTGCAGGAGTACATGGGTGTCTGTGGGAAGATGCTTACCTGAAGCCAAGGAAACTTCATTTGACTTTGTTGAGGAACTGAGGAAATATTCAACATCCCACTTTCACTAAGGCTTCACCACATCAGGACCACTTGCTAACTTTCACTCCTCTTAAAAATGTTCTTCAGGCTATGCTCTGCTCCTTATCTGATCTCTGGGCTCTCAGTTCCTTCTCTATGGCCACCTTTGTCTCTCCCTCAGTATCATCTTCTTGTGTCTCCACCTGGCCTTGCTGTGACCTCAGCTGTATCACTGGCTGTGGCTTTGCTGCTCTTTTCAGCCTCCCCTTGTTCCTCTGCACAAAGATCCTTCAGGACCTCTCCAACAGCTCTGAGTCTCCTGATTTTATCTCTCTGTAGCCCTGGGTTCACTCTAGCTCATTCTGTCCCAGCTCGCAAGCTGCTTTTACCCCATTCTCCAAGAGTGGATGAAAGCCTCCTAGCAAGGCCTTCCAACAACCCTCTCCTCCAGCTCCCCTTGACCCAGGCCCACACTGAACATTGACTCCCCTAGATACAACCAGCTCCGTACTTCTGACCATCATCATCCTCCATCCTCTTCTTTCCTGGCCTTCCTTCTTCCTGCTTGCCGGAGTACCAGTGGCTGCTGCATCCCTCTTGCTGTGCTGCCTTCTGCTCCTTTTCTCCCTCCGAGCTCTTCCTCAAGCTTCCTCCCCTATTCCAACCACAACTCCCTACCCTGTGTTCCTCACACTCCCCCTTGCCCTCCACTTACACCCACACTTAGCAGCCCCACTGTCACCTCCCCTCGTGGCCAAGGCCCCACTGCTGCCCCTTGGGGGGCCCTTTCACTCCCTTTTCCCTCCTCCATCCTCCCCTAGGATGGTCTCCAGGCTTGCTCCTGGCCCACTCCCTCCTGGTATCCCTCTCTCGACTCCCACAGAGCTTTTCCAGACCTGCCCTCCTAACAGCTCCCATTCCCCCACCCCCCACAAAACTGACCCTGTGCAGCCACAAGCAGAAGCTCATACCTCTCCACCTCTTTTCCCAGCCAGATTTAGCTTCTCTCTTTTCTTTTTTTTTTTTTTTTATGGAGGGGGAGGCCTGTCTTTATGCATTGTTTTTTATTTTTATGCCTTTCCTGCTCCCCATGTCTGCACATGCTGCCCTATTCCTGAGAATAAACTGACTTCTCCTCCTGGTCAAAACCCACTTCTCTGCTTCAGACCAGACCCTTGTGAAAGGCAGAACACAAAAAATGGCCCAAATGAACCCTAGCCATACCTGCAACTGAACTGCCCTCAACTCGTTCTCCTCCTCCACACTTTGCTCCTTGTATTCCCTGGGCTCCTGCCTGCAGCCACTGTCCTCTGCCTCACCCATCCAAAGATGCAGAATTTTTCCTGGGGAAGACACTGTTTTGCTGGAATGATAGAGAACAATGCTGATGATTCTTGCACTCTGCTAGACTAATTTCAGTACTAGTCCCTCCACAGAGGTGTGCCAGAGGGGCTGGAAGAAGAGGCTGCACATGAGCATTCGCCTTCCCAAAGTCAACCTGCCTCTCGAGCTGGTGGCCAGGGGAAAGGGCCATTGGTGCCAAGAGCCACAGTGTCCACCTGTGGACAGTGGAAGGAGGAGAAATGTGTTTATTGGGCCCCTGGGGAACGTGGTTAGTTTTCCATAAGACTTGCAGGTAAGATGGAGCAGCAGAATTAGCAGCCCATGTCCTGCAGGGCAGTCTCTGGGTGTTAATAAGGCACAAGGCATCAATGGACACTCTTGCCCTGGTGGAGTCTGAAAAATTAAGTGCCTAATATGTGTTGAGAGCCTGCAGCAGATGCTGATTTGCACTTGATCTTTCTTCCTCTCCCCAGCCCAATATTTCCATAAAATTTTTAGGGTATCATTAGCACCTCACTCACACGGGATTAAACCCTGCCAATTGTGTAAAAGATTCTATATTAGAGAGGGGCGAGGGGGGCTTGCTAGCACACACACACACAAACACACACACACTGTATGCAATACCTTCACCTTTTACTGAATGATTCTGGTTTTGATATAAATTTTGCAAACAAAAGGAATCATCAGCCTTCATAAAGAAAAAATGAAGCCAGGTCAAAAAACTTTGCCAGATATCTGCAGCTAGCAGGCTGCAGGATAGCAAGCAGCACAGAAGTCATGCTTCAACTTCCTGCATTCATCCTCCCTGCACTCCCCTGCGTGCAGGAGCAGCCCCCACCACTGCCTCCCAGAAATGAACTCATCCATTTCCAGAAAACGCCGCCCCGCGCCCTCCCTGCTCAGGGACCCCAGGTGCCAGGGGTGCCTTGGGCTTTCCTGGGGGTGCAGTGTCCCCGGGGAGCAGCTCCTGGGGCGCGGCCGCGGGAGGATGGATGGATGGATGGATGTGCGTGCCGGAGCCGGGAGCGGCGGCCAGCTCCGGCCGCGGGGTGACCACGGCAGGGCTCGGCAGGGTCCCTCGGCACACGCCGGCCTATCGCAGCTCCAGGCTGACTTCAAACTTCCTTCTTGCGGTTTACGTCGCCTCGATTTATTCATTTCCTTGTAATTTACAGATAGACATCGATGTTTGCTATATTTAAACGGTGCCTGTAACTGTGTGGGGACGTGTAGGTAAGCCATTTTATTTGTCGAGCGTTGGTTTTAAAGGAAAATGAGACTTCAGAGTCATCCTCCAGGCTGGCGCTGTCTGCGGCTGGGGGTGACCTGCATCCACCCGCTGTGACACAGGCAAGTCGCCTGCCTGGCCAGCGGCACCAGGGACACCCACAGCTCCCAGCTCCCAACCACCGAGCTGTCCCGCACAGACAGCTGCACGGAGCTCAGCAACCAAACCGGCTAGTTACGGCAAATAATAAAAATTTTAAGAGGGTGCAATTAAAACCCCCAGGATTCGGTTATATTAGGGTGGAAAAAGCTCTAGAAGAAAACAGTGTGATTGCCCTTTCAAACCAAAAAGGATTTGCAACATTCCCATGCAAAAATCTGTCATTTATTTCACTACTTTCCTTTGGAAAGTCTGTGCTAAGCAATGGAACATAGGATGGTAATCCATGTTAAAAACCACAGAGCAGCCATTTCTCTGGATGGAGGGTCACCAAACAGTTTGGAAGAAGATAAGGGGTGAGGACACCAAGAATTCTTCAGACACCGTCTGGGTTTTTCAGCTGAGTTGTGAAAACCCCCTTGCTCTAAAGAGCTCTGACCTTTCCTATTTCTTGGAGACTGACGTCTCCACAGTAGATACATGATGAGGTCACTCACCCTGTTTTTGAAATCTTCCTCTCTCATTACTCTTTGCATGGGTTTTTTTCTGTGGGAGGGGACAGTCATGAAGAGGGCTAAACCTCTTGATCATGTGTGAAAAAAGGAAATGAAAACAAGCTATTGGAGATGTAACAAGGCCTGACCCATAACTTTGGTTTCTGAGGACATAAAATCATGAAACCCAGAAGTCTGAAAGAAAAAAAGTAGGACGTCTAGCTCTAAAAGCAATTTTATTGGAGGCTATATGCTCTGTGCTAGAAACCATAAGGGCTCAGCCTTTGCATTTATGAGGCAGTTATGAATGGCTCTGACAGGAGCATGAGAAACCATTGATTCAATCACCTTCTTGAGAAAACGTAATTTGAATGTGGTGCCTCAGGTGGAGAAAAGCTGCACACCAACTTCCTACGGGAAAGCCTAGCATAGATGATTGCCATGATTATATTCTGCTGAGCAGTTCATGGTTCTGAGAGTCAGAATCACAACTGGGAAGACACAAGAACATCCTACTCATAGTTATAGGAATTGTGGTGGTGCCTACAGACTAAACTGTAAAGGTTGTGCCCCAGCATGCTTGACATGCACAAATAAGAGGCACTGTGAGTGCAGAAGAAAACTGATAGAGGACCCAAGAGAGAGTCAAAAGGGTTAGCTAGACCCACAACGACAAGGTACCTAGCAATGCACATTACTAGATACATGCAACCACCAGGAAAAAAGGAAATTTCTTGAAGACTGTTTGCCAAGGCATGTTAGACCAGGAAGAGAAGGCATAAGAAAGATAAAAACTCCCTGATATATGAGATACATGAGATAAATAGTCCCTGATACATGAGTAGGACTTATCCATAGACAATAACAGGCTAATGCATTTTGGAGAAAAACAGCAGAAGTGCTTGAACCTGAAAGCATCTGACCATTGCCTGTGCTGCACTGGCCATTTGCAGGTCAGAGAGAGAATCTGCATCTTGCAGGCCTGAGGAAATCAGGGCTTTCCTCTATCTGCCTGATACACATTTAAACATCTCCTCTTCACGAAGGAAGTGAGAAGGAGTAAGATGAACAATATGGTGAGGATGGGATGAAATGTGCTTTATGCACATGGTGATGCACACACTGCCCTTGCACTGACACAGCTGAGAGAGCTTGGAAAGCATATTTCAGGGAGGTTGCAAGTGTCTGCTCTAACCTCACCAGGTTCACATGAATATTCACAGACCTTCCTCCGGGAGGTGGTTTCATCAAGACTACATGGACATCATTTCTGCCAGGCCAGGAAAGGGATTAAAGGCTGGGGTGAGCAGACAGGACAACCAGAGGCCATAAGTTTTTGGATTTCAGACATTCCTAGAGCAAGAATTCAGAAGCTGGTCTCAAAACCAAAACAGAGAAAGCCTAAGGGTCAAAGATGAAAATTCTTCCCAGGAATATGGAGGGCACGCATTATCTGAGGTTTGTGGAAAGTCACCTTAATCTGTCTGTTCTCCTAGCTTAAAAGACGGAATTTTTGCATAATTCATGACCTGTCTTTTGAACAGAGCATGAAATGATAGCTGAAGCCTGGAAGACTGATCTGAGAGAAGTGCCCAGCACACCAGGTCTGGCCTCAGCTGGCAGCACTGTAAGCTGGAGTGGCAGGAGGCTGCCAGCTGCCTGCAGAGACATGCGAGGCAGCCATGCTGTGCAGAAACAATAAAAGTGCATTTGCAAAATGAAACCCTGTGTTTCATTGCCATTGTTTGCCAGGGCATGAAGCTACTCCTATCTAAGAGACGAAAACCTGGACGGGGCTCTATGCATTCTTGACAATTGCCTTTTTGTGGAACATCACCCTGTGCAGAGCCACTCAGACATCAGCTTTCCAGTCAGTCTCTGCTTGGCCCAAGCAGAAAAACAAGTCCAAACCCAGAACCAAGGCATCTGGCCTGTTTTTCAGTTTCCACTTGAGCACAGGTGATTGCCTTTTCCTCCTGCCAGTCGCCAAAAGGACAACACCAACTCATCCAATCAGTGCATTCCTATGTTATTTAACCTCTGTACTTCCAAGGGTCTGAGTCTGAGACACCTGAGTTAGCTCCTCCTGCACTGTCATTGCAGCACCATCGGGCATGGAGCTCTCTGCAGGCATTGGGCCAGCTGGCTCCTGAAGCCCAGCAGGGGAGCTGGTTGTGGGTCACAGTGGATGTGACCACTCCCCTGGGATGCAACAAGGATGTGCTCACCTGGCTACACACTTGGAAGTGCTTGGATGGCTGCACACCAGCTACCTCCCAGCCATTCCAAGTCACAGGGACCTGCTGACATCTCTTCAGAGGCAGCCAAACTCACAAGTATTAAATCCAAAATCAGTAACTCTTAGCCTACTACCAGCCAGATCAGAGTTCAGATAAAAACCACTCTGGGATTTAATATCTTGCCATCCAAGTTCATCCAAATTTGACACAGAGTTCTGCCTGGGAAAGGAGATATGCTTGTTTCAGCTGCTTGGCCTTTTTGGCGAGTGCTCTTTCTCTTTCTCTCTTCCCTCCCCCTTCCTCCCCCCCCTGCCTCTCTACAAGTATACACAGACAGTGATCTGAGAGCGTGCAAAAGAAAATGCTTTACTTTTTCCTGAAAGCCCTCTGCTGAGGGTGGTGTTTCCCCACCTCCACGCTGCTGACGAATGCTGATGTAAACACCATGCATATGCCCGTCTAAAAGGCCACAGGGGTTTTCACGTGAATCCTGTGTTTTTTCCACAAACCCCGAGGCACTGTGCTTCAGCTTAAACTCTATCTCCTTGTTTCTGGTTAACCTACAACTCCTCTAAGGCTAATACAGTCTACAGCAGCAGGCAAAACTACTCAGCAGAACCAAATTTGCAATGTAGGTGCTTCTCTGCTACAAAACCCTTTCAAGAAACAGTTGCAACTGTGGCTGTACTAAAATCAGAAAAACCAATACTGACACAAAAAACGTTTGAAAAAAAAAAAACCAAACAGCTATGCCTTCGGTGTTGACAGGAGTAAAACATGTCACTTGCCACCGAAATCATAACAGGAAGGAAGTAGACCTCAGAAACTATAAACAGAATTTAACAGAGGTAGGAAGTACCTCAAATGCTTTCACGTAGTGACTGTAAAAAGATACTAAAAAGAGAAAATGTTTCCAGGTTTTTTTTTTCTTGTTTGCTTATTGTTTCTTCCACACTTCAGGTATTCGTAGTTATTTTGAACAGTAAGAAATCATCACAAAAGTAAATGCAGCTTTTAAGTCATCACATGAAATACAATTTACGGTACAAATAACAGAGTGATTTTCCTTCCACTCACCCCCCTGCCCTGCCCCTCCAAGGGAAATATCTCAGCCTCATTTCTTGGTTAAAATAAGCCTTTCACTTGCATCTCTCTGAATCGAACTAAGCAAGTTGTGTTTGGCCAGAAATTAGAGGGTGCTCTTCTCCCTCCCTCTCCACAGCCACTGGCTCTAAATCATGCTACTTCAAGGAAAATAATTAAAAGTTCATTCCAAAACCAAAAATTATAATGCACCTTCATAGTCAATAGGAGTCTTCACAAAAAGAGAAAATACTCTCCCCCCCATTTGCAGATGCTTCACAGATGTCATAACTGTATTTCACACCTTGCTTGCTCTGTGAGCTCCTGCACCCAAAAACCCCTCTCAGGACCCTGATTTCCAGCAAAGAGGGGTGACGTGGTAAATTCCCTCCTATATGCGACTTCACTACTTTAGTTCACTTTACCATTCTCCTTTTCACCTTTTCCTAGCTTTACTCACTTGAAAGTGCAGTGGAAACTTTAACAACCAGAAACTAAGTCAGAGGATCCCCATATGCTGGGCAGGAGGGCACCAGCCTGGTCCCCACCCCCAGAGGCCCTGGAGGGGCAGGGGCAGAGCATGGCAGCACCAGATCCCCAGCTGCAGGGCTCTGCAGCACTGTCCATGGCCCTGGAAACCAAGAGCCGAGGGTAACCTCCCTGTTTTCCCTTTTTCTCCTACCTGTGGCTAATACTGCAGACGTTTCCGTAAACAAAAATCCTTACCTTTTGACCTTTCTCTGCACTTTTGGCTCAGAGCAGAGTTCCCCATAGACAACCAGCAGCACTGCTCAGGTTCACAGTGCAGAACCACACATGTTAGATTTGTCCCACTAATGAAAACAACACACATGCACCGAGTTGGTAGGGAAATAGAACTTTATTCCAAGATGTGAGCTGAAGCAATGAGCATATGAAGCAACAACCACTAGAAAAAAAGTGAAAAACACATCAAATATTTGTATTGTACCAGTTGAACACAGAAGTCACTTTCAGTAAAATGAATGCGCAGGACAAAAGCACATGCGAAGCTCAGAAGGTCACCTAGAGCATTGCTTTTAATGTCTAAGAAACAGGTCTCCCCTACAAAAATCTTTATAGCCACGAAAAAAACCCGTCAAGTAACAAAGCAGAAACGATCTATTCATTCTGCTTGGCACTGTGGAGAAGAAGGGGGATAATATATCCCAAAAAAGTATGCATCTTTAAGATGTATAAATTCAAAGTCCCTAGAACACAAGTCTTCTGCCAGACCAAGTACCGTTTTTTCTTCCTCATTTAGGAAGTCAAGTGAAGTATGTCTGCTAAGCACAGGGGGATTGTGTGCTGGAGAGAAAGCTGCTAAGATTTCATGGTCTGCCTGCCAGCAAGGAAATTTCATTGACACACACACCCACCTAGACCTCTTCTCTCTCTTTTTAATGGCACCCTATCACTGAAAGCTGCAAACATTCAAGTATTTCCTTGACTGTCTTAGTACAGGAGGCCAAACGCTGCTCTCCTTGAGCTCTTCCTTCACATTCATTTCAGTACCACTGGAACAAAGCTGTGAGTGCACATAAACAGCAGAGCTGGCTCTGTATAAGTCAGAGGCGGTGGCTATTTTAACCTGGCTCATGCATGTGGCATCAAAAAAGGGGTAGCCAGACCATTTCTGTGCTATTTGCAAGGTCTGCCAGCTTCATTCTAATGCATACATATATACAAACATATATATATATATATATCTGCATGTATAATGCATGCATAGTAGCTTACAATTATAAGAAAAATGCAATTTATTTATAAACCTGTTCTTTGGGACTCTAGAATTTTAGTGGTTAACCCACTAAATTCACAGGTAATATGAGCTGAATGGTCACTTTTCTTAACACAATACCATAAATGCATCACTTTAAAACTGCTATCATGGAGGCTAATCCAATACCAACAATGGCAGGAAAAAAATTAATTGTCAGGACAAATATCAGTCAGGCATTAAAAAAATATGTCTCTGAAGTATTGCATTGTTTTTAAAAAATACAATGAAATATTCTATACAAGAATATAGGCATCACACTTATGAATCTAAATTTATAACCACTTACATGTATTAGCTATTCTGAATAAACCATCTACATTTGCTACCCACCTACAGTAGCTACAGCTTCAAATTGGGAACACCAGGAATTTATGTACTTTCCCTGAGATCAGTAATCCAAAATAAATAGCCCTGCAAAAGTAACAGTGTAAACTCTGGATTTAAGTCTTCGGTAAGGAAGAGTCCTCAAAAGCCGAGGAGAACATTAAGCAAACGTAAACAGCAATCATTTTGTCAGTTTTGAGTTATTCTCAGTGACATTGGAACCCTATGTGAGACGTAGCATCCAAATGTTGAAGACGTCACTTTTATTGTACAATACAGTTGTCCTAGGTGTTCACTTTCCTATCATTGAACCCCTGAACACATCCAGCTGGGACTGTGGATCTCCAAATCGTGACCCAGATCTGCTCTTCCACTCTGCACAATCTTTACAGTGCCTTTAAAACCACTCTTTCTGAGGATCTTACTCTTGAATAGAGGAATGGCGAATAGATCTGTGATAATCCTCTGGACTAGTCACAAGCTCTGGTAAATCATACCCTCTCAGCAGATGTCCACTGTTTTGTTGAGCAAAGTAAAACAGCTGCCTGGCAAACATGGGTTCAACCTTAAGAACAGACAAAATGTTAATCAGACATGTGACAAAACTTCACACTCCTCATCTTAGTTATTTACAGCGGTTCTAAGTCAAAAACATGATGGGACAAAACAGTTCTGCTTACCAGAATGGGAACACAATTTCAGCAGTCTCACTAATCTCTGTTTTAAGCTAGGTCTTGCCTAGCCTAGCCTAGCTCTGCTGCCAAGTGCCTCACTACCTGCACAAACTTTTTACCTTCACGGCCTTCATTTAGAAGGGACTGTAGCAGTGACACAAATGATGTATCACAAATTGCAGTCCCTCAGCCAGCCCCAGGATGTGAGCAATGCCCACAGGATACAGGTCCATGGCCACTCAAGGTGTTTAAACACATACTGAACACACCAAAAGTCTTGTCTGCATTGCAAAGTACTTGGAGGACTTAACTTGAAATGTTGGAGCCGTCATGTAGGCTGAGATACATCACCAAATGACTGTTTGAAGTTAGATTTCAACCTAATATCAAGGTTATTCTTGTTTCTGTTCATTCAAGCTCTGATGAGGAATTTGTTCAACCACCAAGTGGGATTTGTATGAGTTAACACTGCCTTCACTTCTGTCTCTTCAGAAACCACCATTCCTTCTCAGGGCTTTGGGCTCTGGCTGTAAATATTTGAGCTGTACACTGAGAACAAACACCTGAAGTTCTCCTTACTCTCAGTGGAGGACAGGCTGGATGACACTTCTCCACAATCCTCTCCTGATGGTCAGCCAACCCATATTAAAAGACACAGGCATTGTCTTGGAGGAAATAAATGCCATGGTGGAGATGGGAAGGCAGTGGGACAGCTGAGCCAGGCAGCCTCCAGTGCATAACTCTTTGGTGGGATGGTACAGCCCCACCAGCCCACAGGTCAGGACAGATCAAGAAGATGAGCAGATTAAGCAACCGGCAAAGGGGAAGCAGAGCTCTGGAAAGAGCAGGAGGTACAGGCTCACAAAGAAGATGCCAGGACAGAAGATGGATAAGGAGGCTAGAGAGAGGATGCTAGGAAGGAGGGATGGAAAGCTGGAAAGCCAAAAAAAGGACTGGAAAAGAGTTGAAGGAGAGTCGAGGATGGGCAGCTAGCTCTAACTAGTCACTGCACAGCTCAGGATGGATTTGTGTGCTCCTCAACTCCCACCCCAGAGACCTGCTAGGCAGCAGTGTGGCAGCATGAAAGCTGTGCAGCGAAGGAGAGGCCACAGCTTATGGCAGAGGTCTGACTTGGGACCTGTGCTGCTACTGAAGGGGCTTTCGAAAAATTTGAGAGACACCAGTTTTCTTATAAAGGATGCAGTAAGCTAAGCCCTGCCACTAACATGCACATTACAATCTCTCTTGTGGTTTTATGGGCCAATTCAGAAAGTGCCTGGTCTCAGTCTCTGTCATCACCCCCTCTCAGAGGGCATCCCGAAACAGCAGCTTTGAGTGTGTGTGAACTGAGGTCAGTCAGCCCAGGAGCCTGACAGCTACTGAACTCTGAAGCCACACAGGCACCCCCTGTGTGCCATTAAGGGCTGAGGTCCCAGAGATGCAGGATTGGGATGGGAGATGGGATCCTGGAGCACCTGCAGGTGCAGTGGGTGTAAAAGCACCATATCCTGCACTGGCCAGGCAGTCCAAGGAGCTGCACAACTGGGCTGGTGACAGCAACACAGCCCAGTAGTTCCAGGTACATTTCAGCTTTAGGGTTTGATGGGATTTGCAACAGATCCCAAATGACACTTACATTCTGTAGAGTGGGAAAATCAGGGGCTCTTCCCTACTGAGGACTACCAGTCAGTCCTTGGCAGATCTGGGGATTAAATCCTGGAAAGTGCTGCATTTTCAACAATTTATTACCTCCCTCTTAATGCACATGAGGTACAAAAGCCTGACTGGCAGATTCATATCCCCCAAGGAGTGTGCTTGTTTTAGGTAAGGCAGAAATCCTACTTACGTGGGCTGTAATTAGTTTCCTCTGCCTCTGTGGATCTGGAAATTCCTCCCCAAAGCACAGAGCGACTTGGTATCTAGGCAGTGGACGTCCATGGTGAGCAAAGGCTTGCAGATCTGGGAAGAGAGAAAGTACCACGCTGTGGAATAATGATGGGAGACAGGCAAGCACCACACAGCTACTCACTCACTCCCAGCACCAGCATGGGAGAGAAAAACAGAATGGCAAAAGGAAAAAAAAATTGTGGTTTGAGATAAAGACAGTTTAATGGGTAAAAAGAAAGAAGACAAAACAAGGAAAAACAAGTGATGGAAAAAGCAATCACTCATGACCGGCTGACCTACGCACAGCCAGTGCCCAAGCAACAGCAACCCCTGGCAAATTCCCCCATGCCCTGTTTTACTGCAGAACACAAGGTCATATGGAATGGAGTATCCCTCAGATGGGGTCACCTGCCCTGGCTGTGCCCCTTCCCAGACTCTTGGCCACCCAGACTGTGGCCTGTGAGGGCAGAGTGAGACACAGAGAAAGCCTTGACGTTGTGCTTGCACTGTCCAGCATCAGCTAAATTGTCCGTGTTATCAGCACTGTTTAGGTCACAAATCCAAACCATAGCAGCACATGGGCCACTATGAAGAAAATTAACCCTGCTCCAGACAAAACCAGTATAGGCCAGTAAGACAGACTTTGTGGATGACCGTGGAGCACAGTGGGAGAAGATAAAGTAACTCCAGGGGATGATGAGAGAGGTCAGGAAAAACACATGAGGTAAGCACGAGACAATGAGTTTGGAGACTTTCCCTCAGATCAGGGGGAGCTAGTTACAACACTGCAATTTTTCTGTTTGCTTTGTCTCACAATTAATTACATATGCACAAACCAAGATGTCTTCCAAGTAGTACTTCTGTGGGACCCCAACAGCAGAACCCCTGGAGCAGATACTAGTGGTGTCTGGGAACCATCCAAGCAGACACACAAGAGCAGCAGAAACCAATGGCTTGGTACAGAGACACAAAGCACTGCCAGGCATGAAATTTAGCCACAGCCAGACTGTCACAGAGCCACTACCATCACTGTGCCCACTGCAGGACACTGAGGTAAGGAAAGTGGAAGGGCTGCACTTCAACCATGTACTGAGCCAGCAGAACAGCCTCTTCTGTCTTCTGTGCTCCTGCACTCTCTTCACTAACCCATAACCTTGTGCAAAGTGAAATGGCCAAATTATATTATTGTTCTAATAGTCAGTGTCCCCTATGAAAGGTAGCAGGAGAGGCCTTTATAAGTTACTTCCACTCTGACCAAAATCACCAATGTTGTAGACCAAATGTTGTGTTTAGACACTGCATTTCCATCCTGAAAAGAGAAAATTCCATCTGACATATCCTTGCTAAAGTCTGTGTTAAGTGCTGTATTTCGACACAGCTGATTGGTAAAGACTTCATTTTAATTTATAACCCTGCTCATGCTTTCTGAAAAAAGTTGAAATTAACATTAAAGCCAATGTGATATAATGAAGCACCCTCCCTGCTAGGGAGGGAAAGGAGAGCCTTCAAACTTGACATGACAAATGTCCTTTCCCATGCACCTCTTCCCAAAATACACCCCAACCATTCCTACTCTAACTGCAAGCTGTTCAGATCAAGGTGTGGATTCAGTGGCTACCACAGCAGCATCCCAACCCAGGCTCGGACTACCAGTCTTACTGAGAGGGTCAGTTACACAAGTAAAACAATGGGCAGCTCACTTAAAACATGGAGTAAAGCATAGCTTTCCCCCAAGTCTCCCTAAAAACCCCTGAGGAGTGCCATGAGCTCTCTGGCAATAAGGAAAGAAAGATGTTTTCCACAGGACCCTGCTTCCCTATATGCTGGTACAGGACAGGGAAGGGCAATCCACCCAAGGCCAACCCAACCACACTGTTAATGCGCAGCTTCTGTCAACTTCCTCTTTCCCTTGTTTTACTTGGCCTCAGTAATTCACCAAATCCTGAATACCTGTGGGAGTGCCCATAGCATGGATCTGGAGAAGAAAGCCCTTTCTTTCCCAGCACCAGGATAAGCACAGCTTGAGGTCAGCCCAGCACTTCCCAAAAACCTTCCACTTGCTCTGTCTTCCTTTCCAGGCCCAAGCACATCCTCCAACACCAAAGGGCTCCCCATGTGCCTCCCCAAACCTTTCCCATCTCCTGATACTCCATCTCCAGCTGCCACTCCTGTCCCACCAACCATTCTCTGGCTGCCACCCTCAAACTCCAAGTCTCCGTCCTCCTACTCTCCACCCACCCCAATTTACAACAATTACAATGCATTTATCTCTCTCCACAAAGACCATTCCCTTGTTTTTTGATTTATTGCCCCACTTTAGCTTTCTCAGCAGCAGAGGCTTCTCAGCACAGGCCCCAATGCTCTGGTGCAGTTTGCATTGTAGGGTTCAGCTCCTCAGTGGTTTCTGAGGAGCTGTGGTTGGTCCATAGCAGTTCTGCATCTGTCCCTTTCTCTGCTGTTCAAGATTCCTTCTCCTGGCAGAGATCTCCTGCCTCTCTTCCCAGGGGAGCCCCAGTTTCCCAGCGTAGGGGAATGCCTGAGCTTGCCTGCAGGCTGGGACCTCAGCACATTCAATCAGCGTGCAGATGTGACAGGCCCATGGCAAGTCCCTTGCAAACTTCACTGAGCATCATCACATGCAAAAATTCACTTTGCACACGCCACAGACTGTGACTGCAACCACACACTTGGGTTTGCACAGGCACTGGTGCATAAGTAATTTAGGAGGGGTGAAAAATAACTATTGCTTGAGCTTATCTTTGGGGTTAGGTGTCTAAAAAGAGATCTTCTGTCAACCATTTGGAAGAACCCAGAGCACATCTAAAAAACCACCCGAGAAAAGGGAAAGGGATTTCCAAAACCATCACCAGGCACAGAATTATTTAAATTAGCATGTGATTGAAGACCAAGCCAATACCCTGACCTCAAATTCCCCTTTCTAACTGTCAATTCTCACATCTATATAAGATTTCTCTCTTTAAATGCATTTTTTCTTGACTGTTTCTCTAGGACAGCACATCAACCTTGGACTATAAAGTATGCTAAAGCTGCTGATTTGGATTTAGTTTGTTGGGGTTTTTTTTAATTTTGCAAGGCATTATTCCCCTGAGAGTGTCATGCCAGTGTCGATGCCCACCTGCAGTATGAAAACACACCAAATCATAGCCACTTAGCTCACCTCTAAGCGATGCCAGCAGTATCAAAAAAGGGCCAATGTCTACTCTTGCTGCCCAAGCTGTCCTCTGCCACAATGACCATCTCCCACCAGTTCCTCTGGGCGGACAGCTCTCCTCTCTCTAACTGTTCACGTGTGCTGGGAAGCGGCATTGAGGATTTGCCCCTTCCCTTCATGGGCTGGAAGCAGAAGGCACTGTCCTAAAGCACTCCCTTGCTCCCTTTGCACCACCTTGTGCAAAATGAGACCTTCCCAGAGAGCTCTGGTGAGGTATGCACCTCCTTGGTCAGAATATTAGACAATCCTGAAATTCCAGAGCTTGTGAAATCCTTTTCAATTCCCAGATATCTTTAAGACACTGGCACAGACTGAAAAGAAGGCTTCCTACTTTAGTTTGTATACTCTGGGCAAGACCTCAGGCTTGCTCTGGGTCAAGCTGAGAGAAGAGTGCAGATCACAGACCTATCCAGGACTTAGACTACCAAACCCAAGATCAGGATCCACTTTTCCATGTCAATTTACGGAAAGACTATTTTGTTAGGCTCCTCCTTATTCTTCGTATAGAAGTGTGGGGGATTGGGTGTCACCAGCTGAGCCTCAGCTCACTCCTGCTGGTCTGAGCAGGGGCACTGAATGTTCAGAGAGCACAGAAATTTATAGGATTACTCAGGATTCAATTACCCCTTATTTGCATTTCCCAAAAGTATTGAGGGGCAATTCTCACTTTAATTCACAAGGTAGCAAGAAAAGAGCACTCCTATAAAGCTGATGTGGACAGTGACCACAGGGTGACATTTCCAAAACGGTATCAAAGCCGTAGTGGGAATTACCTGTTAAAAACTGCTGGGTATCGAAGAGCTTGCATGTTTGGTCCCTCTCCAGCTTGTTGGGTCGGTCGCTGCAGAGTGCCATAGGCCCATCCCAGTAGATCCTGCTTTGGCAAAGTCTCTTAGCGTAGAGGCCATCAAGTGCCATCCAAAGAATTACTCCTCGTTCCAGGTGGCTCAGCAGTTTTTCTATGTTCTTCCTCTGGCCATTATCCTCTGGATAAGGGAAGAGAACTTGGTCCAGGCTGCTGACCTCGTAGCTTTGGCCATGGGATATCCTACAGCCTTCAGGACTGGAAGTTGTCACCTCCTTCACCAGTATTTCACGGTAATATAAGCAGATGTGGAGTCGACAGTCTACAAGGAGAAATAAACAAACAAACAGAAAACAATCACTGTGATACATTGGTATGGATGTTTTATGTTTCAGATCTGTGCTAAGGCCAAGAGACAAGATTGCATGAGATTTCTGAGCCCAATGGTCAGCACCGCCCATATTAGCTCATATTAGTAAAAAATAAAAAAGATAATAATATAAATAGTAAAAGTTTTTGGGCACAGTAGCATTAATGCTCTCTCATCTTATTAAAAGGGCTACTGATACATGGGAATTTGGTAGGAACTAAAACCCCCCAAACTTCACATTTCCATTTAAAAGGAAAAAGCTGCACACCAGAAGTTGATATTGGTCACATTTTCCAAGTTCACATCACAATTAAACCCACCAGCTCAGTACACTTCCTCAGATTTAATAAGGAAGTAGCTGTGTTTCCCCCCAGACTTTGCATAGAAAAGGCTTCTGCACAGGGAACCTGCAAACTTGCACTCAGCTGCCTGGAGAGAAGCGACTGCTGGCTCCAGCTTCAACAGGGCTGTACCCCAAATCCCCTGCCTTTCTTTCAAATGGCCATTTGGGCAACTTGGCTGACTCCTACGGATTCACACGGCACTGACAATATACATATATATATAATATATACATGTGTGTACAATGTATGTTCACATACACACAAAGACACACACTGACCCTGACTCAGGAGAACCTCACTCAAGAAACTCACCAAGTATCACATTACAGGTCTATCCTTTATGCCTGTGAAAAGCACATTCCCACGCTTTTCCCAGAGTTACTTAGAAAGTTCTCCCAGCATCCAGACATCTGCAAACCTGGCTGAAACAACTTTCCTTTTCTTTCCTAAATGTCTTTTTTTTTTTTTTTCCACCAGGAATAACAAAGCAGAGTAAAGCCAGATGGCACCAACAGGAGCACTACAAGGTACCCAGGTAACATCACTTTTTTGGGGGGACTCCTCCCAAATGAAAACCTGAGCCTTAAGTCACTGATACTCCTAAATTGCCAAACTCCCTTGGGAAGGCCTGATTTGGAGTGTCACCAAAGCAACCCAGCACTGATAGCATGAGCCAGCGAAGCACTTCCATTAGCTTTAACCACCTCCATCCCTTGGAGCTGGGGCTGGAAGTGCTTAAGTATCCTGGAAAACAGAGACTTACAACCATACACCAAATTCATTCATTAAAGAGGCTTCTATTTTTTTTTTTTTCTTCTTTTTTCCTTTCATCTGAAAGGAGAGATGGTGCCTGGGCGAGTCAGAAGCGAGAGTCTCTTGCCAAGCTCCCCTGGAAGCCTGTGGGGCTATGGACCTTACCTGACAGAGCGAGGGCTTCCGCAGACCTTATGCTTGGCTCAATCGGGATGCCAGGAGTCTGGGACTCAGGAGGAGCACAAGCATAAAAGGTTCCTGTCACCTGACAACCTGTTTTCACAAACAAAAGTCAGTGACAGTGGCCTAAATCCTAAAGGAAAAGCTAGGGCAGAGATCACAGCAATGCAAAAGTGAGTTTTCCTGGGCCCCAACAGGAGCACTCCCTCTCTCTCTCCTCTTCTCCTTAAAGAGGTCCTATTTCCCAATTACTCCAGGTAGACCAACTCTACCAGTCACTCCAGATGTTACCTGGACTGTATTTTTCTTTGGGTCTGCATGAAATAATCCCTCAGCACTCTGATATTATGCCTAGTCCTTTTCCTTACCTAACATGTTATTCCATTAGAGAAATAATTAACATTTTTAACTAGACTACAGTGCTTTTAAAAGTCACCAGCATAAAACAATTTGTTTTTTACAAGAAATTTTACGAATGATGGGTGTAACAATAAAGCTGAGATTAACACTGTTTAAATGTAGGTAAAAAATAAAATGTGTGGCAGGAGATTATTAGGGTTTTATTTAGTAGCAGGACTACTATTAAACTGTTCCAACAGATGCCTTTCAGTAAGTGGATTATACCACAGGCAATTGATGTTTTTCCTGTTTCTTAATGGCAATAAAAGTCTTTGGAGGATGATGCAAGTGACTCACAGACAAGCACGCATTACCTTTCCCAGTGGCAGAACTCACCACAACCAGGAGCTGGAGAGACGCAGATAAAAAACACTCACAATCTCTTGACACATTTCAGAGCCCAGTGAGATACCCAATATCAACAACTAAACTGCCTACAAATTCCACAAAGCATCCAAATGTGTTTAACTGCTGCAGAGGATGTACTTCAGGGCAGAGCTCATTCTGCTCGCTACCTTGATTTTTTTATTAGCAAATAACTCAACTAAAAGCAAAGCATTCTGCCTTACAATTCCAAAATACTGCCAGAAAAAGTTGCAGTGCACTGAGCATTTCCTTTTTAGCAGAACCAAAGATTTCTCTGCATCAAAACCGGGAGAGAGCTGTCCTGAGAAAATACAGCATCTACTCCTTGGAGTCCTTTCTCAGTTCCCATCCTTTCCTGCCCTTCTGAACCAGCTGCTTCTCCACACAAAGCAAATGCCTGTGTCCTCAGGTGAGTTATCCTACAAGGGTCTGCAGCTCATGGTTCCCTTTCTCTAATGTTTTATTCCCTGCAGGCTTCAGCACTGCTGATTTTCACAATTTGGGCTTTTTCCTACAGATGCAGAGCTTGGAAAGTCATGATTATATTAGGCTCTGGTACTGTGGGATCTTTGGGGAGGGAAACATCCCTTTATTCTGTTTCTGCTGTACCAGCCACAAGAGAGTCTCAATCCATGACAAGTTGTCCCACTGCCACAGCACTGAAATAAAGTAATAATTCCAGATTTTCTCTCGGGAGAATAATGCCAGTCTAACCCACAAGGCTGGAGGGAAAAGCTCACTGGTGTGTGCCTCAAAAAGTCCAAAATCAGAGAGAAAAGCTAAACATATGTTCCCTTTTGGGGTTTTTGTGAGGGTTGGTTGCCTTCTTTATTGCTCAGGGCTTTTGAGACAGATGAGGACTTTTGGGGGCTGATTTCTATCAATGCAGAGGACTGCACAGCCCACACACCACACATACAGTGGCAGGGAACGCAAGAGCCAGGACAAAGGTGGCTCTGTTTCAAGGGAATACAGCACTCCTCTCCATCCACATCTGTTAATTCCAATCAAAGCCACAAATAAAAAACCTGGAATCTGAGGTTCCTCCAGGAGGCCAGCCTCAGCAAGCAGCCCTAAACAGGGGTGTCTTACCGTTCTCACAGCCGGGCCCTTGCCAGTGATGTCCGCGAGCAGCGAAGGGGACGCTGGCACACTGGTAGGGAATGTCGGGATGAGGCTGCTCCGGGGGAAACTCCCTCCAGTTCCGTTCGTGGGGCACCATGTAGTTCGGTACCTATTCAATTTAACGAGGTATTCTTTTAGCAGGCAGCTGTCAGAACTAATGCTGTGCGTTGCATCAGCCTTCTCATCTCAGCTCCTTGATTTTCCCTGCCAAAGCCCATGGAGGTCTGAGCTGTGCCCAGGCTACACGGATGGCACCTCGCCACCACCACCAATGAGGCTTTCAAATGAGTTTCTCACCACTGGTGTAAACAACAAGCGGAGTGGGATAACAAAAGGCAGTAAAGGCACCGCTGGTAAATGTCTGCTTGAAGCAGCAAGGCTTCATTGGGTGCTTGCATTCTGGCATCAACAGAATGGCAGAGCACTAGGAACTGTCGTCCAACAGAAAAGAGCTATTACTCCGGGATGAACAACACCAAGGGAAATCAATTGCCCTGTGGCCTCATCTGACATTAGAAAAGTTGCTTCTCAATTTCTCGGTTTTCATAATGACATTTCTTCACAGAGAGAACCTGAGAGCCCCACCAGCAAGGACAGACACAGCACAGAGGGCAGAAATTTTGCTGCTCAGTGTAGAAGCACCAAGTGGAACACACAACTAATGCCATACCTGGGATGGTAGTGCAGTGTAAGGAGGTGTTATTGGAAAGGGATGGTTCACCATTAATGGTTGCTCCTCCATGTTGATCTGTTTTGCACCTGTGTTCACCAGAGGGATGAAAATAAATTATGTCAACCACATCTTAAGGAAATCTGCAATCGGCACATTGAAGACAAATCCATACAACCTGCTATTGAACAGAGAGAGGACCAAAATGCCTTCCAGTGTCCAGCTGGGACTGGATTCCCCGGCCCCTCCTGCAGTCAACTCTGAGAAGCAGACTGTCCCACTGGGCTCTGCAGGGCCCCACAGCACGATGCTGCCCAGCCCAGGGCACAATGACGCCAAGCCTTTGCCTCCCACAAGCCCTGCCTGGCACTAGGGACTTCTTGGAGAGCAGGCATTACCCTGCCTCTGCCCTGGAGCCTGCAGGCTGGACACCCCTCACATCCAGCTCTTCCCCTCCAAGGCAGTTACCTACTGTCTGCCTCAAAATTGCTCTTCCCTGTATTCTGAACCTAGATCCAGCATGCAATTTTTTTTGTTGTTGTTGCCTGTCCCTTGAGCCGCCTGCTTGGCTCTCACACACAGAACTGGCAGGGAGGCTCCAGTTAAAAGAGCAATTCCTCCAGTGATGTGCAGGCGCCTGTCTGCATCTTCCTGCAAGGGCTCCCTTTCAGCGCTCCCACTCAAACGCCAGCAGTCCTCCCGCAGACGCAGCCTCTCAAGCCGTCAGAACAAACTGCACTTCAGCCCTCATTTTGGTCCCTTAAAAGACTTAAAAAGGCTGCAGGGCCATTCCAGAAAAGCACACTTTACTCCTCATATGCTTGCAATGAGCCATATTCACATTCTATTACACAGGGAATTTGAGATGCTTTACCTTTTTTGGCTCCTTCTGGCACTATTCTGTACACTTTATAGGGATCTGAGATGTCCAGCTGGCTTCTCTCCACCAGTTCTTCAAAGTCATTGCTCTTGTTCAAAGCACACCTTAATCTTGTCTTCCAGGTAGGGGGATCTGGTTTATCAATGCCCTCTCTGAACTTCCCTTTAAAAAGAGCCCAAGCCTGGAAACATTTCAGATAATCAAAAGAGCAGAAAAATGAAAAGAAAAAAAAAAAGGAAAGAAAAAAAAAGAAGAAAAAGAATCAACTACAAGGCACAATGCTTGAAACAGCACATGTGTGTGTGCTTACATGTGCATGAATTTACTCCCTACAGGTTTAGGCTAAAAAAAAGCAGCATGGTAAGGTATCAAAAACAGTTAGCGGGAATAAGAAAGGGGAATGAGTATGGAAACAGATGTGCTGTGCTGCAGTCCCAAAAGCATTTCACTGCACGCAGAGCAGCATGGAAGGGCGGGCTGTCCTGCAAACACAGGGACACCAGGGCACAGCCAGCACCGCCAGCCAGGCACCTTCCAGCAGCAGCCAACCAGCAGAACCAGCCGGCAGAGGCAGGGGGCAAGGATGAGTGAGGGACACCCCTCCTGCCCTGCCCGTGTTCCACAACCCCAGGCTCAGCCTTACCTTGAAGAGGGCAGCATCCTCCTCCCGGTTGTAGTCCTGCTTGCCAGCATGCTTCCAGGGGATGCGGAAGATGCTCTTCTCGTCGTTCTCCCACACCAGCCCGGGGTACTTGCCGCTGTCTATCTGGTCAATCAGCCACTGGCGGAGTTTCCCATTGCCACAGCTCACCGAGTTCATCCCGCACTCGCTCGGCTCCAAGTTCATGCCACTTGTGTCAGAGGTTGGGCAGGGGGTTTTGGGGTGCCCCACCAGGCTGACCTCTCCACACACGTCCAAAGCACCAGCTCTGGGAGGCTGCAGAGAAGGGGGAAATGGGCAGGATGTGGGGAGAGGAAAACCCACAGGTCAAACACTGGGCTAAGTGTGCACCAGCAGTACCCAGTCCCTGATGCCACGCACACCACACCAAACAGCAGCCACAGCATGCAGGGGGATGCCGGGGGCACCGGGAAACACAGTACAGAGGCTCAGGAAACTGGGCACAGCCCCCCACAGCCCTTCCCAGGCACTGCCCGTGCTGCAGAGTTTGACAGACTTCCCCCTGTCCCGACACTCTTTTGCATGAACATACATCGGTCGTTGAAATTTTTACTGCAAGGGACTTAAGGCACAACTCCCTTGTCCTGCTGAGAGTTCAACTGGGGGTTTACTTTTCAGCCAAAAGAGGAAAACTGCATTAAAATGTACTTGCATATGATCGTGCACATATGCGATATCAGATACACGCACACAATTCGGAGGGCTTCACATGCAGTTATGATTTATATGGCATCTATCCATAACACCAAAGTAGTTTTCACAAGCTCACATCAGCAAGACACTCTTGAACACATGACATCCTATACATATCTACCCCTCCAACAGCTCCCAGCACGCACACACCGCAACATTCAAATCTATACATTGCATGTATCTAAAAGTGGAAAGACAGCAACACACAGAGCCTGGCATGAGGGCACTTTTGTCCCCAGGGACGTGGGAGCTTGCGGCCCACCACACAGAGCCCTACAGCTGCACGCAGAGGTGCAGGAGCGCACGGAGAGCGGCGCGGCTCCGCAGGGAGAGGCACCCGCTGGGAAGGTGCAAACACCAGGACACCGGGACCAGTGATNTGCAGGAGCGCACGGAGAGCGGCGTGGCTCCGCAGGGAAGGTGCAAACACCAGGATACCGGTATCAGTGATGGGGACCTGGCCTCAGGTTTGTCTCACCGATCTGTAAGATGTTTGATGCCCGAAATCTTAGTTTGGCGGGTTCCCACTCCACCCCCCTATTACAGCTAACAAAATTAAGTGATTCCTCACCCAGGAATCTTTGCCTCTACCTACGAAGAACCTTCCCAAACCCCTTGCCAGACAGGTGCACACTACTGGCGGCAGATGGGCAGCACCGCTGCGCACCCCTTACACCCCTCGGCAGGGGCAGCTTCCCCCCGGACACCAAACCCGGTCCCCCAGCATCTCTCCTACACAGAGTGCGTCTGCGGGGAAGGCGCGTTGGGGACCACAGCTCTCCAGCACGGAGCCCACAGGAGTCCTTGCGAAGACCCCAAAAAAGTCACTTTTCCCCCTTTCACTGTGCATGAAGCGGATCCCTCCCACACATTCCCGCGACCCTGGGAAACCGGCCGGGCTGGGGGCCGGTGCGCGCCTTCACCTCAGGAGCAGGTAACGGGCGGGTATTATTTTTTTGCTTTCAATTAAGGAAAAAATAGAATAAGGGGGGGGGAAATAAAAACAAAAAAAGGAAGAAAATAAAAAAAAGGCAAAGGGCTCGCTCAGGTGCCGACAGCCACAGGAGAAGCCCCGAGTGGGGAAAGCCGAAAGCCGAGGCGCCCGCATCGCCCACCCCGCGTCCCTGCCCGGCTCGCCGGGTGCCGCGGCGTGAGCGCTGTGCTCGGGCGGGGCTGGGGGTCCCGGGGGGCTCGGCCGCCCCCTCTTACCTCTGTCGCTGCGCTGGGAGCGGGCAGGGGCCGCCGGTGCCGGGCGGCTGCTCAGACGGGGCGCAGGGCGACTGGACCGGCGGTACCGGGAAGTTTCTTTATATGATGGAGGGTGTCGTGCCGGGCGGCGGGGAGGCGGGCCCGGAGGTGGAGCCGGCGGAGGAGAGCGCGGACTCGGCGAGCTGGAAAACATCTGAGGCAGTGACACATACCCATTGCTGGTAAACACGCCGCGGGCGAGAGGGCGTGTGGCCCAGCGCCCTCTCCGCGTCCCCGCTGGGTTGGGTTTTTTTAAATCTGTACAGACAGACGCACATACATAAATAGCCCGGGGAAACTCCTACCAGTGAGAGCCGAGAGGCTTTTACTGTAAAGACCCAGCTCGCTACACCCACCAGAAACGTCCTAGACGGCGCCGGCCGGGCCCCCGGGATGCCCGGGGAGACGCGGGGGCATCTGCCCACCCACCCACGCCGTGCCCTGGGTCGGTACCCCCTGCCGGCACCCTCTGCTACCCAACCCCGCTTTGCCCGCGCCACGGAGCCAGCATCGCGGCGTGGCGTGAGACACACACCCGCCTCCTTTCCCCCCGAGCTCGGGCTCTCCCCGTCCAGCCTACACCGTGTTTTGCAGCCCGAAAGGTGTGAAATGGGGGGCAAGGGGGGGAGGGGGCAGCAGTCCCTCAGGCAGCGAACCCCGACGGGGAGACAGCGGCCGGAGCAGGGACAGCGACAGGAGCAGGGACAGCCGCCAGCTCCGGCGGGGAGCGGCTCCCGTCCCGCTGAGCCCGGGGGATGCTGCCTCCGCAAAGCCCATCCTGAGGCACCAGGGCTGGAACACACTCGCCCGACCTGCCTTCAGAGCCTCCTGCCCTAACGTGGTGGGAGCTGCTTGATGAACGAGCGAGCTCCGGGCTTGCACGAAAGTCTCTCTTGCCGCCTTTCGGGTTTGAAGCACGTGTTTGGTGCCACGACACTCGGGTGTTGTTGTGCTGTTCTAACGTCCCCAGCGCACCTCCATCCACATCCTCTCTGCTGCAACGTCTCAGGTCGCAGAATCTGTCACCGCGAGGCCGCCGGCAAGCAGGGCACATGCACGGTTTAGGATATTAATTGCAAATCTTCAACGCCATCTTCTGAAATTTAAATGTAATTATCGCCACGTTTGGAGGGAGAAGTGAGAAATGCAGGCGTTTTCAAGTGTTTGGTTTCTAACATACCATCCATCCTCTAAAAAAAGCATTGGCAGGGCAAAGACAAAATCCTTTCAGTCGTGAGCCAAGGCACCTTTGGAACATTGGAATACATCTTTGACATTGAAGGTGGCTGCTACCATAAATCGAGACAAGTAACCACAGCTTTACCAAAAGGCATCTGAAAGACTTTCTAAAAATCCAATTTCAATTTGCAGGGTAAAGACTGTGTGGTACTCAGGGTGCCAGTTGTAATTTCACTAAGTATAAAACCATCTTGAAATATATCACTGTAAAAGGAGCACTTCTCATGTCTTCTCTTTTGTGGTTTTTAAACCAGCAAATTCTGGGCCAGGGTGAAACATGCAGATTGGATCTGCACAAGGCCAGACCCTTCAGGAATAAAATAAAACCCTTCTTTCTCAAATGCTGGAGAATATTTAAAAAAAAAAAAAAAAGTTGCTCTTGTCCAAAGAAATCCATGTATAGATGAAGAGGTAGATAAGTTGCATATTAAGAGAAGATAAAGTCAATCATAAAGCCCCCAGAGAGTACATATGTAGGAAATTACCTGGATGGATGGTTGCTTGCTTTGTGCAGCAAGAGCTCTATTACAAAACTATCTCCAGTTGCCTAAAGTGTTAGAGGAGACAATTAAAGCCAGATCCCTACATGCACACTCAGCCTTTGCAAATCAGTCTTCTCATGAGTAAGACATTCTAATCTCATTGGCTTTGGTGACTTCGTTACTTGGGATTTCTGGACATCAACTATTTCCATTTAAGATGGCAAAAATTTGTAGGAGCACCATTTTGGTCTGCAAAGTAAAAAGCTCTGATCAAGGGCACAGCTGTGGTGACCCCATTAAATGCTGCAGCACTGGGTGCTTTTTGCATACCCCGAGAGACAATTCCTCCCTAACCAGCCTTGCTAGTGATACAAACACTCCAGCACCTCACACCCTGTTCATCCATTTCTGGTGTTTTCCACACCGTTGCTAGTGCCTGACTCTTCAAACCTTACCCAAAAGCCCTGCTGCCTTCATGGAAGTTTTCTGAGTTAATGACTGAAGTCCTTTTGTGAAAATGGTCTTGCTGCTGTTTAACCACAGCAGTCACCGCCGGGCCCCCTGTTTTTCACACTCTTAAGGTCACACTGACTAAAGGCATGCCAGGAAAAGTGACTGTTTCTTCTCAACAGTCTCTCACAAGCCCTCAGCTCACAGAAAGATGGCTTCTGCTTTCACCAAACCCCTTGAAGTCCCAGCTGACTCACCTGGGAATTGCACACAAGGTACAAAAGCAAAGAGAGAGACGTCACCTCAAAGCAGCTGCCAAGGGCTCTCTGAAGTGGGTCCCTGCAGAAAGGAGCAGTGCTGAGCCAGAGGGCACACATATTAAATGCTCTTGCACCCAGGAGTTTACTCCTCCTTTCCTTCAGAAAGGTTTTTCCTTCCCCTCTGGGTACAAAGGCTCTCCTGTCTCCCTAAAATACCTCTGGGTGAACTCAGTCCCTAAGCCAGGGGGACCTGTTGGAGATATGCCAGAGGCAATACATCTGGCAGGAGAGACCTTTAGAGGACTGTGGCTTGTTCAGGGGCTCTCTCTGCACCAGAGACCACAAAATCCCCTCAGGCCTCAGCACAGGGGGAGTTCCACGGTGCAGAAGAGGAACCCACAGAGGGGAGTGAGGGGCACCCACTCCCTGGCACTGCTCCACCCTGGGCTGGGAGGGCTGCATTGGCTGCCCTGGAATTCCATCTGCCTGTGGCTCTGCTGGGAGTTTGCTCGTGGGGGCAGGTCCTGGTGCTCAGTAAAGGTCTGGCCCTTTGCACTTGGCTGCAGCCCAGAGCAGACCCAGGTGAACAGGAGAGGTGGCAGCAAGTGAGCTCCTTCCCCAGCGCTCCTCTCGAATGAATACCCTGACCAGGAAGGTTCCTGAAGGGCTCTTCAGGAACCCTGCAAAGCTTGAAGCCCTTGACAAATGACATTGATAAATGCATTTTCAGAAGTGCATTAAGCCCCTAAAAGTAGTTTTGAAAAGCCCGCAGCTTTTTGCCTACACCTTTGGCTGTTCCAAAACCCCTTTCCTGAGATGGAGGTTGCTGGTGGGACAGCTTTCTACCACGGGCTCTTCTTCCCTTAGAAGTCCTTGCCAATCTGTGGCCACGAGTCCCTGCAGAAGGATGTCCCCCATTGCCCAAAGCAGCAGCACAACTCAGACCCCAAACAGGGCCACTCTTAAAGCCTCTCAACACCACTCTTCAGTCAACAGCTCTGAGGCATGGGGTTGAGTTCAAAAGTCATTTATACATCAGAAAGACCTGTGTAGATGTAATTGAATGAATTCAGAGACACTGTGGAAATTTGGGGCAGATTTCTGATTACATTGATTTATTCCAGCAAAGCAACTGCTGTATAAGCAGTCTGGCATGATTCACAACAAGCAATTTTAAGCATTGTAATATTATTGTAGTAATTTCAACTTCTGGTGTCATAAGAGCTGCCTTCTCATTTTGGAAGGGTATTTGCAGTTCCTCCATTTAAAATAGTGACTCCTAAAACAGTATTAACCAGTTATATATTTTCCATAATACTAATTGCAGAGACATTTTAAACTACTTAGAAATAAAGCAAACCAGTGATCAAAGCTCTGTCTTCTAAGCAGAAGAGCCTCACAGCCCAGTTGACATTATTTTAGGTGGATTTGGTGGATGTTTTGTTTTCTTTTCCTGTACTTCCCCTCTGATTCATAGCTAAGAATATTTCAAACCAACTCTCATTAGGCTGCTTTCATGCCTCTGTACATCAGCCTGTGCACGGGACTGAAAGAGCCCTTCCCCACATGTCCTTACTCCTGAGATATTATAGAATCATGGACTCAGTTAGGTTGGAAAAGACCTTTAAAATCAGCAAGTGCAACTGTTAGCCTAGCCACCACAACATAAGACAATACATTACCTGCAAAATCTATTAAAAAATAAAAAAATCTGTGAATTAACATCACATGAAACAAAAATGCTGTTCTGTGGCTTTTCTTTGAAGAGAAGAAGTTGGCCAGCACATCCAATCAATATGGCACACAAGCAGCATGGTGCCCTTCCCCAGTGCCCAGTTGTCAGGCCAGGAGCTTGGAAACCCTGGGTTGACACCTTCACCTCTAAAAATCAACAGCAAAATTTTATGGACTTCCATCTCCTCAAGGAAGAAGGATCCTTGCCTCCTGAATGAACAGCCTACCCATCTCCCCAAAGCATTTCAACCTATTCCAGCTACTTTCATCAGCAAGCAGCAGTCATTAATCTAAAGAAAAAAAGAAAAAAAGAAAACTATAGGAAAAGAAGAAAAATGTAAGTAGTTTTTGAATAAAAAAAAGTAAGGAAAGTACCTGATGCTGGCCAGGAGTTGCTGAGAGCAACCTCTTCCTTAACTCAAATCTGAGACTTCCATCTCTGCAGGGCATCTGCCAAGGGCTGCCCAGGACTGTTCATGTGGAGGCAAGGGAATCATGGTCCTTTGCCAGTGATGTGAGGCACGGTGTGGCCATGTGTCCCCTATTCCCTGGAATAACAGGCCCAGCTCACTGTCACCTGGGAACCTCTGTTACCCTTCATCCAGTGGAAAAGGCAAATCCAAATTATAGGATTTTTTTTTTCATATCCAGCCTCCTTCGTTTGCAGTAAAAAAAGTGGGGTGACAGGTAGGATTTCAGACCATCAGCCCACCTGGCCAAATTTCTTCAGTTATGTCGTGTCCTCAGAGTATTTCCCATAAATGCAGTTTACAAACTGCACTCAAAGACATCCCAAATATGATGAGCACTGACAAAAAACCACTTATTGCAATTTGATCACAGAAATTAGGCCAAGCTAGAGATGGACTCTCACTGTAGTGGAGAAGTGGGACTGCTCCAGAGGAGGCACTTAATCTAAACAAGATTTATTACTGCAAAGAACGAGGTAAAGACTGAATTCCTGCCTTGGAAACATTCCATGTTTGGAGTCTGTTTCCAAACTGCAGGACACGCAGGGAGAGGGCCAGGCTGACTGTCCTGGTTGTGGAAGTGGGACAAGTACAGAACTGGTGACAAGGATGGTGTCACTTTTGTGCCTGGGCTGGGACGCCTCTGGGACCACTGTCTTCAGTCCATTCCTCCAGCAAGGAAGAAGTGACTTCCCAGGGAATTGGGGGCACTGTGTGGCTGACACATTGCTTGATTCCTGGCACATTTTGAGCTTGTCAAGAGTATCTGGCTGGATGACACTCCAGGTGTTGGACACCCTGGGACACTGTGAGAGCCCCATGCCCAGGGGAAGGGAGGCTGCCTCTACGACCACTTTAAGTACTTTTTGCTTTAACCAATTGTTGCCAGTTTTCACAACAGCGAATGTAAGCCGCGTGCTTGGGTTCCTTTGTGTCTAAGTTCAAACCCACATAATTTCCTGGGTTCAAAAGATCGACTTGGTTTTGTATATTTTGGGGTTGAGGTTCCACTTCAAAGAAAGTGAGCTCCAAGGAGCCCAGCTAAAAAATGACTTGGAGAGGGGAGGGATTAGAGTGGTACAAGAAGAAAACTCACTAAAAACTAAGCAGTGAATATTAAGAAAACCACAAGATATACACTGCATGTGTATCATCCATTCTGCTCCAACTATCTACTACAATTGTCCATAAAATATAAAACTATCTAGGGTTTCTGTCCTTTTGAACTGGAGCATCTTTCTGAAAAGCAGTGCAAAGCAGGAATTTAAACAACAGAGAAAGGAACTCAGATGGAAGGAAGCTTTGGGAAGTTCCACAAAATTCATAGATGTGTCTGCCACTAGGATTTCCCTGCTTTAAAGAAACTGGCATTGTCAGTGGCACACTTGTGGCACATACAACACTTTGTTTCATCCTGCCTTGATTAGCGAGGGGTAAATCCTCAAGCCAGACTTACTGAGCAGATGATGATGACATGCAGATCGTTGTGAGAAGGAGGTGGTGATGGTCTAGCAGTTTGTTACATTCTTCTTTCTGAGAGACAAAAGAGGAACTCAGAGCCCCAAAGGAAAAATATTTAGTGAGCAAGGGGGGCTATAATCTGAAGTATTTAAAGGAAAAGAAAAATCTATTTATCGATTGCTCTTCTTTAGGCAGCAACAAAAATAACCTGCCTACATTTTCTGTTGAGGAGAGACCTGACTTGTCATTTACCAGGGGCACATTGTGAGTTTGGCTGTGATCTACAGGGAGTGAGCAAGCAAGCCCTAAATGAATGTACAGTGGTATTTCACTCTGAAAAGAAGCGGGTCAGCCCTATTAGATGTGCAGGAGAATGATTTAAAAGGAAACAAGTCTTTGTAAACAAGGATTTCAGTGGGGGGTGAGAATGGGGGGCAGCAAGTCAGAATTTCTCCTGCTATCAATGATCAGTCTAGCATGTACATAAACTGATGAAGGCTTTCAAAAAGTTTGCAAAAACATGTAACAGCAAATCCAACCAAAAATCACTTTACAGCACAGCACCAGATGAACCACTGGATGCTCGGTGGTTTCAGCTCCAGCCCTTGGATCAGGAGGCCCCACAAAGCACCCCACTGGCCAGCTGTCCTGGGCAGGGGCTTTGGTGCAAGATCCTGCAGGGGCAAATTCATCCTTCTGCAATCCTGTGACAACTGTGATATTTGTGTTACAGTCCTCCTTGTCAGGTACCTTTATAAATGAGAGGGAATGAGAGCATGGAGAGTGCTTGACAAGCTTGAAGTAGCCCCTCTCTCCTGGGATGTCAGCATATTTCAGCCTAAAGCAGCCTTGGCATTTTTTCACTCTGGGTGATGGAAGACAAACCCACTAAATGTGAGGGGGAATATACAAGAGCAGAAATGTTGTCAGGAGACAGGAGGAAATTTCACAACATTGTGATATTGTGGCCACTTCAGATAAAGAGACTTGACTGCTTCTGGAAATGTGTCCCAGAACAATGCATATGTGAAATTAGAGTAACAATACACGATTATATCTCCTCCCACCTTTCTCCACCCCAGATCACAGCAGCTTGTGGTATCACGGGAAAAGAATGGGCCATGGCAAGTGTAGTCCTGCATCCACAACTGTCTCATCAGAACAGCATTTGGGACCACCATGGGCAGATTTGCAAAGGTAAAGGGGCAAGTTTTCAATGGCAGGGAACTGCTGCTTTCCTTCCAGTGACGTGGGAAATAGTCCCCTTTTTAGACACTCTGCCTGCATGACTTTATTTCACTTTATCTCAGGAAAATTCTGAATATTCTCTTAAGTTTGCCTGACAGTTGATGCAGGCCCACGGTGCCTTCTGAGGACTGAACAGCTGCAGCAACTGTTGACAGCTGATGCAGCCTGGATGGCCTCTTTCATTGACTTTTGTACCAGGTTGCTCTTTTCTAGTGGTGATCTTTGCATGCATGGCTACTCATGGTTAGCATGAACAGGAAGGATGCTCTGAAGGGTGACATACTAGCATGGGGGAATGCTTCCCTTTTGAAGCAAAATAATTTTTTTCACACTGTCAGTGATGCAAGCTTAGCCACACACACTTCTGCTGAAGGTAGCTTCATGCTAGAAAACACCAAGAAATTCCCTCACCCACTCAGCATTACTCATTTTGTTACATAATTCAGTTTTTTTTTTCCCTTTGCTGTGGATTGGGTCAATAAATACACCGGCCCTTAAAAAACCCAACTCTCTGTTGTGTTTGTTAATAGCAAATGCAATTTTGGCTGTGACTGAGCGGGAAGGCACCATGGGCTACTAGTCTCAGCAAGGTGGTATGAATACCTTGCCACTGGTTTTATTGCAGCACCTCAGGCCCATCGTGGGACAGTTCACCTCTGGATATTCAGACCTTCCATCCTTACAAAGGCCTTCAAAATCCTCTGGCAGTGCTCCCCAGGTCTTACTCTTCAGGAGGACACAAGTCACTGCCATTGGTTGCTGTAAGAAGCATATTGTCAAAAGTTTCTCTAACCCTTCTCTTTCACTTAATCCTCGAAGATGGGAGAATTTATTGGTGATATGAGAAGCAGGATGAAATCCCATTGCATCTCTATGTAAGGCAAAATACTGTTACATCTTCATAGTGCCACATGAGCCTTTCTCCCACACTGGTGCTGCAGCTGGCTGCCTTGGGAAAGGGGAAAAAAACTTTAAAAGAAATATATGACCATTTGATGGCCTTAAACTGCTACTCAAAGCAGCAAAAGCCAGATCCTGCTGTCACTGAACTGGGGAGGAGTTCCCCCTCTGGCTTGATTGGGAGCAAAATGTTCAGGCCAGGAGTTGCCTGTTGCACAAGGACAGACAGTCCCAGTCCTGCCAATGCAAGGGGCTGCCTGCTGCTACACTGCCCCAGTAGCTGTGAATTATGAGGTTTCCCTCCACAGCTGCAAGGCAATGACTTTTTAAAAGACTTTTTGAAAAGGACAGACAGCAGTATTTAAGGGGATACAAACAAAATTTCCTGCTGACATGGTAAAGCTTCTTGAGTAACAGTAAATGCTCCACATAAAATGGCACATGTATTGGGTTTCTGAGGCATCTCTGGGGCAAGGACTTTACTGCCACAGTTACCTCCAAGTCTCCACACTGCTGGCAGCACCATATGAGTGACAGCAGCCCCAGGAAACAGCTTCAGTGGTGTTGTTCCCAATCCATCTAAACTCCAGCCTGAAACCTAGACCAATATCCATTCAATGAGTAATGTATGACAGAGAGCAGTGCCTAGGTAACCCAGTCATCCCATGTTCGGGACAGGTGTGTGCTTCCACGGCAGGCAGTCAAAGTCCTCTCTAGTAGAGCCTGGGAAAGCTCCCAGGTGTTTATTTTTCATAAAGCAAATGAGGAACATATCATATAGTGTTGGAGAAGCAGCAGGACAGGCTGCCCTCACTAGGAAAAAAAAAGAAGTGTCTGATAGGGAACTCAAGAACATCATTATTGCTGCCCAAGGTTCATTTGGGAATACACAGTAAAAGGGCTCTGCTTGGGACCAACTCTATCCTCTTCCCTCAAAGGTTCCCTTGAATTGAGTTCTCATAATTTTGACACTCACTGGAGATCAAATAGGATCCTTTTAGCAACTCAAGTCTGTGAATTTACACTTCAAAACATTAACTCACATTTCCAGAGCACAGAGGCCATTCAAAGAAGGTCATAAATGCCTCCAGTGCCTTGGGATGAGGATAATTGTTGGTGTTACTACAGAAAACAAGCAAAGGATCTGATGTTATACCTGCATAGCTGAGAAAAACTGCTCAGCTCAGTGCACTTTCCTGAAGCTCCTCAGAGTTAAAGAGAGCAGAGGTTGTTGGTTCCTTTCCACCTCTCTGTGTGGGCAGGAGTTCAAAATATAAAATATCAGTACCAAGTGGACCTGCTCAGAACACCAGAAGCCAGCACAGGCTCATATAGCCAAACTCTGCAAGTCCTAAATCTTACCATGGAATCACAGAATACCAGATTGGAAGGGACTTCAAGTCTCATCTGGTCCAAACACCCTTGGCAAAAACACAGTCTAGACAAGACGGCCCAGCACCCTGTCCAGCAGACTCTTGAAAGTGTCCAACATTGGGGAATACACCACTTCCCTCAGGAGATTATTCCAATGGTTGATTCTTCTCATTGTGAAACATTTCCCAATAGTAATCTCCCCTAGAGTAACATGTACCCATTACCCCTCATTGTTTCCATATGACCCCTCATTAAGAGGGAGTCTACATCTTCTTTGTAGCCACCCTATAAATACTGGGACATGGTGATAAAGTCCTCTCTGAGCTTTCTTTTCTCAGGTTGTTTGTCCACCAGGACTGACCCTGGGTCTGGGCAGATCCCAGCCTGTGACACAGTTCTGGATTATGTTTTCCAAGGTACAAGATATTACACTTGTCTCTCATAATGTCCTTGTTCACTTGCTCTTCCACACAGCAGGGTGGCTCTCCCTTCCAAAGTGTCACTTCCTCTCTCAGTTCGGTATCATCACCAAATTTCATAAGGATATCCTTCATCCCATCACTCAGATCACTTATGAGGATCCTGAACAGCATTGGGCCCAATATTCTCTACCAATGCATTCATGATCCTTCGTCATATTCCCGCTCCACAGAAGAAACATTGGGATGGTGCTCTCTGGCCTGTCAAGTGCAGCTCACTGGCAGCCAGTTTGTGTATTCACTCTGGACTAGAATGATCAGTTTGGTTAGTCAAGTTTTTATTATTGAGTTCTTTGCGGGGGAGTGGGGGTTGGTGCACTGAGACACAATAGTCAATGTAATTCTCAAAGTAAGCATCCTTTTCATCTTTCTGATTACACACATTACCCATCTTTTCTGCCCTCTCAGTAATTCCAGAACAAAACCTTTAACCTCACTGCGTCTTTCTCAGGAAACTTACATAGCTCCTGAAAGTTCCTCCAATTTTTCCTTCCCACAAGTGCCACTATTTGCTTGTAGAGTTTTTCCCTCTTGATAAAGCAGCAGGAAACCAACAGACCAAAATCAAAGCTTGATTTGGCTTTTCTCTAAAAACATGGTTATGCTTTTCTCTTACCTTCACTGAGCCAGAGCACTACAAACCCCCTTAAGATCAGCTTATCTGTTATGACTGTTCACCTCCAGGAGCTTAACAAGTGTGCACCATGGCTGCCCAACACACCAACAGTGACAGGAACTGAGAGTCACTGATGCAAAGCTCTACAAGACTGTAAGAAAAAGAGAAATTTGGTGACAACCCAAAGTCATACAGTGACTATGACCTTTTCTCTTCTATTAAATGTTATGTGTTACTTTTAAAGATGATCGCAGCAGATACCTGCGTAATTCAAACTACTCTCACATTTATTGTTCCTGCTATCAGATGCCAGGATACACAATCTTGCTGGAAGATCTTTTGAAACCTTAATGTTGGGCTATACTCCATCAGTAGTCTTGTTTAAATAAATTACGCCTCTCTAGAGAGGGTCTTCATAAACTCTTCCCTAGTTATTACTGACAGGTGGAAGGGAAGATAAATCACAGCAGAAGTCTTCCTTTTTGTGACTGCTATGACTCCGCTCCAGGAATGTCCTGTGTACCTGCAGGGCCTGGCAAAATCCATCCCTAAAATATGAAGCTGCTGTTCCATAAAGCTGCAACATGTGACAGACCAAGAATATTGATCACCCTCCTTTGAAGGATGGCCAAAAAGCAAAACTGCCAAAACCATCGCTGACTTCTGAAGATGTGCATTAAAGGCTTATCTTAGGGTTGCACTCAATGCTTAAAATTTCCCCTCCAAGTGGTGAGGCTAATCCTCTCCCAGACTGAACCAGCTCAGTGTCACCAATGCACAATCTGCCTACAGTACAGCTCATGCAGTTTGCCAGCAAACCATGGTGTGGGCCTTTCCCAGCTCCTAAGTCCTCTGGGAAGCCAGGACATTCCTGTCACAGCACAGAGCCAGCTGGGATGCACAGCTGGCAACCCTCATTGCTGTGCAGGTTCCACTCTAGGTGATGGAAACACGACCCTATTTATTACCTTCTCCCAGGAGAACGTGGCCATGTCACACAACTCCATTGTCGAGTGATTCCTTCAGGCATCATCTTGGCGTCTTCTATTGAAATGGGGTTTCTAGTGTGTCATTCCATTCCTTCTCAGAAAAAGTACTCGACTGCAGCCTAGCACTACTTAGAGAAGACTCCTTCTTGCTTTAATTACAACCTCGTGTTTAAAATACCCATTTCCCATCTGCCCTCTCTCTCTCCCAACAAGCATACAGGTGGAAATTCTCCTGCTCAGAGGCTCAGTACTTCATGAAATACTAAATTAGAATATGGCTGGTTTAAAAAGGCTATTAATACCTTTCTTCTACAGCCCACAAAGCATTCTTGTAACCAAAGCCACAAAAAAGGAGGTATTTTTAAATGAGCTGTGCAGATTGATTCACCGATTACTGTCTCTTCCTACCCTTTATTGTTTCCCATCAGAGCTGGCAAATCACTCTCAGAGCACTCACCAAACCATGCTGTTCCTACTCTTAGCTCTGCTGTTTCAACATCTGGGTCCCTACACGAGTTATTTTCAGCTAGGTAAATAATCTGTTAGTTTCTAACCACCCTAATATACATGCTTCGAATTAAAAATGGATTAAACTGTTTGGCTTTGTTGAACAAGTCATCAGCACAGAGTCCAGCAACCACCTCCATTCAGTCTTGAAGGGAGGGAGGAAAGCCTGGAGGGACTAAAAGAATCCTGATTACCCAGCTTAGTGCTGGAGGGAGCCATGGAGAGGACAAGGAGACTTTGGCCATTGGTAGAAAGACAGAGGCTTCTCCAATATACAGTTTGCAACTACTCTGGCTGGAAATTGAAGGTTTTCTTTTTTAACTGAGGTGCCCACAGCAGGCACTGCAAGTTCCCCAACTCTGCAGGAAGTTCAAGGTGTTTCAAGGCACTGAGGCTCCCTGATCACTCAATCTGAGTCCCCACACACTGACCTGCCCTCAGAAATGACCGGAGAGGTGGCACTGATGGCATTTCACACAAGTGAAATGCATTCAGAGAAAAACAGCTAAGTCAAGGGGGAGTCCCTTCCTCTGCTGCCTGGAGTTTCCAAGCTGTCTTTGGAAATGAATCAAATTCATGTCTTCCATGAAGCCGTCCAAAAGTAGAAGCAGCAGCTTGGCCAAGGAGACACTGATTATGTTCTTCCTCCAGTTCTCATCTGCCAGAACAGCTTTTATTAGATGTATTCACCATATGCACTTTCTTTCCAGAACAAGAAAATCAGGACAACACTTTTTTTTCTATCACCATAGCCATATATCCAAAGTACTGCAGAGAATCCCTTTTTTTTTATCCTGCAGACTTTTTCCTGGAGTACATGGAACGTATCAGCACATGCATCAGCAGCTCAAACCATTTTACTGTTAGCTATTCCAATGCTTTAATTTTTTTGCCATATGCTATTCCTCCTCTGCCTGCTGCTCACCACTGCCCCCATCATTCTTGAAATCACAAGCACATGACATATCCCAACAATTTAATTTTTACGTGAGATTTTATGTTCAACTGATACACCAGAAGGATGAATTTCATCTAGGGCAGTCACAACCAGAATTCCTCTGGGCCTCTTTCTCTTCACTCAATTTTTTTTCCATATAGAAATTATGACATCTTTATGATTCATGTTGAATACAGCAAATGGTACCTGAGGGAGTAAGATCTTGAATTTTCTCCCATCTATGTCCAACCACCATCCTGTGCAGTGCTTCATATGCAGGTGGGATGAAGGTGTTGACACTCCCACAGCCTCTTGCCCTGCTTCAGGATCCCTTTGTTACAAACATATTTTAACACGCCTGAGATGGAGGGCAGATACCTCATCTGACAATACACAACCAACAGTGCTTTTCGTCGGGGGCATCTCAAAGCTGTACTGGGGAGAGTCGTAACTGTTTCCCCATTTTACTGGGAAAATTAAGCAAACGAGACTGAAACAACTTGCATAGTCACCCAGCAAATTGTAAGAGATTTGGTAACAGAATCCCAAATGCTTCTCAGTCCAGCATTTTATGGATTGGACAAAGGTATGCCTATGGACTGACACAGTATGCCTTCTTGGTAAGTCAAAATCACAAGTCCTTTCTTTCAAAAAGGACATTGGAAATTCCTAGCCTGCCTTACTGCAACACTGGTGCTCTTGCAACCCTTTCTACGCCATTTATGCAAGTTGTACATTATCAGGGAGGTATAATTCTAATGGAGAGAAGCCCAGTTAGAAATACGTGAGATCTCCCAAGGGAAACACTGATGTAAGGTGACCAACCCAGGGAAATGAAGGTCAACTCTAAAAGAAAAGAAAATATTGTAAAGTATATAAGAGTCTTTCAGCAGAGTCTAGAGTGGTTTCCAAAGAGTTACTGTATTACATTAATATCCACTGTGGTTATATTTTTTCCCATTCATCCTCCAAACTTATTACTGATGGTTAACTTCATATAGCCTTACCGAGTGGAGAAATGACAGAGGTACACTTGCACAACCTCCAACATGTGCAAAAATATGAATTTTTTGTTTGTTTTTCTCTTTCCTTTCCTTCTTTTGAGACACTGAGGGATTTCATAAGGTGTATTGCTGGGAAAGTCACACGCTGCAGACTTAACTTGCAAAGACTTCCAAAATGCAATCCTTGGAAAAAAACATAGTGAGCATGCATATACACAGCCATAATTCTGACACCTTCAACATATACTTCCTCTAAACACAGGACAGAGTTTTCCCCTACTTAGAAACTTGTCCAATTTTGCCTTAAAATAGAAGGGAGAGAATCAGGTGAAATGTTTGCAATCACTAACCTGCACAGAATGTTGGTTCAGCAATGAACATTGCTTTTCGGCATACAAATCAGAAATAAAATATCCTTCTTTAATTTTTTTAAATGCCAGGCTCAACACTGTCATGGATCAGTGTTACTTATCCAAAGCATCCAGGGCTGTACAAAAGCCAGAAGGCCACAGAAGATGATAACATCCAACAGAAGGCAGATTGGGCTTTGGACACCCCAACCATAACAGGACAGATACACAGACAGCCAAAGGGTAGTTGTTAACACAATTAATTAAATCAGCAACCTTATAACATGAGCATTTTTTTAATATAAACACATACTTACAGGAAATAAAATTGTTTGCAAGCCACACACTGGCACTCACCCTGACTCAAGAATTCTGGGATGAATACTAGTTATTTTAAAAAAACAAAACAAAACAAAACAACCCAAACAAACCCCCACACAGAAAAGAAAGGTAAAAGGATGGAAGGAGGGGAAGAAACGCAATAAATTGTAAAAAAAATCCCATTCGCTGTATTATTCACTGACAAATTAAAAAAAAACCCACTTGCTTCCAGAGAAAGGGAAGAAGGAGAATCAGAACTCAGACTTTCAAATGGTCCATTTGTAAATGTCTCCTCCCAGGTCTAACTGCTTTGCCAATGTCTGTATGAATAATGACCAATCCAGCAAATAACCTAAGAACACTTTACAATTCAAGTAGCTTCAATGTCTTGGTTCTGATCTCTATATTCATGGTTCAGTAAATAATGGAGGGTACAAACCCGCACATTCATAATTGTCTCAACTAAAATGGAAACTGGGCTCAGGTCTGGCTGAAAATCCCACTTTTTGAGGCTGCTTGCAAGTGAGTTTTAATCCCAGTTTACTGCAGATGTGTTTGGCTCACACCAGCAGAACCAGGTCTCCTAAAAGGACTGAGCTATGCAGCTACTTAATGGCAAAAGGACACCTCTTGCTCACACTTCATTAATGCCCACTCCTAATATTTACTCTAGAAACTACATAGGAACTACAGGAATTCACCTTGCTACTCACAAGCTACTCAGTTTTGGTAAAACTGAGTTGGCATAATTCAGTAGAGCAAAGCACACATTCAAATATATAAAGAAGAATTTGTTCCTTGGCTGAGGACAGAATAATAATACTGGACAGAGCAGCCTAATGTAGCAATGAAATAGTTAAGCACAGAAGCTGGGCCACATGGAAAACAAGACCCACATTTAAAGCTCTGCTGGGCACAAAATGTGAAATTAGCTGTTTTTGTCACGTGCCTTGTGTCTCCAGGGGTATCTACAGAAACACTGCACGGTGCAACCTCATCTTCCTCGTGCTCTCTAATATTTTCCAGAGACCATCGTGATTTTCCCTCTGCCAGTGCAATCTTCTTGAGGAGATGGAAGGACTCTCATAATATGCTGGCAAAGCCAAAACTCCTTATCAGATTATAAGCACATCTCAGGACATGCAGGTTTGCCCTCTAGTTCCTTCAGCTGACTGCATGGTGGGACAGGACTCCAGGAATCAAGTCAAAACTCCCTTTCCAGAACTCACAACAGTTACATGGAATGCTGCAGGGAACGAGATACACAGTCAGGAACAGCAGTAGGGCACCACGTTTCCAGCACGATTTTTGCATGTGATTTGGATAAATATTACCCTTCAAAAGTACTAAGTGGTCAAAAGTAAGATTAAGCAGCAGACCATTTTTCATTTGGAAACTGCTGTTTTCCTTTAGGGATAGGAGAAGCCTCCTCTAAAACTTATGAGGGTTTCCTAGGCCAGGAGGGATTATACCTTAAGCATAGTTTCTCTCTCATTAGTGCTGTAGTACATATATCTAAGACATTGCTATGCATAACAGATGGGAGAGAGAAAGAAATCACATTACTAACTCAAGTGTCACATAGCAGGTTGTATTGAATTCAAAGTCTCTTCACAGAAAGACACACGGAGGACTGAAACACACTTTAATAAAATCTGTGCCATCCCATTTACACTGAAGATGAATAAGGTATTATGCATTATGAAATGTATGATGAACAAGGTGCATCTATCACTTCCAGAGCTATCTACAGACACGTCTACTGTATTCCAGTGGAGGATATTACTGATTAGTTGAATGCTCAAGATTCCTAAGGAATCACCATCCACACATTCCCAATAGTATATAAAATAACAAGTACTGGGAGAGGAAGGAGAGGGAAAAAAGATAAGACTCAAAACTCACTGTGCCTGAGCATCTAATTCTGCCTTCATAAGGGAGTCCCACTGCAAAAACAGTTCAGTCCTCAGCAGTGACTGAAGTGGCCATGAGATCTGGCTATAATCTGACTGATTATACTTTCAGGTTGGTGGGCTTTTTGGTTTGGGTTTGGCTTTTTTTTTTCTGATTGGCCAAATGTCAGAAATACCCTCTTAGCATAGGTGGTGTCAGACCAGATTCAATGTGTTATCTGTGGGAATTTGACCGGGGCATTTCCCCCCTTACACCCTAAGTTTTTTAATGTTTTCCCCTGAGAATCATCTGCCACTTACATCAGCTTCCTCTGACAAACCACTACTGAGAGCCTTGAGCACTGGCAGCCTGAAAAACAGGTAAGTTTTACAGCTGATTAAGCCCTAAATCAGTGTGCTATGAAAAGAAGGTATTTCAAAACAATAAAAATGCTGGATTCACCACACACCCTGTAGCAATGATGGGCCAGCTAAGTAAGACAGCAACATGCAAGATCCTCTTGGGAGACTTTCAAGAGGTGCTTGCGCTGAATATTTTTGAACTCACCTGGAAGAACTCAGTGAAAAGAGGGGAACTTTCAAGAAGTCTAGTGTGCAGGAGAAAACAGTAATCTAAATACTAAATGTACCTGCAGGGATACAAACAGTGAGTAGAAGCCTTCTGGACACTATTATTGATTTCAAGAAATACAAAAGCAGATCAGGTGTTAACATTTAATTTTATTTATAAAAAAATTGTAGAACGTATTAAATACAAACATTTGGAAAAAGCAATCAAGGCTTCACTAAGATGCCCAGGAAGAGGAAGACAGAGAATCAAGAAGCTTACCAGATTTAGAGGTTTTAAACTAGTGGAAGTAATTGCCATAATTTTTCACTGACATCTTTATAGATGGTGGCCATTACAGCAACCAAGGTTATTATCCTTTTTAAAAAACAGAGATATGATTTGCCATATCTTCCCACTCAACAACAAAATGTAAGGAAGCAACTTTTTCCAGGTTAAAAAACAGAGTAATAAATACTATTAATGCATTTACCCATTACCTACATTCTATAACACTAGACATTTGCTTATAATCACACATGGGTATCAAGTTTAGCCCAAAAAAACCCGATTATACATTTCAAATCTGGATATCCAATAAGGTGTTATAAACTTTATACATTTTCCAGTGAACATCAAAATGAGGACAGTGTTTTGAAGCACAGAAACAAAATAACTGAATGCATCATCTACACTACAAAGGCCAGCTACTAAGAGGTGAATTGGGTCTAGTCATATTCCAGATAGCTGGAAAGTCCTACAAATTGCCACTGAAAGGCTGGTTGGAAGACAAATCATGCCATATTCTCAGTCTGTGTTAGCTCCTCCCTCTCTCTAAAAGGCTAAGGGCGAGAACTAGAGCTCTCTCTTCTGCATCCCATGGTATTTAGGGAGTAAATTATCATTCTGCTCTCTACATGGACAAACCAGATTCAAGTTCTCTTCGACTGCTGTTGCTCTTTATACTGCTCTTACCTGCAGTATGCAGGACACAAAGACCACTACACAAGATGTTGAAGGAGGAGACTACAGAAAACACCTCTTCTGCCTTTCAAAAAGAGAAAGAAAGGAACGTATTGTCTTCCACTTACTGACAACATGGCACTCCCTCCATCTTCCCAGCTTACCCTGTATCTGCTTCCGAGCTGCAGCATTACGCACACTGATGTGGCTATATGGCCCTAAAGCCAAATTCAGTTCCAAAAAAATCCTCTTTGTGGGACTGACTCTTTGGAGATAACCAAACTATTTAAAAGAAATAGTGCAGATTAATCTTGGACACATGAACATTAACAGGTATGTCCCATTCTGCCTTGTATGTGTCAGAACAGTAAAAAGAACTGCCAACTTACCAGCACTCACAGGGTTATTACTGGAAGGACAAGAGTGCCAGGAGTGTTATAGGATACATGGTGTTGGCAGCCAGCTACAGGATGGTCTGGCTGGATACCTGCAAGACCACAGGCAGAATACTTCTGACAAAGCTGCCCTTTGGGGATGGGCTGATGTTGCCCTACGCATCCTATTATGAGTAGAGGGTTGAACAAATGGACCCGCATCCTGAACATGTGTCAGACCCTGTTACCGAGGAAAACATTTTCCAATTATCACATCTACCCTCAGAGCACAGAAGGGACTGCCAACGTGGACACTGCTGGGCTGGAATTGTTAAGAAGACGATTATTTGCAGATCAACATCTTCGGGAACAGCTAAATACCTCTCTTACCAGGCAATCACAGAGCAACTGCTACATATACCAAATAGGCAGTGGTTAATTTAGCTGCAAGCTTGAAAACAAGGTCAATTCCAGCACTTCTCCCAAATCCAGCAACATCCTTTACTGCAACAAAGATATGATTATCCCGCTCTCATTGTGCTCAGTACACTTAAAGCACATAGTGCAATGAGAACCCTGATGCAGGCCTGACCTCAGATGAAATGGACAGGTCAGTTCCACCCCACTCCCTTTTTTCCTTTTAGGTAATTATGTATATGCATGACCCGTATTTCACAAGCCATAACATATTTTTTAAAGATACTTAACAACAGATATTTAACAGCCAGAGTTTACTTGACCCAAAAGCCTTGCTCCCATCCAAGGAATTCACTGCCAGCTGAAAGCAGGAAATCACATGTAGAGGAATCTTGCGAAGGAATGGGAGGCCAGAGTACCGAATAAATTGAAAGAGACACAACAGTCTATTTAGTATGCTGATTGCTTCTCACTCAGTGCTCAGCTTTTAGCATAATATACACCCCATTTTAACAAATGAAAGGTTTGGTCTTAGTTTTCTACCCTGGCTGTTCAGGTGGTATTTTTTATTTTCTAGAATCTTCAAGAAAAGTGGGCCTTCCATCCTCCAAGTCAAAGACAAGAAATCATGATCTTGGCATCAGGGCCACCCCACATTACACCATCAGAAATCAATACAGTGCCCAGCATCCCTACTGACACGTTTGAATTTACACTCTCACAAGCCGCTTGAGTCAGGCAGTGGCTCCATTCCAGAAACACACATTACCAAGAGCAGAGTATGGCCCCCAGTTTCAGCCTTGTTTAAAATATATTGTACAAATGCATTCCTATAAATCTGATCACAGCAAAATATATAGTGGTGTTTACATGGCAGGAAAGTTGAATTCCAACAACTAAATCTTTAAACCAGTGAGAAATATGGGTAATTTTAAAATAAAACAATAAACTTCTCAAATACAGACATTTGTGAAATATACGTGCACACGCACACTCTCGCACACACACGCACCCAACTTACTTCACTCAGTGTTAGATTAAGATTAGACAAGGCAATTTTCAAGGTTGCATTTACAACCACAATGACAAGAACAGCATTTTTGAGGTAGCTGAAGTCAAAGAGCAAACCACAGCACAAGCAAAGAAACAGGTGCTCGCACTCACACCAAGCCCACTCTTTGGAGACACGTTATCGTGTGTGCAGGGGCGTGTGCTGAAGAGGCACGTGTTCCATGGGGAATGAAGTTCAGCGGCACTGGAGACCTGATAAATTATTCTCCAGAAAAGCTTACGTTGGGAGACCAGGTCCACAGTCAAGGGACCGTGGCTTAAATCACTGCACATCAGCTGAGCTGTGGTAGCAGCCTGGGTGCTCTTGGTCTGTGGCAGCTCTGCCAACAGCTCTGTCTCATGGGCACTGAAGCAAAGACAACTGTGGCGGTTGAAGGTGTTATTACTCAGAGCTGTCTGTCCCACTTCTCTCCTAGATGCTACTGCTGGGGGAAAGGTACTTGTGCCCCTGTCTCACCTGCTCCAGCTTTCAGCCTAGCATTCAAGTTCACACCCACCTCCACGCTAATACTCGCCAAGGGACTGTGAACAGGACCAGCAGAGACACAGACTTGAGTTCCCTTCTTCAGGTGCAGTAACACCTTTGCCACACTAACAGTGCAGAGATGCCAAACTGCCACAGCTTGAATCACCAGACTTCTTCTCTCCAAGCCCTTTGCTAGCCTACAACAAGAGGAGTTGAGCTAACCTCACAGCAAATGCCAGGCAATGTGGGCAGAAGGGGATATAGCTGCGGCTGGCAGACAAACTGCCTCAGCCACAGTAACTGGATCCTGTCTCTGGGCATAAACAGAGCTTGATCCTGCCCAAATTACAAAACTGTGTGAAACACACTCATACACACACACACATCATGTCATCAAGAAGCTTTCTATAAATCAACAGTTTGCATGGTTAACTGCTGAAAGTCTTGAAGATGGGATGGAAAACATGGCAAGACGTTTTGCAAAAGTAGAAAGAAAAAAAGTCGACCTCTTGCGATTAGGTCTCTGTTGTGTAGTTGCTGTATGAGAGAGATGGCACAGATGAGAAGTTGTTATTCCACTGCCTTCCTCCAGTAGTCTGATGCAACTCTGCCTGCTCTTTGTATTTGCTCAGAAGATTTTTGGCTTCTTGCAGATCCTGAGAAGAGTTTTCCCCATATTCTTCTTTCAGCCACTGCCTGAACTGCAGAAATTGAAAATACATGTATATAATGATGAAACAGTAACATGAAATTGATGGAGAAGTAATTCTTCTTCTTGTCCTACAGGATTTCAGTAACCTTTAGGATCATATGCAGTTTTAAGAAAAGCACTCCAAATATTGCATGTCCTTAAGAGCAGCACAGAATGCACAGCACAGGAACACATATTTGAAATCACTGAGACTCCTTACATCCTCTGAAATAACACATCTGTGGAACAGCTTGGCTGACTGGAGTAATACAGACTAAGGAACACTTGCTGGGAAGGGACATCCTGGACTTAAAATCTCCCTGTTCCTGCTACATACACAAACAATAAGAGGAATTAGTGTGGAAGCCAATATGATCAGCCAACTTGCCCAAGTCACAACAGGCTGCAAGAAGGTTGAAGATCAGAAAGTGAACCACTCTTACAGGCTTTTTATCTTGAACCCACAAACACCAGTAGTAAAAAGTGTAGTGTGGATATCCTAATAGGTGTCCTCTAGGAAGAAGTAGTCCAGGAGTTTAATACAAGCTATAGAGTAGGACCCTATACGTTACGGACATGAATGACTGAATATAGTACATGGTAACAAATGTACCAGGCCCAGCTGATGGTCAGCCCAGCTCCGTATCCTGCTATAGGAGGAGAGTAACCAGATGTAAATGATGAGGAAAGAATCAAGCAATGGCAGGGCAATAAAGCTGAGACCTTTTCCCTAGCCATTTCCTCAGCTTGCACTAATTTTCAGCTCAGGTGCTTTCAGAGGCTGAGGCAGTATCTTTGCATTTGATAACAAAAAGTAATTATTTTTTCATGAGATCACATTTTAAAGCCACAATTTTTTACCAGAAAATATCTGTATGCCAACAAGCTCCATAACTACATATTGTATAACCCCCCCACTTATTTTCCTTGATTTAGACCTGCCAACAGATATCTCTGTCTCACAGGAAAGAGTGGAAATTTCACAAGTTCATTTCTTCTATCCACTCAACTCCATCACTTCTTTGCCAGCTGGAGAATTTGAGTCCAGCTGAGGGCAATTCCAGCTGAGGAACTGCCCAATTCCTGACAATTTTGTTGAGCTTATCTGCAGAAGCAGTTAGTAAACAGAGACTCCAACTGCTGTGTCCCGGTGGGGATAATATTACTTTTCCAAACTTGAACCTTCATAGCTTTGTTCTGTTCGAGGCTCATGAACAGTTTGATCTTTAAAGATCATTTACTAGGACACTGGGAGACAAGATCTCAACATGATACTTCCTCCCATTCCTTAAAGAGGTTCTGAGGCAAATCTGAAGCCTCAGGCTACCATGTGGAAGTTTGGAACAGGTGCAAGCTATACTGTGACCTTAGTGACTAAACCTCATCCTGTAAGACCAAGATCTAAAGGACACCATTCCAGAGAGTCCACAGGATACCACCACCCTTTAGTGGCACAGCAAAACACCCAATGCTGCTGAAATCTGAAAAAAGTTCACGCCCTTGGCAGATGGCATCATTCCACTGAAATCAGGTGTGTAAACAGACACCTGCTAAGGATGTGGTTGCTCTTAAGAGACAGTAAGAAACTACAGCCCAGCCAGTGAATACAGGTGGATACTTCTTTTTGCAGCCTACTGCCTCCCCCTCAGTGAATAAAGACAGAATGCACCGTCCATGGTGGATGAAAAAAGAGAGACGTTACTGTCTTTATCATGCTATTTGCATATAGCCTTAATTGTCATTGCTGTTAGACCAAACCAATTCGAGTAGAAATGACTGTAAGGGAGGAAGGAGACATGTCTGGAAAGTCCCTCTCTGACTTTTGTCTCTTAAAAATCAGTTATTCTACCATTTATACCAGTTCCAAACGATCCAGGAAACATTCAGTTAAATATTAAAAAAACGCAAATATTTACAGTTGCTAACTGCATCATGCAAAACAAATGGTAATTTCTAAACTCTGAGCTTTCTGCAGCAGAATGACAGGGATGGAATAAAAAACCAACATCCTTTGCCTCATGTATTTTGCTTTCCGACTTTGGTTCGCCTCTGTTGTTGTTATTTTTAATAAGCACAATAGGCACAAAAGCCCACACAACAACAACATGCTGAGCAATGGAAAATGGAGGGGAGAGCCACAATAGGTTGGTAATATAAGTGGAAGTCACCAATCACCCACAGGGAGCAGGTCTTTTGCGTAGGATGGGCTTTTTTTGTAGTAAGAAACTAATTTTTGTTTTATGAAACCCCCTTGCTAGTCCTACTCTTCCACTGATTCTCCTAGTCATACAAAACCTTCAAAGGCTAGCAAGAAAAAAAAGGGTTAGATTTGAGGCTGATCTGAAAATTTATTATGTCTTAGCCACAGAAGATGGGGTGGGGGGGAGGGGGACCACAACACACAAGTCATAATGAGGACTCAGTTTAACTCCTGGACAGGAAAGATTTGTGATGATGGATTTCTTTCCTGCTTACTATTCTGAATGAATGTGCTGGAGAATAAACTACTTTTATGCAACCGGTAGTTATATGTTGGCCTTTTTGCTATGCTCTGAGCAACTCACCCTTTACCCTTTTACCCCTCTAAAGGTGTCAGTCTTGAACTGTGTCTTAGCTCACATGAAGCAAACAACAGACTGACAGCACAGTTGGGCAGGAGGTGTCCAGATGCTCTGCTTTATCCCTTCTGCCATCCAGCATTTCCTGATACCTTCAGATCTATCTGTGTCTTCTTAGCCCTTAGCCATACAAAAATCAGGAATACCCACATAAAAGGAAGCTTCCCTTCTGGCTGGGCTAAGAAGCCATCCCCTTAAAGCAAAAGTAGGGAGTCAGATAAACTACACAGACCACAAAATAATAATAAGTAGCCCATGATCTGACTTGGAGTTGTGTTTCACAGCTCTTTTTTGTAGTTCATTTACCTGATCAACATCATGTTTTTCGAATTCCTGTAGCTGTCTCTGGAAGCCCATGTTTGGATTGGCACAGGATCTCGCCGCGCGGACAACAGACAGTGCATCTTCCCAGCCAAAGTCTGTGATGGTCATGATGTAGGCAACCACCAAGGTGACACTCCTGGAGACACCTGCAAGGCTGCACGGAAAAGGAGGTGCAGTACACTGAAGCAATGCTGTACTTCACCTGTCACAGTTAAAAGCATCACTTCTCAACATCACAGCATACTGCCATGTGCTTGCCATGAGGAAGAAATATTACAATATTTGAGTTAAATGGTTTTGGTGCTGCTTTTTCAAATGCAGCAGAAAAAATCTACGTGGTCAAGAAAGTGGATTCTGAGTGGTAATTCACGTGAGACTAAAAAGGAAGAAATAAGCATAAAATCTTCACAAACGGAGGGGACAGTGCACACATTTTAAGTTAGATTTGGGTTTTAAAAAGGCAGAAATAAGTCACACACTTTCTTCTGCTTATACAGATCAGAGCAGTGAAATAAGACTGTTCCTTCTCCACCCTGAATACAGGCTGCAATTTCACTGGACCAAAATGAACTTTAACTGAACCATTTAAAGGTACATATGTCTGGTTGCTTGAGTTCCTCTTTCTGCTATCCACTGCACTGTGCAGTTTCAACTCTCAGGACTTCAGTTTCTCCAGATGAAAAGCTGGGATAAAATAAGAATCATTCATTATGCCTGGATGGATGACACTGGACAAACTCAGACTATTACTATTGCGAGTATAAAGGATGTGTTAGAGTTATATTTACCAAGGTAAAAAGAAAGTTTTCACTCTTTCACCATTTCATGTTTCTGAAATACTTCACAAATTTAAATACATGTTTTTAAAACTCTGTCAGAATTCAGACTACCTATTCCTGTTTTCCATACACCAAGACTGACCAAATGGCACATGCACAGCCCTGTCATGAGTCAATAGCAAAGTGAGGATTTATGCTCAGGGCCTGTGTACAAGTCCAGTGTTCAAATCACGAGATGACTCTGATTCCAGATATAGACTCAGATATGTCCCTTGGACATACAGCACAAAGACCACAACCAATAGCAGAGAGCAAGAAAAAACCCAGGGTGGGATTTCCTTTTCTATTCTCTACAGTCCCAGGAGCATCTCTCCAATCAGGGACTTGCTACAAACAAATGCAACATTTGAATGCTTCAGAGTTTAAAGAAAATAAAGAAGGAAAAAAAGCAATTTCTGTTCAGACAATTTTTTTAACAACTCTGAAGTCACCAAAACAGTTGTTAGAGAAACTAATCAAAGTATGAGGATTATGGAAAACACATTTAGAAATATAGTGATTAAAATGATGAGAAATAAATAATATGTCTCCAGCCAACATATTCCTAGTCAAATCAATCCTAAAAAAATGTTTGATAAGAAAAGGTCAAGAATAATTTCTTCTTCAAGAAGAAGAATTTCTTGGTCTCCTTTCATCTCCAGGCAGCTGCCCACCCCAGAGACTCAGAAGTCCTAGCATAAGGCTTTAATAGCATTTGCAAATCTTCTGGGACTTTTTGAATAAAGGGGGCAATTGACTCCAAGAGGATTTTGCTACAGAGTGGAGATGAACACTCTTTTATTAAAATTATCAACATTCAAATCGAGGTAGAGAAACCCTTAAGGTTTTTTTAGCAAGCAGTATACATACCAGTGAACTAAGCAGCCTTCACCTGTGAGCCGGCACTCATGGATAAATTTGATGCTCTCTCTGAAATGCCTTGCTCTGAAAACAAAAGCAGAAGGGAGATAAAGAAAGCGCTGTATTTAGTAAAATCACTACTTAGAAAGAGAGAAATATATCCGAAAGCTCACTTCACACTGTTTCTAGAATTTAGAACTGAATACAGGTTCTACAAAGTAAAAGTTATTGTCTGCCAATGAAACACAAAACTCACTGGTGTAAGTTATCCGCCACTCTATCTGAATAAGAAATTGGTACTTTAGGCACAACATTGCGATAAACATTAGCAAGCACTTTATATTGATGACTGTCAAGTCTGTATTTCAGTTTGTGTTTTATTCTTCTTTAAAGCAGTGACTTGGCCTCACATGTCCTCATATGTGCTCAGACATCAGATGGAACTCAGCACAACTACATGAGCAGTCCTCCAGACATTGTCTCTCACAAAAAGACACTACCTGCTACCCAAACTTACACTTAACTTTGACTCTACCTCCTCCTTCAAGCCATGTGCTAGGAGATATCTAAACATTAGGACTTTCTTGGCAATGTGAAATATCTCCCTTTTGCCCCTGCTATGAAAAATGTCTCAATGCAAGCCCTGGCTTCTTCAGTTCCTTTCAGACAGCAGTACCTTCTGCCTGTATTCAGGGTGTCAGCCAGTTTTAAAGCAGCAGAGGAGAAAACATAGAAAAGACTCAGTTTGCAAACTTTAGGGTTTATAACCTCATTATCCTGTACACATGCCCCTTTCATTTTAAGTGGGGCATAGTGAAGGATAGCAACAAGGCAGCTGTCATCATCTGAGTGAATATGCAGCACTGCCTCTTTGCATCCCAGTTCCAAGTTGCTCGCCCCGCCTTTCCAACTGTGAAGCCTTTGGCGCTGCCTGCAGTTTAGCACAGTGCCAAGCAGCACCTCTTAGTTCAACAGAGCTAGGGAGTTCTCTGTGGCCTTTGAGTGCTCTTGCAATTCAAGCTTAGAAGCAGTAGAAATGTGGGCAACTCGGGCAGAGGAAGGAGGTTCTTACGGGGCAGTCATTACCATGCCTGTTGGCAAGCGCAAACCTGAAAGCACATTGCGCTCAACACCCATGAAACACGACGTCCTGTATTCAAGATGTTTCCCCTCTCTGGGTGAATATTATACCACAAGGGTAAAAGAAAAAAACCTCAGCCCAGCACCAGCAGCCACACAAAAATCAGGAATACCCACATAAAAGGAAGCTTCCCTTCTGGCCTAACAGTGCAGCTGCTGATACTGTAAACACTCACGACCTGGAGGACAATGCTGATGCAACGGAGTGTCTCTGCCTGTGGAACTTGCAAAGGCAATGATATCTAACCGAAATAAACAAAAAGAAGATCCCAAAGCCCAAGACTCCCTCTCCAAGGCAGGTCCTGCATCACTGGATACATGAAAACACAGCTAGAGAAGACCTGAGCAACTTATTTGGAAAATCTCAAGGCACAACGCAATCCCGAGCTTTAGGACAGCAGGTCAACTCAGGGTTTTATGTTTCTCAAGAAACTTATAAAGTATGTGGGATAAGTGAAGACAAAGCCTTACAAATGCATATGTACTCAGACTGTCATGCCAAAACACTGTCACTGGTTGAGGTCTAACAAATCACGGACCTCAGGTCTGCCAGGGGAGCACAAGAGGTTTCATATTAATGAACTTAAGAGGACAAAAGAGATGTCTGGCAATGTGTGCAAGAGGCTTTGCTATTGCACAATGAAGACGAGCTTAGCTGAGATTGAAAGTATTCACTGAGATGCAGCTTGGTTAGGTCTGTATTGACAACATTCTGACGTTGTCATCTTTTCTCCTTCTCTCTAGAAAATCTGGCCAGGAAGGCAGCACCATGCACCAGTGAATTCATTTCAATGGTCTCACACAAGTTTTGGTTAGACACTTCAGCACTCTGGTTTGAAAAATATCTGTGACTGAGCATAACAGTTTTGCAAGGTACATCATGAAACTCCATTCACCCAGTTTTCTTTGCCCTTTTTTACTGCCGATGCTCAGTCTGCTGAAGAGCTTTCAAGTGTGTTTACAGGCATTCATGAAAATGAGAAGAGAAATAGTCACATCTAGACTTAGTGCTGCTCTGTAGAATCCTGGCCCCTCCTCACCTTGAGTCAGAGAAAAGAAGATATGGACTCCTCCACAACCCTATGGCATCAGGGTCTCTTCTGGAGCCAGCAGACACGGTTGCCTAAACTCATTTTCAAAGTTACGGTAAAATCATGCTTAGATGAAAACTAAGATTGAGGACCAGTTAGCTGTGTGGCAAGTGCCAGACACGAAGAAGAATGGCAAATCTTACATTAACCACAAAACAGTTGATTATCATCTCTAACAGGAAAGTACTTGACAAATGTGCTGATTTGCAGCCCATTTGTTGGATTTCAGGACAATTTATTACATGATATCTGGATTTTACATCTCCCAGCTGAAAGCTGGGTCCTGAACTGCATCATCTTCACAGTGGGAAAACACCACAGGAAGAACCACCGGTACAACGCCCCTACCAGGATGTTGTAAAAGTTATCTAAACTTATGCATTAGCATGATGCATAATTCAAAACTAGACCAAGAGCAGAGTTATGACACCAGACCTATATTTTTGTTCATTGCTACTTGGACTTCTACAAATATTTATAAAGGTTAAAAAGACAGTATCCAAATCAGATAAGGACGAGTATCTCAATGTTCCTCTCCTTTGGTGATGTAAAAGAAAAAAAAAAATCTACCAATATTTTCTCCTCTTAACAGATCACCTGGTTTCTGTATTATCACCACTAACCACCTGACTGTTGGAGGTTAATTCCTTAGAAACACACAGCCAAAGACAATTAACTGGAACAGGGCAGATTTTATTTTATTATTTATTATTTTATTTCTATAGAATTAACTTTTTAGTGACAAGTTCTATAGGAGACAACATTTCTGGAGCAGTTACTGGCCCAAGGGAAAATTCTCACAGACCAGGGAAAACATTGATTTAACATCTAGGAAGAAGCAATTGCTTTCTTCCTATGCTTGCTAGGGGCAGAACACGGGAGTAAAGTAAAGCTTTTGAGACACTTAAGTGAACACCATGTGCTAACAGGGGAATCCCTGCTGTATTTCCCTGGCAACTCATCCCTCTGAGGAAGAGAACGCCACTAAACAAGTTTCCTAGGAGTAAAAGTGCATTATACACACAAGAAACCAGAGGTTTCCTTCAGAAAAACTGAGCTGAAGTACATTGAGAGCTCACAGTCCCAAAATTCAGTGGATAAAGGCTTCCAGCTGGTCCTTGCTGTTGGGAAACAGACAAGTGAGCAGTGTGCACCTGGTCAGTTGTGCCTGTCAACCATTGCTAAGAGAAAACAAGGACTTGCAATACAGGATGCTGCTTGGTTGGTTGTTTTATTCTCCCTGGCACCAGCAGAATCCCTCTTTCAGAAGAAGAGGGTAGATATGCAAAGATGTTGCAGAGGGACCAATTTCCTTTCCTGTGCCCAAGCTGTCCCTCCCTCCACAGTGGGCACAGGCAGTATGGTTAACCACTCCTGGATAAGACTGCATCCAGTCCTCACAGGCTGAACAAAGACAACTTCCTCTTGCTTTCAGTGGACTGCATGTGCAAAGCAAGCAGCGCTGCTATTTGTGAGCCTATTGATTTGATTTTACTTGAAGGCCTGGGCTGTATAAAGCAAAAGAAGAAAAATCAGTTACTCATCAAGTTTTATTTTAAGTGATAGAATGTATCAGTATTAGAAGTAATGACGTTTATTTGCAACCACCTGATACCAAAGCAAGTATTTTAGATATCTGCAGTGTAACAGAAACAATACTCATGCAAATATTTTATCTTCTTACTGAAACCTTAAGAGTCCTGGTACTGCGCCAGACAGCTCAAGCACAGGAGCTAGTTTTTCAATATAACTCCTTGATATTTAATAGTGAGGGAATTGTACACTGATTAATGTTCATCATAAATGCTATCCTTTCTCTTTCCATTCCCAATTGATCTACATCTCTATTAACAAAGGAAGCAGATTAAGAAAATATGGTTAGAAATGCTACAGACCTCGAAATGCCAATGAACAATTAATAACGTAAATGTTTTCCTCATATCTCATATTTTCTTCCCTTCCCAAAAGGATATTTATTTAAATTTATTTATTTTTATTCATTTTAAATATTAAGGCCATGGAAGTTGTCCATGAAAAAAGCTGTTAGCTATCTATCTTCTCATTACAGACTTGAAATATAGGTGTTTTTTATTGCGGGTGGGGTGTGGTGCTTTTTTTTTTCAGACCCCTAAAATCATGACAAAAATACAGAATGAAAAGGCAAATCATCACACATCAAGTGCCACACTGGAATCTTTCTAGAGTATGAGAAACACATGCTCTAAAAATATCCCCCGAAAGCATAAGCCAGAATATTGCTGTGATACAAGAGAAAAGCAGTGCTGTGTTTCCTCCCATACCTACCAGGCCTCTTTCCACTACTTGTTTCTCAAAAAAACTTAGTAGCAGGATGTGGCTGAAACCCCCCTCACCTCTCCCCAACATAAACAGTGAGCTCTAGAAGAAAGAGCTGGTCACCATTCAAGTTCTCTTGTTTTGATTTCTCTTTGGAATCAAGACTTGCTATGCTCAGTTAGTAAGACAATTAGAATTACATGAACTTCAGCAGAGATGAGAAAGAGCAAGGCTTGGACACCCCAGTCACAGTACCTATATACTCAAGGTATGAGCCAATGCAAGGCAGAAAACTCTCTGCCATGCCAGCTTATCCCAAGAGCAGCAGGGAGTTCTGAGGCAGGTTCAAGGAGTCCAGAGCAGATAGTTGCAGAGGTAGTTCACACACAAGGACTTTGTTTTGAAGGCCCACTGTGAGGAATTTATTTCAACCCTTGAGGCACCAGGCTTCAAATCTCTTTCAAATATTTTGTTTTGTTAATGGCTGGAAATGGCACTAAAAAAACATGAGGAACCAAATACAAAGATTTACAAAAACAGTGGCTAGCTAGAATAAACTGGGACTGAATTAGGACCAGATTCGCTAAGGAATTCCTGAAGTTTAAGGCCACAAATGAAGAGTGTTTGCATACTGAGCCTCCTACAAACACTTACACACAAAAAGCAGGGTGAAATAAAGTGTTACTGTGTTTTCTTAACGGATTAAACCCCACATTTGTGTAATATTTCCAAGAGATCAGAACCAGAGCTTTCAGCAAATTTTAAAATAGGCATCATGGTACTATGGGATTTCTGGGGTTTTGTGATTTATTTTTGATGAATACTTACAAGTTCTGCGAGGGTGAGTCAGCAGCAGGAATGCACAGATATTTCATTCCCTGTGTAAAGAAGCAAAAAGGCATGAGAAGAAAAGATTCAAGTTAAAACAGATTTATCTAGCACTGCACAAGTCCAGCTCTAGATTGGTGGAATATTAATGATTTTGAGGAAGCAACACCATCATTCAGACAATCAGAGATCATCACTATACAGTCAGATTTTAAAACACTTGCTTTCAGGTCATCTTTGTTGCTAAAACACCAGCACAAAGCTTAGTCATGCTTCTCCCAAGGCTCAATATGATCTTTTTAAAAAAAGGAGCTTATTTACTAAAAAGATCTAAACTTCTGAAAACATAATTGTCTCACATTTCTAGGAAAATGAAGTTGCATCTTCTCCTGCCCTTCCCTTTCTCTGAACAGATGTGACAACCCAAAATTGTGATATGCAGTTTCTTTTGATCTCATACAATCATTTTTCTTTACTCAGTTGATAAAACAAACAAAATGTATTTCAAAGAAGAAACATATTTGCGGTACAGATTTTGTTTTTTTTATTTTTGGAAACCTTTAAGAAGGACAATCATAAAACTCATACTTTTCTTCACAAAGTTAGCCTCTCTTTCTTAGTCAGCTATCATAATAAGTTACCAGATCGATTAGGGAAGTTAGATAACCATTTCTGATGCATTAAAAATGTTACTGGATATATTTAAAACAACATATCTATAATCCTACGCTACTGCTTTGCATTGTCAATGCACATTTCAACTGTCATTTTATTTTCAAAGCCTGCTTTGCTCCTATGACTGTTGGGAAACAGAATACTTCTGACAGCACATTTAGCTGACTTCTCAAATAGGACTTCCAAGAATACAACTTGCAGCTCAGACACATAAAAACTAAATCATTCACTGGAACTCTTTTGAATTATCTCAGATGCCAAGTTATGAATTCTTCAAATGCACTTGCAAAGGTAAGAATTCAAGCAAAAGGGTCACTATGAATTGCACCTTACTTTATCTTTTTGATAATGCACACCCCTGTAATAATCCCACGTGTTCAAGACCATACACAGAAAGTCACATATTTATGTACAAGAGATCCTTTGCCAATAAGGTGGAACACAATCTGCACCTACCAGGCATTTTATTTACCAGCTTGGGAAGGGAGAGGAATATTCACTGCTCAAGTGTGAGGCTAGCTGAGGCAGTATCATCTATAACCCCTTTGCTTTGCTGGCTCAGAAACCCCTCTTTATTTCCCCTACACACACTTTGTTTCTTCACTTGTCATCTCACACGAAAGAGCAAGCCCTTTTATAAGAGATCCTGACCCCAGCCCCATGATACACCCCTGTAAGGTGCAGAAACTTCACTACTATGTCAGAAAGATTGTGGGAAACCAGGAGGGCTCCACAGCCAAAAGCTGATCCAAAAGGAGCTTTTACAGACACATTCATATAGAAAGACAGTGTAGCAGTAATACTTATATTGATAGGCTGCTGAGCCAAGGATAATTAATTATATTGACAGATTAATTACGATAATAAGCACTTGTATGATACGTCTGAGAGGTTTATCTTGAACACTAGTATCACTTCAAGTGAGTCACTCCAGTAAAATGAGGGCCTCTGACCTGAAAGTAAATTTACATGCTATTCTTTCCCCATCACCTCTAGTAACTCCATACCATTGAAAAATTGAAATCTGAGGGCAGGAGATGGGTTAGCTCTGGAGTGCAGTATGTGCAGAAGGTTTGCTCCTGCAGCACGCACTGACGCAAGCTGTTCCGCAGATTTCAGAAGCTCTGGCACATGCTGAGCGCTTTTCACAGGCTGAGTGCAGAGGGGCTTTCAGATCGTGTTCACTCTAAAAGCAGAAGTAGCACCAGCACAAATTTAAGACCTGCAATGTTCTTTTTTTTGTCATGGCTGGTTAGTTCCAACTACTGCAAGCAAGCATGAAACCAGGCTATGAGAGACCACACATGGTCCTGAATGGCTCATCCAAAGCCTGATCCTGGACATCTTCAGCACTTTCAACTTCCAGTGAAGCCCACAGCACACTTCTCACTACTGCGCTTGCAAATGCTCAGCATCAGCCTGCTAGCTTTATTAATAAATTTTCTCAGAAAGAAGATGGTTAAAGTTACTGGAATTTGGTATTTTGACTGATGCATATCACCTGTGTTTTTGGAAGGCTGTGGTGATGGACTCCTCCCTGTGAGGAAATAATCACACACTCAACTCAGAAATAGTTAGAGGTGGGATTTCAAAAGTACTGTGCAGTGACCTAACCCATCTCCCACAAAAATCAACAGTGAAACTCTCAGCAACTTCAAACCAAACACAGTTTGGCCAGAGTTGGTAACTCCTGAGGATCCCACCCTACCATCTAGTTTTGCTTCTCTTGGTTTAAATAATAATTATAATAATAGGATCAAATATCATTCATCATAATTGGATGCCTGAAATACAACAGCACCACAAGATTGTATGAGACAGGTATTCATACATGAGACTCAGGATTTTTTGTGTAGATATTCCCACGCTGATTGCTGGAATTAGATTTTCCTCACACATGCTGTATATACTTCCTTTTTTAAATATATGAGCAATAAGAAGATACTTAATTGCTAAACCCTGCTGTTTGTGACTCTTTTTGAAAAAAAACCTACCCAGGATCATAATATTTGTATATCTGTGCCCCAAGACACTACTGTCTTTCCTGTGCACATACCCTGCAGGTACCATCGAAGAACTGTCCCAAAGGGACCTTTCAAAGCAGAACAGTTTATGCCAAGCAAACAAATAGCTATCTACACCTAACATAGGATACCAGCATAAGAAAGACAGAAACATCACTACTTTCTTACCTAGCAGTTTCTTTGCCATTCTCAAACTGCAAAACATAAAATCTTAGGCGGCAACAATCATTGGAACAGTGACTAAAACAGAGTAAGCTCAATCAAAAGACTGTTAAAGCCAGCTCTTGTGAAAATTTCAACGGGCTCCAAACTGGTCCCTAGTTAGCAGTTTCATTAAATACACCTGAATCCAGTTGCAGATGGAATACCCCAGATTGAATCAAAATTGCATATTAGTAAAGATAGAAAGACAAATACAAAATTTATGTCAACCATATGGAAGTCTTTATTTAATTATTTTTAAATTAAGGATACTTTGTTCCCTAAGAATGGCAATTCTATAAAATTATTCAGTGAAGGAAGGACAGAACAACTCAAAACAGGTATTGTGCCACTTCACCTACACATACTAAGTTAGGTGCTACACAGCAGCTACTCATTTCAAAACATGGTATTTATTCAAAACAAAGGGAAAAGCTTGCAAAGCATAATAACTGATGAAAAGAGAAACACTATTCTAAATCCTATAAGAAGTAATACATCCCCTTTATTTATTGAATATTCTTGCATATATATTGTTATTCAAACATTTCTTCAGCTGACAGCTATGTCAGTCATGCTTTATCTCTCCAAACATGCTTTACCTCAGAGTACCCAATAAAAAAACAATTGACACAGCCTTTTTAATTACACACAACCTATGTATATTATCAGGTAATAAAACATCCCAAACGTATGGCATTGTATAGACCCAAGCTCCTAGGGCAATGACATGCTGAACATAGCATTTTTCTGCTTATCTCAATTCATTACTACTTTCCATTTGTTACTTTGAAATCACTGCTCACTTTCCTTTCTCCATCAATCACCTTTACCACCAAACACCCCTACCTTCCATCACACATACCTACCCACACCCCAAACTTTTCATTTATTACTCACATGGTGATCTTAACTGATGCCCACACCAAATAAAAGCAATGCTTCCACTTCTATTGGTGTATTTAAGCTGTTAACATTGTCCCAAAAAAATAAGCAAAATAAAATATAATTTACTTTTTTGTTTTCTGTTTCAGCAGAGTAACCACCAAAACTAGATTTCTGTCTCTCTTAAGCCCTGAAACTGAGTGCTGCACTTAAACCGATACAGTGAGAGCTAACAAAACTAGAGCAAGTATTCAGATTTCAAGATTGTCAAAGATGAAACAAGAGAGAGTTAAGTAAAATTTCTAAAATTCACTGTTATTTGTGAAACAACAACAACACTTGTGCAATTTAATCACAGATTCTGGAATTAATAAGTCAGTTCTGCTGCAGCGAGTATCAAGGTAATAAACCAGATTAATGTGCATATATATATATATGTAGAAGATTTACACTACAGTCAATAAGGTATTTATGGAATTGCTGTCAATATTCAAATATCTGATTATTTCAGAGGTTGATCTACTAAGGTTGGAAACTGAACAGTTATGTCACATTTGGAAAAGTCAGACGAAAGAACAAGACTTTCCCAATATCATTAGCTTTTAAAAAAGATAATTAAGTCTTTGTTATTAAATCCATTCAGTCCTCAGGAACATAACAATCTAGTATAAGCAAAACTCTGTTTCTATTCTAAATAGAATCTTATTTTAAAAACTACAACTTCATTTTAACTAAACTTGTAAAAACTGGCATTTGGGGGATTTTGGTAGAACTTGTAGAATTTTGCAGTAGCAAAATGACATACCTCTAAGTGCCAAATGTCAGCTAATGGGTCAATGACTGAAAACAGGACCTTTGCAGAACATTTACAAATTCAATTGTACAATACCAAGAATTATTTCGGCTCTGAGTAGGATAAGGTGCAAAAAGCACTGCAAGACAAACGCAGTGCCTATATGAATGGCTGCTCCTCTGCAATGATCAAAGATATTCTGAAGTCACTGAGAATGATAATCAGTTTGATTACACCCTAAATTATACTAACATATGTTTCATATGTGATAGGAAACTGTTCGGTGACTTTTATATAAAATGAGCACTCCCAAAACAGGGTGCATGAGAATAAGGACTAAAAATGCTACTCACTATCTCAAGTTTAGTGGGTTTTCCAAGTAATATTTTTACAGACGTTTTTCAGAACATTGTCTCTGCCACTACTGTACATACATTTCTGAGGTTCTAGTTGGCACTGGAAGCCTGAATCTAGAGTATCAGATGTTAAAAGGTAAGGAGAGGGGGAAAGAACCTCAAATTACAAAAATTTCTGCTCTCCAAGGGCAGGGAGGGGGGGAAGGGTCCGTAAAAAAAGGTTTAAAAGAGCAGTACTGTATTTTTGGCATTAAACTTTTCTATTTAAATTTATGTAAAGATACCATCAACGATTTCCAAGAAATTTTTTTTTAACATAAAACCCTCAACTTATATTTGTGAACCAAGATGCAAATAGAAAACCTCCAGCACCTGGCAAGTTCTTTCAGGTTAGTCAAAAGCTATGTGTTAATTTGAGTCGTCACATTAACAGATGAGGATAGGAGGACTTATTTTTGTTTAGGTACATTTCAGCAAAAATGCTAAAGTGGGAAACAGCCGGCACAAAGCTTCCTCAAGCCAAACCAACGAGAGTTTAAAAAGGGTTTTGTCCAGTAATGCATCGAACTGAACCTGCTGAACTGAAAACCGTTCAACCGTTTTTGTTTGTCCTTTCAGTTACTTTCTGTAGCAATCACCATTAGTGCTGATTTTATTAATGACTCATAGAAAATGCATTTGTGTTTCAGCTGAGTCGAACCACTAATTGACTTTAGTGAATAACACAGGGTTTGGCTTTGAAAAATATTATAAATGAAATTGCAGTTACATGAACAATATGAACAGCAGCAAGTGAGATTCTCCTGCAATAGAAGTCATACATTTGATCTGTGCTATCAGGAATAATACAGAGTTTTTTACAAGGCCAGCTCAGTTTTCTTAGGAAGCAGTGTCAGTGACACTTCTGAGACGCTCCTTAAGGCTGGAATGTGCCAATCACAAATATAAAGTGTCCTGTTAAAACCCTCCTTCCCCATCTCCTCTATAAAATTAAAAGATCCAAATGTTGAAAAGTTAAGGATTTTATTTTAATTGCACAGAGCTGTAGTTATTATTTCTAATTCTAACCCTGAATTCCAATTCTAACCTGTCTCCCATGAAGAAACGCAGAGTGGGAGAAAACACTAATGAGTTTGTATTAAATTGTAGTTTATCTCCTTCAGGACACACCAAGAGTATTTACAGGACTTAGCTGAGAGGAAGGACTTTATTAGTCTGCCTTGATGACATGACTTATTCAAGCTTCCAGATATGTCAGGGCATACCTGAGCACTGCCAATCACACTTGATACCTGAACCCTCAAGGGGGTCTCTGAGTACTAAAATAAAACAATATATCCCAACCGCCACTTTCTTTAAGGGAACGCTGGAACATGATCACTAGACCTCTGGAATAGGCTCATGTTACTTTTTACAAGGGCCCATAGCGACAGGACAAAGGACAGTGACTTCAATCTGAGACAGAGCAAGTTTACATTCGAAATAAATTCTTTACTGCGAGGGTGATGAGACACTGGAACAGGTTACCCAGAGAAGTTGTGGACTTGCCATCCCTGGAAATGTTTAAGGTCAGGTTGGATGGTCTAGTGGAAGGTGCTCCTGCCCATCCGTAGCAGGGGGGTTGGAACTAGATGATCTTTAAGGTCCCTTTTAACCCAAACCATTCTATGATTCTGTGATTAGAGCATGGGTTAACACACTCCACATCGTGTCCTCTGCAGAGGGAGGTCAGAGCACTTTTCCTCTTCTGGTTAACACCATAACCAAGCCATTAGAAACACCAGACATCTACTGGCCTAAACATCTCTCCTGTGAGCAGCTCACCATTGAAAGCTCCAAAGAGCCCTCATCCTCTCCTCCCTGCCACCCGCCACGACAGGAACGTGCTTCCCTTGACACAGCTCGCGTGTGATGAGCAAGTCAAACTGTGAACCAGTTCAGTGCATCACCACAGCAGCCTCTGCCAGGAGTACCCTGTCATGAAGGCCTGGCCTGACACACTTTAAAAGCTGCTTTGTGGAAGTCTGTTGGTGGCTTTTTAGTTGTCTACCAGGGTAATATTTGAAAAATTAGTCAGACCTCCCAACTTCACAAGAAGAATCAATGCCAGACAGGGCATTACTGCAAACTAGCATCCTTTGATGCCGCAACACCTGAAAGAAAAATGGTAGCTGTTTTGCTCAGCATGGTCTTCTGAAACATCTCATGAGGGGAAACCCTTACCATGAAAAGACAGTGAAACATCACTGAGGAAAGTCAAGGTTTTTTGTTAAAAGAGCTTGTACACTTTCTCTTGAAGTTAGCACAATGGCTGAAAAACAACAGCTTCTAACTCTGGTGATATACGAGTTCAGTGCTATGGATGGAAATGCAACAGTCTAACACGTCTAAATTATTCGTTTGTAGAGCTGATCTTTATACAACAGCCACAACCTTGCTATATGATATTAGAAACTCTGATTTTGAAGGCTGTCACGCAATTTCCTTCTTTAACAATTCCCGTAAGTTTTTGCATCACCTATCAATGACAACTGAGCCTGTGCAGAGAACATGTTATGCCCAGCCATACCCAGCAGGGACTATACTTGTCACGTCACCAAGATGCAATTTTCATATATGAAAGGCCTCCTACAGTTCAAGACTTCTGCATGCTATCCAATATTGCAATGCAGTTTTACCAGATTGGCTGTTTTCACTTCTGAGCAGCATCTGTCCAGAATAAACATACCTTGATGTTTTGTGTTTTGTATAAAAAAAAAACAAAAACAGCTGTTTGGTTTCCCATTATTTGCCTTTTTAGTTATTTCACATTAAGCAGTGATATGCTTTTTAGTCCAGACAAATGGTTTCCAAACTACTGTGTGAGATAGTTCTCAGATAATGAGGGATGAACAGACCAAGGGCAGCCCTGCTGAGAAGGACTAGGGGGTGCAAGTGGATGAGAAGTTCAACATGGCCCAGCAGTACTTGCTTGCAGCTCAGAAAGCCAACAGCATCCTGGGCTGCATCCAAAGCAGTGTGGGCAGCAGGGTGAGGGAGGGGATTCTGCCCCTCTGCTCTGCTCTGGTGAGACCCCACCTGCAGGTCTGCATCCAGCTCTGGGGCCCCAGCACAGGAAGGACATGGACCTGTTGGAGTGAAGCCAGAGGAGAGCTACTAAGATGTTTAAAGGGATGGAGCACCTCTCCTAGAAGAAAAGGCTAAGAGAATTTGGATGTTCAGCCTGGTGAAGAGATGGCTTCGGGGTATCCTTATTGTGGCCTTCCAGTCCATGAAGGGAGCCTACAAGAAAAGTGAATAGGGATTTTTACAAGAGCATGTAGTGATAGGACAAGGGAAAATGACTTCAAGCTGAAAGAGAATAGGTTTAGATTAGATATTAGGAAGAAATTCTTTACTATGAAGGTGAGACAATGGAACAGGTTGCCCAGAGAAGCTGTGGATGTGTTCATGGAAGTGTTCATGGCCAGGCTGGATGAGGCTCTGAGCAACCTGGTGTAGTGGAAGACGTCCCTGTCCACAGCACAGGGTTGGAATGATATGGTCTCTAAAGTCCCTTTCAACTCAAGCCATTCTAGGAATCTGTGACTGCAGAACAAAGCACTAAAGCAGCTTTCAGCACTTCCAGAGTTATCAGCTGGGGAAACTGGGGGCACAACACAGGATTTTTTTCTTTTTTTTAGCACAGGGTAATTCCTGTACTACACACACAAAAAATATTAAATCAGAAAGTGCAGCTTCTTTTTTTGCGAGAAAGAAGTTTCCCCAAATTTGTGAGAGAATGAAAGAATTAGAAAACTTAAAGAAGGTAAGATTGTAAACCTCATCACATTAAGTGCGAACAGCAGATTTTGCAGGTTTATATAATCAAAACCTAAACAGCTGCAAAAATACTATCCACAAACTGTGCTAACCAGATTACTTGCATTTTGCCAGAGACGCCAGTCCATTTTTTCTAAAATAGCTGAATTTGCTTTCCTTTTCTAAAAAAAAGCACACATGTGAACATGCAAGACTACCAAGCTCAGTTAAAACCACATTGAGATTTACAACACTCAGCCAGGCTTGTAAAATATGAAGCAAGATTCCAGATATTAAAGCAAGCTGGTATGAATCCATTTTCTATACCAGGTCTTCAGGCTATGACCATTTGATCTTTTAAACATTTCCCAGTTTTCGATAAGCATTCAATCATTTAGCCCTTCACTTTCTTCCAAAGGTCTGGATTTACCAGCCAGTTGTACACTTTGTTTTTGCTTCATAATCTTGATTCAGCACCTCCTCTTGTGATTTCCCCAGCTGCAAGCTTCTCATCCTTAATACCTTATAAAACAGGTAAATCACAGCATTCAGCAGTGATAAATCTGGTGCAAAGTCATACATCTTTCCCATAGCACCCTTATTTCTATGCAACTTCTATTCCTCACACTTACTGGTTCTGCTGCAATTACAGCATCTTTTAATTGCCTGTATTCTATTAATGCATTTGACTGCTTACTCTGGGAGTATGAAAGATTGTTCTAAAAGATCATCATGGAGCTTTTTAATTCTGTTGTTCCCTTTCAGTTCAGCTTCTTAGATACTGAGTCTTTGAAACACTATTACACTTGTATAAAAATTTTAGAATTTGAAAGGAAAAAAATATCTATAACTCTTTATAAGACAACCTGGCTGAGAAGTTCATTTATGCTATTAAGACACAGTTCATTTATGCTGTGCTGGCTGCATAGGCAAACAGACTGGACAAAAAAGATCATAGAATCATAGAATGTGCCAAGTTGGAAAGGACCCATCAGGATCATCCAGGCCAACTCCCAGCCCTGCACAGGGCACCCCAAGGGTCACACCATGTGCCTGGGAGCATTTTCCAAAGGCTTCTTGAATTCTGGCAGGTTTAGAGCTGTGACCACGTCCCTGGGGATCCTCTTCCAGTGCCCAACCACACTCTGGGTGAAAAAACCTGTTCCTGATAACCAGCCTAAACCTCCCCTGACTCAGCTTCATAGTGTTTCCTCAAATCCTGTCGTCACTGGTCATGAGAGCAAAGAGATCAGTACTTGCACCTCCACTTCCCCTTATGAGGATGCTGAAGACCACAATGAGCTCTCCCCTCAGGCTCCTCTTTTCCAGGCTGAACAGACCAAGTGACCTCAGCTGCTCCTCATATGGCTTTCCCTCAAGGCCCTTCACCATCCCCATGGCCCTCCTTTGGACACTCTGCAATACCTCAATGTCTCTTACATTGTGGTTCCCAAAACTGCAGACAGGAGTTCAGCCAGCAATCAACTTTTTTCTGCCTCCCCATCTCTCCACCCACCTACCATATCAACACTTACTTAGGTAGTCAAATTCATGAAAGCAGAGGGGAAAACCACTGCTGTGGAGACAGTATGTACCAGATTAAGATGATATTGTTAATGGCATCAATACAAAGAAAAAACAGATAACTGTCCTCTTAGAGTTCTCTGATTAACTCTACAGAATGAGGAGGGGGGAAATCAACATATTGAAAATAAAAACCTAACAAATACTCTGTAGCCACAGAAAACAGAGAAAGAAAACTGACATACACAGATGCAACACACATGCAAAAAGCTACTCTTAATGCAGTTTCTCATTAACAGAGTGAAAAACAAAAAGCTTCTGTGGCAGGGGAACGTACAGGCATGCCCATATAAACTCTTGTTGATTTAAGATCTACATTGCTGTGATCACTGTGTTATCTACCAGAAGAGTACAGCATACAAAGATTCCTGCAACACAGCAGGAGTCCGTTTGACAATGATAATACTATAAATAAATTAATGCCAAAGGACTCCACAACCACAGGCAACTGGTAATGGGATTCATACATTTACTAGATCAAACCTGTGATGCAGGTCAAGAGCAGCAGCAATATTACCGGTAACTGAGAAATGTGTGGTGGACTGTGAGAAAGAAGCTGGTGGTTTCAGTCCATTTCCTGACTGATGGACAGGTGTCTGCAATGCTCACAACAGTCACCACAACTGGCACCTCAAAGTGTCTCAGACAGACCGAGGACTGTGAAACGCTCAGCCTCTGAACTGCAAGGCGCAAAGACCACCATAAGCCAGCCTTACTTGAATCAACTTCCACACAGAAATGGAGCATATGAGAAAACCCACCTTTACCTCTGGAAATATATTCCACCTATTATCAACCCTCAGGGTCAAAGTTTTGCTTACTTACGGCCTGAATCTGTGACACGTCATTTGCCAGTCACAATGACATGCAGTCCTGATGTGGACTTTCCACATGGGGATCCACAGAATGCCTATTTATCCCTGCCTCTCTTTAGGGATGACACACCTGGGTCTGAGTGCCTGTTTGACAAGAACTCAGTACCCCTCCCTCCCCCAGGACCCATGCTGTTCTCCTTCCTGCAATGCAAACAACAACCACTGCCCAAGGCAGTATAGGAAGCATTCTTCTTTCTACCAGTATTTAAGTCTGTGGCTGTGGGGAGGAATGATGAGAAGGCTAAGGATGCTTGTGAGTTCAGCTACTTGGACATGAGTGTCCACCATGGCCTACACTTTCCAGAATGGGATACAGCTGTTTTCAAGCTGCTGCACAATCCACATCAACAGTCCATTTAGTTTGGTCCCACATTCACCTCCATATCACCATCCCCAGAACAAGGTTAAACACCAGAGACTAACACCTCATGCACCAGATTCTTCTGGCAAGATTAACAACATTTACCTTTACATACTTTACTTTGAGCAACTGGAACAAAAATTGTCATCTGCAAATGTGTTGAAGGGGTACTCGATCCCTCTGTCTATGCCATTGATGAAGATATTAAACAGCACTGGTTCCAATACAGACCCCTGAGGGGCACCACTCATGACTGGCTTCCATCTGGACACTGAGCTATTGACCCTCTGGATGTGACCATAAAACCAATTCCTCATCCACCAGACAGTCCAGCCATCACATTAATCTCTCCAATTTAGAGAAGGATGTTGGGGGGTACCATGTCAAAATACCTTACAGGAGTCCAGATAGATGACAACCTGTTGGATGGATCCTACAGGTCACTGCCAGACATGCTATTATCTAAAGCATCCTTGGAGATACGTTTTCCCATCTACCTTTCAGTGTCTCATATTCCGAATAGAGATTTTAAAACCTAAACTAACTGAGAAACAGAATAGAAAAAGCAGGTGGCAAGAAATCTAATTATTCTCCTCTGTTTATAGCTTTTGTGTAGATTTATAAAACATCTGTGAGTGTTCCATGGGCAGCCATCCAAAGTGCTCTGGAGAAGCCAACCTTATTCACCAAGGCTACTGCCCCTGTGCATCTGTGGAAGCACACATGGTGCTGCTAGACATTGCTCTTACTCATTACATCTGAAATAACAAACCTGGCACGCATGCCTTCCTCTTGGACATGCTCCCTGCTACCCATAGAGTTTTCTGTGAGATAGATATTTATATCACAGGAGCTATAAAATGCATCTTTAAACTACAAAATTCTCACCAAAGTGGTTAAGATCCTGTATAACAATGGTGCACTTCATTGGAACAACAGTCCTAGAATACTCTCTAAATATATTTCAAAATTGTTTTTATTAGAGGAAAAATATCCTTGAAACGGTTTATACAAAAAGAACTAAAGGGCAATATGGAAAGACAGTTCAGGCCAGATTTTGGCAAATTTCTTTCAGTGTAAATAATTCGAAGTCTTACAGACAATTCTGTGTCTTGCACTTATGCAAGCTGGCCATGCCTAAGGGTGTAAGAAGTCTTAGAACCCAACTCATTTTATACCTACTTTTTCCTGTTATTCCAGCTTGAAAGTTCTTACGACTTCCTAAGGCCAAATTTTGATTTTGAGCCACCCATGAATCAGACGTCCGTAAGGGTTTGTAAATGATTTAGATATTGTCTAAAACCAAAATTCTTTAAGAAAACTTTTTTTTAACTACATCTCAATAGGCACATGTAATCTAAACCAATATAATACTTCATTGTGAAACTCTCCGATTGTTTTCTAATAGCTTACCGACTTAAGAGGAACTGAAGCAACCTATACCCAAAACCTGCAGTAAGTCACACAGGAAAGCACACTTTTAAAAAGGTACTGTGAGCACTTCAAACAACCATGTAAAACCAGTTTGTAACATCACAGAGAAGGGCAATGCCTTGAGCTACTAGAGAAGAAAATAGTTTTACAGTCTGTAGCAAGCTAGTGTTCATAGCATAGGCTGATGGTTTTTTTCAGTATTGCATTCTTGACTATGAATGACAAAGTCAGATTGGGCACTTTCATTCTCTACCTACCAGCACTGGGTACACAATCAGTACTTCTGATGCACCACTTTAAGTGCTGTATTCAGAAGTATTATTGCATCAAAACAGTCATTACTGAAACTTCAAAATCAGACAAGCAAGATGTGGGTAATTTGTGACCTCTGAGAGCTGAAGTATGCATCCATATTCTGTGTTCCACAGACAGCCAGAAAAGGCCAAATTCTCTTTGATAACATGCTACTAAAACACTACTGGCTTTTCAATGTCACTTACCTTCCCTAGCATGCACAGAAACCTTTGTCTAATGAGTTATTTGTAGCATTTCCTACAGGTTCCTACATCTCCTACAGGACTAGGGAATACTGGAGATAAAATACTGTTAGCAAAAGACAAAGGCAACTACTGCAGAAGCAAAGGCAGCTTTTTACAGGTGATCAGCATACATATGAAACAGAGAATCTCAGGGAAAAGATATTCCCTTATCACTGCAATTGCATGTTTAGAATAACATTAGATGAATTCCTGAACATGTAAGGAATCACTTTCCACAAGTGAAATCTGGGAAGAAAGGTGATGAGGGACACATAGAGGGAAAGCATTCCTATTTTATTTCAGTGGACACGAGAACAATCTCCAAGCACAATGTAGACACATAAGCTGTAAACAAACCCACCTACAACCTGGCATGGATGTAAATAACAAAGGAAGTAACAAAACCTAACAGAAGTTTTCTAGTCTCTTGTCCCTAAACAGAAGCACTCAAGTCGCAAACAATCACCACAGTAAGACCATGACTGATAAAGCAATCAAAATTAGCTCAGCTCCCAAACAAATGGAATTTGAAATCCTTACAACACTTTAGGAACCGGGGAGGAGTTTTAAAGGAACTATACTGCATGCAGAAAAAATTGAACGCACAGTTGGAAGTAGGGGTGATTAAAGCAAGTCCATCCTCAACCAGCCACTGCTTGTTCCTGTGCCACTACTAAGTTTTGAGACACTGCTATGAACCAGACTGGGAACAGATCTGAGTAAACATAATCCTTCGTATCTTTCATGGTGGTAACTAGAGGAAGAAATGGTGACCTGGTTATATTTAAACCACAAAAGCTCCCAGTTCTATCTACCATACACAAACAGATGCACTGCCACAAGCAAGGAGGTAGTGTGTGGGCTGCAAAAACTACCACCACCACCAGATGCACTGGCCTGAGGCTGTAGCTGATCTGTACCATAATCAGTCTTCCTAATTTTCTAATCATGATAAAACAAAATAAAATCTCATTAATTTTTAAGACCAGTAGCAAGACTAGAAGCAACATGACATCTCCTTTACCCAGCACAAGTGCTTATCTCTTAAACTAAGAGCACTCTTGAAATTCAGTCTGTTTCAGACTTAACAAGTATCAGACACAAGTCAAATGGACAGCATAACAAAGTCAACAGTTAAAGCTCTGCTTCAGCACATTTATAAATTCAAGGTCAACCAGGAGTCCACCATTACCTTCATACGGAGGTTGATGGTGACTACTGGGGACACCTTTTGTTTGGCTTATCTATTGACTTGCCGGAGAGAAGTGGAAATTCTGTAGTTTAAGGATTGAAATCACTGGAAACACTTTGCATGAAGAAAAGCAGAGATTCCCAGCAGCATATGAGGGCTAACAACAACTGCCTTACCCACAATTTTGCCATATTTCAGGAGAAGGGGAATGCAGAGAAGGAACAAACATATTTTAGAGTACAATAGTTCCTGACATAAATCAAATAGCAGGATTTTAAGATGCAGCAAAGCCCAGACAGATTCCCCTCCAAGGTAGGCTGGTGTAAAGAAGAAAGCATAGCATTCCAACAAAGGAGACATGTATCCTGTTCCTAGCTCTTTCCCTGCTCAAGATAACACAGCAAATACAAGTCTTTAGATTAGTTTCCCTTCAGTAAAATGGGGAAGAATACTTAATGTTAAAGTGTTGGAGACTACAGATGCCTTGCTATATTAGATATATTATATGAGGATCACTGGTTCCTCCCACACTCCAAGCCTAAATAAGGCTATTTCACATAGAAAAGGACCACAAACCCATCTGCCATAAAGTCTCAAGAAAGGGGCCCAAGTACAGAGAAAGGTTAGTACTGGGGAAGGAATGTTGTTTTTGTGATGCTTAAACTCCACACAGAAGGAAACTTACCTTTACTATTAAATTAATAACATAATCCCATTATTGTGTTATACAGGTTGACACTGCAGCTCTCTTCCTCTGTCAGTTAAATTTCTTTTGTAACAGCAGCAACAACAAAACCTGTGCCTGGATCCCAAAACTACAGCTTTCAAGAAAATCAGTCTCAAAATGCCCATCACACAGAAGAAAAAAAATAACCCCAAAATGACTGTAAAAGTCAACTGCAAAGTAAGGATTTACTGTGGAGTTCCCCACAATTCTTACCTCAAGCATAGGGCGGGCACTGTCATGGATTGAAAGAATGTGCGTAATGTTATTCTTACTCAATTGCTCTACGTCTCGGGCATCTGTGATAGAGGGAAAAAAGGAAGATAATTTTATTTAATCTCTTGAAATAGCATTTCCATTGTGCATGTTGAAAAGTCACTTATCATTGACACATTTCTTTTTGAAGCTGCATAAAGTCAGGCAAAAACCCAAATGCAGCTGTTCTAGAACACCCTCATCAGAGTGGGTAACGAGAAGACACACTTCTAACTCCAAAACAAATTATATACTATATAAAGACCAAGCTTAAGTGACTCAGGAATGTGTTCTCAAGTCAGAAGTTTCATGTATTTTGCATCTGAAATATAAGTCTGTGCATGCCTGTGTGCAGGTGATGGCCATCTGAACACGCACTCAGAGCTGTACAAGAAATATGTGACCTCCTCTCTACCCACAAATCCCCCCTCAGGGGATACATTTTCACTTGGGAGACAGACCTTGTGATATCCAGGTCTGAGAAGGGAAGCCAACCATATAACTTGAATTGAGGTCTCGACAGACAAGCCAAAAAGGTTCTTACTTTCTGTGAACCAGTAGAGAAAAATGTGCATTTAGCCAATATCTATGATAATTTTAAGTCTAAAGAGAGACAGGTGATAAAAATATCAATTGTATGAACTACAGCAAGGAAGTGTAGTTGTGAAAAGGTGGTTCCTAGACCTTTTCTGTAACCAAGGGGTTTCAGACATTCAAAACTAGGAAGAAGACTGGGGTGACTGAGAATTTGATGCTAGATATGGCAAAACAATTGGCTTGATTCTACAAGAAAAAAAGGTAAACCAGATTATCTGTCATCAGTGAGCAACTTCCCCCATACTAAACTATCAGCGTGTCAGAAAATGACCTGAAAGAACCACCAATACAGGTAAAAGTTAGTTTGTGCCCATTTACTTTTGACCTTTTTGCTTGAGAATGGCACAGCACACCATGGCAAGTACAGCAGTGGTTTTGTGATGTGAACACCTGCCTTTGAAATCTGCCCATAAAATCTGTTCACATTAGCCTGGTTGCACACAAAAAAAGAGCACTGACCACAAAGGTTTCAAACCGGCTCTCTCTAGGTACAAAAATAACAATAGCATCACCTGTATGTTCTTTATGTACGTGCAAGAGTTCAATTAGCATCTCTTGTGTCATTTTATCCACCTACTATAAAGTTTCAGTGCCTTTTCTGCATCACAAAGAGGACCTGGACATTTAATTATACTGCCCCATAGACAAGATCCAAGTGAGCACAGCGACAAGCAATAAAATTTGAACCTAATCCAATTATGAAAGCTTCTCTACAGCTAATCAAATGAAGAAAAGAGTCAAAACTGCAAGGATTTTACTCACTACTGCTCAAGCCTGCATGATCAACACAGATGCCTAATCCTTCAGGAGAGAATTAACACAAATTCTGCCTGAAACAGAATTAAAGCCTAGCTTCACAGAACAAATAAAATTTCCTAAAAATCTCAGAGCAAACATTTCAAAGAAGAAATGCTAATGCTTGCCAGGCGAAGTCTTCTAATCCACCTGACCTTCAGATTTTTTTAACTGTTTGTAGGACAGCCTCAATTCCTTAGGGAATACCTAAGCAGGCAAGGATTTGGAAGCCCAGAAACCAGTCTAAGCATCCCTAAAAATTCCTGGTCTCTGTTTTACAAAGACTAAGGGCAGACTTCAGAGCCTGCTGGCTGGAACTCATGGTGTTAATGTAATGTACCCCTAGCACAATGAGACCCCAATCTCTAATTATCTGTATGACCTACATGGTAAGAAATGTCTTGCCACACAAGGCAAACTGCTTTAAAAGAAGATATTATCTCAATTAAATGCTGGCTGCTTTGAACCAGTATGAAAGGCCTAATGGACAGAGAACAACTCAAAACGACTGAAGCACCTTGGTTCTTCAATTAACTGAGACTCAGGCTAAAGGAATTTCAGCAAATCAAAACTATACAGTGAGATTTCAGATATTCCTAGAAACAAGCTGGAAATGGCCATCCCAGACCTATGCCACAGGGTAGCCAGCAGTCCTCAATATATTTGGGAAATAATCATTCAAATCACTAAAGCAGAGGAGAAAAAGCTTCCCAGCTACTATCTGGATCTAAACTTCTAACAGTTTACCAAGGGGAAATTCCCCTGGTTCCCCAACACCTGCCTTCAGTCTCTACAGATACTATAGATAAGGCTATTTAAACAGCTGTACAAATAAGATATCCTGTCACTCACAGCCTAATACCATAAATAACAAAAAAAAATTAGAGGTTATGTAAAGAACCACCAAAAACCAAAAGAACCATCATCACCACAGCAATTATAATCTCTTTGCTGTAGCACAGTGCTGTACAAGCACATGCAGGCTCACGTTTTGAAATCACAGCATGAAACACCCCATTTTCAAATGTTAAGATTAAACTTACCTATCAGAGCCCCTCCTGTGTATCTTCTAAAGGGTGCTTCAAATGCAGTGTTATTCTTCACAACAGGTTACCTAACATTCTGTTTCATACAGCAAAATGCTTCTCAGCTGATGCAGATGCAGACTTTTGACTAAAGCCTTTGGGAAACTCTCTCCTCACACAAAACGACACAATTCACACTGGGGAAGCCTTCTTCTCTTCCTCCCACATTTAGCCTATTTTCCCTCAGTTTCATACTATGACTCCAAGCTTAACCTGTACTTATGCAGAGAGCTGCAAACACTTAACTGCAAAAGCAATGCCAAAGTCATCAAAACCAGGGACCAGGGGCCTGTCAGAATTTGTTTCCCTGCAGCTCTGGGAAGTCTTACTGCATGGCTGGGGAGCAAATCACCTAGTGGAGTGTGCTTCCATCCCCCATCAGCAAAAGGGAGACAACACAGTTCCAACCACTCCAGTTAAGACACATCAATGAACTATACTACAGTGGTGAAGTCTCAAATGTACCTAAACCGTTCTCTCTTCAGTATTTCAGTGCCTCCATAGAAATGCAAGGTGAAGGATAAGGACTTCCTTTCAGACAAGGCAAATCAGCCCGGTATGTGCATCAGTACTAAGTCTCAATCTGCAGATGTATAGAGACCACAATTTTGTCATCACCATATCTTTATTTTTTATTATACAAAGCAAATTTTTGTCTACACTTTATTTTCTACTTTGGAGAGACCTAGAGAGAAAGCCACCTAAAGAAGAACCTCCTCTGCAGGGGTCCAGAGCACTAAGAGCTATTACTGAGAATGGTTTCCTATCAGGAGAGCTTTGTTCCTGAATCCAGTTATGTGCAATTACAGAGACACACACACAAACTGTGCACGTGAACAAAAACTCCACATCTCCTGTCCCCACTTCACACTATGTTCTAAAACATATTTTGACCTGTCCTCTCAGAAGGACCTTTTAGGGGAACAAGAAAAGTGGGGAAAACAGGTCAGTACTCTGTTTAATGGAGTACCAATAAATTGTCTTCCTTCAAAAGGTGAACCTGGAAAAGGGAATGGTATCTCCATCTTCTGTTTTCAATACCTGGAATAAAGCCTTAGGAAATGGAACTTTAAAAAAAATACTAGGCAGATGAGAACAGGAATTAAATGACTCTAGAAACACAGGAGAACTACTTGGTGGGCAATGCCTTTTTATACACTTAGTAATGGGAAGGGCAGAAACTTTCCCAAGACCATCCAGATCATCCACAGCAACACTGGACTCTTTGGGGGAAATTAAACCTCATATTGTGGCTTTCCCCTTCAAATTAAAAAGCCCCCAAATATTCCATGGAAAAAACCTTGAATGATTACAAACAAGGAAGAACACAAGCTCTTTAATATTAAAGGTAGAAACACTCTTGAGTCTCTGGTTTCTGCTACTGCCATGGCTCTTGGTTTGGAAGCAAACTGAGCACTCATTAAGAATCTCTTATCAGAAGAAACAGACTTTTTATCATATGTGCCGAGAAACAGGCTGTCCTGTCAATCCCTTAAGGAACAAAGCAATCATTTTTGTTGTGAGCACAGGTAACTTTCAAGTAACTTCCAGTGCAGCAGACAAGTGGACATGCAGTCCCACAATAAATTCTTTGTCTTTTTAGCGGACTGCATTTCATCTATAAGGTACAAATGAAACAAATCAAATTTTCTCCAAAACTAGAGGCAGGAAGAGTTAACCTCCTCCTTCTTTCCCTCATTTTTCTCTCTTAGCCCCCTACTCTCCCATTTGCTAAGAAATAACTCCTCCTTTATTTTCACAGAAGAATTCCAAGAACTCTGTTTCCTTCTGGACTTTCACACTAGACTCAGCCTTGGTATTTTATATGGACATCTATGGTTCTTCTTGAATTTTTCTGCCCTCTAGCTGTGCAATCTCAAATACACCCTCTCAGGAGCATACCACAAATTTTCATGGGCTACTAATGAGCTGAATCATGCTTACAGAGCCTGTAAGATAAAAAGCATTTGAACATATGCCAAGATCTGTGCTTATTCAGGAAAGTTTTTCAGAGACATATTCAAGCCCTGTGGATTTAGGGGGATTTCACTGCTTTCCATAATCAGCACTACTAACTTTCTACCCTAAAGACCCTTAAGGTGGTTATTAAAACCCCTCTCATGTGCTTATAGGTTCATGCAGCAGCAAACGAAACAGAAGCAGCAAGCTCAGCTCCCATTCTCCCATAGGTTCATTTCACAAGCTGTTCCTGGGCCTCAGTTTATCTCCCAGTCAAATGCAGAATTTGCACTGCTCTGTCATGGCTGTTTTTAAGTTTATTAGGTCTAAAAGCAGAAATACAGCTGAATGGTGAGTAATAATTTCTCCAATCAGAACAACTGCTGAATGCCTTCTCCAGACAACAGCCCTCCAGAATCAGTGTTTAACATCTCAAACATTCTACTTTCACTCAGCAGAAAGGCACCTATCTTGTACAACTGTGCCTCTTCCCAGTCTGACAGTGTTCCCAGAGGTCTCCCATGCAGCAGCGAGACAGGCGTGTGAGTAGGATGGTACTTTGATTTAGCCCTGGAACTTGTGCATGCTCAGGCTCCCCGAGGAGCCACTGGGGAAAGGCTATCCTCCAGAGGGCAGATCAGAGCGATTTACAGACATTCCCCTGACTCAACTTCAGGAGAAGCTTCCTCCTCTCCACTCCTGCTCAGGGACTCAGACAGTGCCTCGAACTCTTAGCCCTGTGTCTGGGCAAGATGCACAACACCAGGGATTCAGCGTGTCCTCCTCTTACTGACAAGATGCAACTTTATTCAAGTCAAGCTATCGGCCTTAAACTGAAGAATGGGAAACTGGTCAAAAATGCATTACAGGAAATAATTGTGTAAACCCCTGTCTTTACAAGTAGCTACTCATTTCAGCTGCCCAAATCAGGATACTCTGACCAATCCCAACTGCACATGCTGCTGCGTGTTTCTCAGTCAGTGATCCCCTTCGTGGCAGTCTCAATGCTCATTGGTCACTTTTTAAAAAAGTGCCACAAATCAGAACATGCCCCAAGAACATGGGGATCAAAATTCTCCGGAAAAATACACTGGTAATTAACCAACAACCTGTTCCTAAACGGGATGACTTCACTGCACAGAGAGCTTGTTGCAACTGCTCCTAAGCAGTGAGGCAAGGGAGTGTTGAGGGACAAGGGATACAGAAAAGGCTAAGAATTTTAAAAGTATGCTCTTGTATTGGTGAAGTACTGTAACACCTATCTTTTCTCTTCCTCTCCAGGTATGGTAGCTTATCTGAGATTATAACAGGTACTTGTGATAGTAGAATGTAGTCATCAAACACAATATGAGCAAAGGTCATAGCACCAAATACGGACATTTTGTATGTGTTTTTAATTAATTTAAAAAACAGACTCCATTAACACAAACACTGAGGTTAACGTCAACTCATCTTTACTCTCTTTTATGGAGGTAAGCAGAAGCATTACATCCTCTGCTTCTTTTTCAGTGAGGTTCCCAGAAACACTGCCCACTCACAGCACCTCCGCCTGCTCACCTCTGCTCTCCACGCAGGCGTGTCCTGCCGTGCCATTCCAGGGCCACTCCCAAGGCACAAGGAGAGCGGTCAGGGCAGCACAAGTGAGAGGGCCACAGGCCTGCATGGGCAGAGATGCTGACTCACTCCACAACCTTGGCCAACTCCCTTCCACTGAAAACAGAACTGCACCAGCAAACAGATGCTCCGGCTGAGGTTCACTCCCCTGGGCAGACTGGCAAGGGCTTACCAGCAGGATGGCCACAGTGAGAGGGACAGACTGGGAGCCATATTACCAGGGCCCACCCTGCCCACCTTGCCAGACTACCTGAAACCTAAAGGACTCCACTATGTAACATTCTCCCAATTCCACCCCTTGCCTCAATTACTTCAGGAACAGAAAAAAAAAGAGGAAGTAACACAGCTGTGATCAAGTTGGTTAATTTTGTCATCATGCAGTGGTCCATCCAAAGGGCTTTCAAACTACCCTCTTGACTTTATTTTCATTTTTTCCTACTTTTTTCATTTTTCTCTTTTCATTATCAGCATGAAATCATCTCCATCCTCTCATTTTCCCCACCATGGCATGATTAACTCTCTCACACAGTAGCCATTGTACTTGTGTTTGTGGTGTGGCAAAAGGAAGCTTTTAACTTCAAAGGTACCTCTGGGCTGCCTTCCAAAGCGATCACCTCCACATCCCAAGGGGCAGCAAGCACTGGATCCAAAGTATGGGTCAGCAGACCCAGAGGCAGGTAAATCACACAAAAAAACACTGATTTTGTGGGTTTCAGGATGGGGAGGCAAGGAAGGAAGGGCGGGCATGAGGTAGAGAGAAGATGCAGCACCATCTAAATCCAATGTAGGCAGTGCCAGTCTTAACAGACTGGGTGTGGCATCAGACAGCCCAGGAAGGACAGGATATCTCAGGAGCCTCTATGAGCCCTGCTTTGTTGTTTTACCCAAGCATAAGAAATATAGGGTCGACATCTATCGAAACAACTGTACATGCACAACTGGCTTATTTCTGAGTAGGGAGAGTCAGCCAGAACTGCAGCTAACAGAGTGCTTTGAGAACAGGCCATTTGTTTGGATGTCTACATAAAGTTTCCTGTGTTTTCTAAATGTGTCTGTCTTTCTGCACACAAAAAATAAACCTCATGCATAAAGGAAAAAAATCCATAGAAACTTACATCTGCAACAGAGACGGTGTGAGTATCAGTGGTCAGGCTGGAACCAGCAGACCTATCAGTCTCACAAGCAGTGATAACAGAACTCTTTAGCAGTTGTTATAAATAACCAAAATAATGACAGCAATGAGCGGGAGGCATAGTAAGCCTTTACTTATAAGGAGGGCTTGCAATAAGCCTTACAAAGAATCTGCCTGTTCACAGGCTTGCCTGCCGAGCACGGGAATCATTTAAGGCAGGCCAATGTTTAGGAATTCCAGCTGAAGCATGCTCCAAGGAGATGGTATTCATTTTACTTTTCACAAAGTACTTGCAGTACAGCACACAGATGAGAGAGCAAACAAGTTCTTCTTTAAGTGCTACCAAGTGAATCAGACATGAAGCATGATGGGGTTAAAAAGCTACAGAGATGCTAGAGAATTCTGAGTGCCTGCAACACAACACCTTAAGACCCCTGCTAAGTAATCCCTAGAGATAATGATAAAACTAATCTTACCTTTAAAGTTGCCAATGAACAAGCCAGGCAGAATCTGTGAGAAAGAAATATAGTATCAAATATAGATATCTTGTGGTAAGACAATTTGACAAAGTTCAATTTGCATACAGGATGGAACATACTACTTTAGCAGACTATTGTCAAATGCAATCTAAAACATGCTGACAGGATTTCGTGCCTCTTTGCAACATTCTCAAACCAGACAGCTCTAGGCATGCTGAGCTTTGACGGCATTCCTTGGCTGATGAGGGGTTGTTAATCGTGGGGACTCACTTAATGGAGGCTCTCCATGGACAGCAAATGTGGTTTACAAATTATGAAGCAGGCCTTGCAACACAGCCCTCCCCTGCCCTCCACAGCAGGGTAAGAGTTACCCTCACAGAACTAATGATGAAACTTCACACAGCTAAGGTGATTTGCCTAAAGTTGCTGAGGAAGCTGCAAAATGACATCCTTCAAGGCTTTTGAAGTGCAAAGCCATGCAAGTCAGGGCTGCAGCACTGAGGGGCTCTTAGAGAAAATCACTGCAAACAGCGACTTGTGTGTTCACATAGAAAAGGACTGCTGAAAGTTCGTGAAATGCATGTTTCTCTCCCAGATCTACCCACTCACCCCCCACACTCCCAGATGCCTTCATGGGTCTCAGTTACAGAACATTCTTTAACTGGGGAGTTTCAAGGTCTGCCCAAGGACCAGCACGTGCAGTCTGAGTACACGTGCACACACAGACACAGAGGCAGGTGACACTACAGTGCTACCCCTCCCACCCTCCCATAAGCCTCCCAACTTGGGAACAGCAGTAAGGACACCAAAAAAAAAAAAGCAAAACAAAACAAAACAAAACAAACCAGGCACACTGAATACACATTTTCTGGCCAAGATTTTTGTTCTCTGCAACCTGAAGTCTCTGACCCACATCCTTTGAGGAGAACAGAACTGTGGTGGTGAAACCATATGATCCATTTTTCTTCAGCCCATGCTAAGCATACCACCAACACAGATATGTCAGCACTGACTTCCTATAGCCTTAGCAACACCCCAGTGTCACCACAACAGCAGCAACAGTCTCTCAGGCACAGCTATTTAAAGGGAAAACTCCACCCATTTAGCTCAATCTGGCAGCCGTGAAGTTCCGAAAGTCATGAAGGACTTTTCATCAGGGATTATTGCCACAGCCTCTGTTTCACTGTTGCCTTCCTGCTGAAAAGTGACCCAGCTCGCCATGCACAGGTTAGCAGGGCCAGCAGAAGAGCCTGTAAAATATCTTCTGACCTGCCCTAACTTCAGGGCTTTCCTCCGATAAAAGCATCGTGTTCACTGCTATTTATCGAGCCTTGCGGGAAACAGAAAAGCTGCAGCACCTCTTGCACTCCTCACAGCTTTGGTTTGTGCAAACATTCCTCCCTTTAGGCTTTGTTGGGCGATCACTCTGCCTGCTGTGTCACACCAACTCTAAATACAGGGCTCAGTTCTCCCCCTGATATTGAAAGATGGTTTCTCAAGGACCCTTGCTGTACCTTGCTGCTTGTAGACCCTTGCTTGCAAATTAAGGACTAATTGACAGCACCGGCTCATCAAGAAAACAGTTCTTAGACTTGTACAAACAGGCACCTGTACATTTTGCACAGATAAGCTCAGACAGCTTTCTCCTTTTACCTTTCCTCTGCATCTGTACAAATTCAACATTCTTACAAAGACAGCAAAAATCCCCAGAGCAGTTTCCAATGCCAGAGTATCATGTGGGGTAAAGAACCTTTATAACATCCTGCTATCCCCTTCCATGTGCATGAGACTCATGGTTTCAAGGGAAAATTCAATATTTCAAGCACTCTTGATGACACTGCTAAAAGTGCAGGTCTAATTCTGCATCCCAGGCTAGGAAAAAGAAGCCTCTAGCTGTTCCAGAGAGGACTGTACTGAAGAGTCATTGCCAAAGAGGCCAAATTCTGCAAACAAAATCACATTCTAATGCAAAAGGGGCTCAAGTTATGAATGAATTTCACCAATGAGATCACCCCAGTGAGCTCTCTCAACTATGTATAAAAAATGAAAAAAAAAAGAAAAATTACTTTCTCGTATTTTAAAATAGCTGTCTCGTATTTCCTATCTGCAGCACAAATCTTCCATCACACCACCACTGCTGCGGACTATAGCATTTTAGGCTCCAGGACATTATCTCTGCATAAAATGTGCATTCTCAAGAGAGAATAAAAGCTTAATTTCCAGTCACAGTCATTAAGCTTTGACATTAGAATTTAAAGATACTGAGAAACACTGGGGGGTTGCAGAAATGAGGTTTCTTGTTGGCAAAGGAGGAAAAAAGTGGAGAAATCTGCATTTGTGCATCATGAAGCAATGCTATATGCTAGATAGGTAATTAGGACACCGTGCAACCAAGGACAGATGTTACCCCTGTTGTACTAGTCATTCTAGAAGCAAGAAACATTACTATGGGTGAAAGCTACCTGGAAAGAAGTGAATCTTCATGTCATGCTGACTAATACTTCAGCACTCGACTATGGCTGGGAACTTTCAGCTGTGTCATCTCACACTGCCTTCAGTAACTGCAACTCCAGGCCGTGCAAAATGAAGGCTGATGGCTGCTAGGGGCGTGTGAGAGAGAAGGGGTGGGAGTCAGAAGAGCAGAAAAATAAGGTGGTTGTTTTTGTGAACTCCTCAACCACTGCTTTATGAATAAAAACAGTAGCCTCTTTATATGATCCGAAACATTGAGAAAATGACCACAGAGTAAGTAACCGATGTAGAATGCACGACCATGGAAAAAGGACACCAACGCCTGTCTTCGTTTGTACCTCACAGGAGAGCAGGTCATGTTCTCCACCTTCACAAACAAAGAGCCCTGGAACAGACAATAGTTGCTAATGCTTTTGTCAGTCCTCTCTGACAGTACACCTCTGGAACATGGCTTAAAGGGCTACTTTGCTGCTGTTTCCCATATAGACAAATGCTTATAAAAAAGCATCTAACTCCTTGCCCAACACTGCTTCTAGATGTGTTAGTACTGATGGGCACTCTGGAGAAGTTCATGGGACTTTCTCAGAGATGGCCAGGCACTCTAAAAGGAGAAGACAAGCAGTCCAGCAGTACAGGAGAGTGGCACATATCAGGGAGGGGCATTTGCTGCTGACATGAACTGGCACAGCTTCTCTGGCTTCCATAAAATTGGCTACCTCAGCTGTAACTAGCTGCACTGGTTTAAATTTCTTATTAATCCACTCCTACAACAAACAGGGCTTATCTGCCCTTTTTATATAGATAACACTCAAACTTTCTGAAGCATTTACATGAATAACTGTCAGTTAACTTTAACAGCACTGAACAACAACTAAACCCCAGGAAGAGCTCTTCACCAAGATCCTGTTCACAGATAGTCAGATCTTGTCACCATCTCAGCCACTAGACTCAGCTCCTGGAAAACATCTTTATGCATTTCAACCACAGACGTCAACTTGAACTTTGAATACAAGTCAGAGCTAGACATTAAGCATGAGGACAAATCAGACTACCCCGACAATTTCCTAAGTCAGACCCCCTCACCCATTCTGTAAAATATACATCTTAAAAATATAAGAAAAAAAGGTGAAGTACTGAAAAGTAATACTAGCCAGGTCAATGCACATTCACAAGCCAATTCTCCTCTGAACAGAATAAGAAAAGTATATATGAACAAATGCTTTCAGTTTAATTTGGGAAATGTCAGAAAGCTTGGATGGGCTTTAGCAAAAAAACTAGACTGGGCTAATTTTACAGAGAAAATTAGCAACAAAAGACAGACCCCGCCTAAAAAGGCCTCCAGCCCTTACCACTCAAATGGCCTCATAAAGTCACGTGCAATTGCTATTTGCTATTAAATACATCAGTATCATGGGACAGAATTAGGAGGGGACCATGTCAATGAGAAAAGATCAGCATCCAGAGGCTGCAGCAGTCCCTGGAGCTCTTTCTTACCACACCCATTACAGGTCATCATAAATCCTCTTCCCTTGGCATCAGTACAAAGGGATTCCTTAAATGAAGTAATCCACCATCAAATAAGCTGATTATTTTCTCCTACCATCTGTATACAGCTCTACCACAAAAAACACACTTCAGCTGGAAACTAAGGCAATTTTTATTCATTGACTAAACTGAGTCAAGCAAATACCCCCTACATCTGCACTGAGGGCTCCATGCATCCCCTTGCCCCTTCAGCTTTGCCGACCCGCAAAATCAGAAGGAAGAGAAGATCCAGGGGCACATTCTGAAGGTGACAGTAGCAGATCAACATGTGGGACCCCTACAAAAATAAACCCTGATGGCCAGTATCCAACATGGTTGTAATCTCCTTAAAGGAGCCAGCCCTTCCCAAACTGCTGAACATCTCAACCTCTTGGATACAGCCATAAGAAAGGCGAGAAAAATCCAAGTATTTTTATGCTTGTCCTGAAAGTTCCAGTTGGTACATGTCAGGGCAACATTTTACAGAATTAAAATAATCAAATTGGCCAGTCACAGATTGCCAATTCCTACCCACATAGTATCACAGTAAAATGTAATACAGCTTCAAAGGGCTGAGAGTTATCCTTTTGGGTTTTTTTTTTTTTTTTGGTCTCCAGATTGCAACTTAAGCATCCCATATTGTGTCCCTCTAAATGTTCGGATAATTTCAAACATTCCAAGAAGAATACTACAAACATACCAGAAGCCTCAAAGGAGTCTCTCTTAGCTGTGTTTCTTCCTAACTGGCCATTTCTAGAAGGCATTAATATCCATGAGTGGCTAATATCATAGCATTATCCCCAGACTTTGAAAGCAAAAACTGAGATAAGGACCAAGGGAGGTTCAACTTCCTATGCGCTAACTCAATTCCTCAGCAGTCAAGATCTTTTCCCTGGCAAAGGTTTCTATTTCAATGTCTCTACCCACAGGACGAAAAGGCTTCCCCTTCCAGGTGGCACATTAAGCACTCTGGATGTTCATCAACCTGAATTCCAGGGCCAAGGATGTCAGACTAGGACAACATGTCAGCAGCTATTTCTAGCTCTTCTCCTCCGCTTTGTCAGAGGCCACGCACACAGCAAAGCTACTCTCAAAGCAGGATGTAAGACAGAGGAGATGACTCAACTTCTGTTCCTCATAGTAAGCTATATATAAAAGGCTAGTTACCACCACACTTTCAAACCTGGGTTTTAAACAGAGGTGGAGATACTGAGAAAAATCACAGTTGTGCCTTGATAACCACCATGACATGCCAGGGGAATCGGTGCGTACAATAAGCCCCCTACTGCCAAAAGGCCAACACCCTTTGCAAAACAGATCCATCTTCCCTCCTCATTCCACTGGGGCCGACCGCTTTCCTGTCCCACCGGCGCAGGGCTCAGCGCTCCAGCGACAGCCCGTGTCCAGAGGCTGCTCCGCGCCCTGGGAGCGGAGCGAGCTTTGGCCAAGTGACACGATTCAGTGCCGCGCTCGCTGGCAGTCCCACGCCCCGGGTCCTGTCGCAGGTAAGGGGGTGCCGGCTCTGCCCCACGGCAGCCCCCAGGGTTGGGGGAGAGAGCGAGCACTGAAGCCCGAGGCTCTCGCCGCCCGTGGGGAACTCGCTTCGCCCGGGAAGGAGAAGCCCAGGCGCGCATCACCGAAACCAGGGCCCCCCTCTCGCCCGCCCGCCCGCGCTGCGGCTGGGGAGGAGGAGGCGGCGCGCCCCGAGGGAGCGGCGCGGCCGCGGTCTCCGTCCCTCCGCCCTCGCCCCGAGGTGGGGGACCCCCAAAACCGAAGGGAAAAGCCCTCCTGCCCTGGCCTTTGTTCCTGGAGCGGGTGCCCGCGGCGCAGGGGCGAGACAAATGCGGGGGCGCCGCGGCATCCCGCCCGCCCCGAGGCGGGGGGGGGCCGGGACC
>VZRF01010392.1:0-50345 GCA_013396875.1 Vireo altiloquus | reverse complement strand
CCCGCGCCGCAGACCTGCCCCACCTGCCGCGGCCGGCGGCACCCGGCGGGCGTTCCGGGGAGGATGAATAAGCGCCGGCCGCGGCGGCGGCGAAGAGGGGGTAGTAGGGGGCTTGGTTCGTGTGTGTCGCTCCCTGGCACGGACCGCCCGCCGCCGGGGCGCCCAGGGAGGGCAGGGCTGCGGCATGCGGTGCGGGAGCGGGCAGGTGCTGCCCTCCCGCCTCTGGCATCCCGAACCCGTTTGGTTTCGGCCTCGAAAGGACTCTGGCAGGAGGCACCAGGCCATGGGCGCCGGGGCTGCTGCCACAGCCTCCCGCTCCCAGCCCGTGCCGCTCCGGTGTGCCCGTGCCCAGCGTGAACCTGGGGCTGCGCGCCGAGCAGAGCCTCGCCCAGCCTCCTGTGCCCTGTTACGGCACCTGCGGTGGTTCCTGCTGTCATCCCAACCACGCTGCGGGCAAGCTGGGATCGCAGATAGACAAAGGACATTCGTGTCCTTAACTCGAATAGACAGACACACTGGAGAGTGCAAATAGTTTGAAGCAAACATCACAAGATCATAGTGACTGTGATGGGAAGGCACCTCTGAACACTGCCTGGTCCAACCATCTTCCTCAGGCAGGGAAGGATGGTTATTGCTGATACTTGGCAGGCGTGGCTTGAAAGCCATGCTCACTACTTCCACCCTCATGCTTTGCTCCCTAGAGCGCAGTGCTGCGTGACATGATAGAGCTGCATCCCTCTAATCATGGGGATGTTTTTTCGAGGTGAGGTGATGGGGATCTGGTGGTTAGTGAAGGAAATTTTCTCTCAAGACTTAATTTGATAGGGGATAGACAGTTGAAATATGAAGGAATAGGATACTACTGCATAAGGTCTCTCCCGTTAAACACTGCAGTAATACTGCCTAAAAAACCTGAAATCCTTAGTGGCTCAAATGCACAACAAAGAAGGATGCTGCTGTGTGGCCACCAGCAGATTCCCTGTGCATTTATACATGCATCAGTGTGAGATGTGTGTAAAAAGTGAAGATGTTATTTTGGGGGCACACCTTGGTACACCTCGGCAGGCCAGGGGCATCTACAGTCCAGCGCAGGCAGTCAAAGCATGAAAGATGGAGAACACGGTAAAACCAACAGGCAGCAAGGCTAGGTATGAAGTAATGGATTGATGAACTCCAGAAGGGATAGATTAGTGATGGTGGACTCTTACCTAGTGGCAGTGGTTGCCAGTACAAGCAAACCCAAGGGAACAATTTCACAACCTCCAGTTGCAAACAAACAGTGGCTGTTGCCAAAAGAGGCGGTCACGCATCCTCACACTACCCTTGACAGCACCTGTGTTCCCCTTTCCTTAGGCAGCCCTCAATAGCTGTCTGACCCAAGACCAAATTAATTCAGAGAACAAACCCTGTAGAAAGCTGAGGAGTCACGAATGCACTCCCCGTGGGGTCCTATCAGTGCACGCAGACACAGGGATCAGGACGACCCTGATCAAGAACTGCTGCTGTTCCCACAGAAGCAAATGACATGCCTGAAAGCCAACAGAAGTTAAGCCATCGGTTTAGCTACGTAAAAAGATGGAAAACCATTCCTGAATTTGTCCCTCCCTGAGGCTCAACAGTTTGAGGGCTGTATCATGTCATCATCAGCCTCAAAAACATCAGAGCAGTCTCTCTATAAGGCCAGGAAGAATAGCCACCAGATTTAATGTACTGCCCTTCTCCTTCCTCCCTTCTCCCTCCCTACTGCTGAAAAGCACAGCAGTGAGCTTTATCTCACATACTGGCTTTAATATTTCATTGACAAAGCTCTCCAGAATGTAATTTACTTTATTCTCATGCTATGTAAAATATGAATGAGGTCCAAACATTATGAATCATGGCTTGCCATAATAACTGCTAAACACGTTGTATCCCCAAAGTCAAAGTTCTCAGAAACTCTGGCAAGAAAGATAAAAAGTAAATAATATCCATAATGACTGCAGGGATCTGTGTTGTGCTAAGAGGTCCAGGATAACTGGAAGGCCTTGTGGTCAATTTGCTGGAAGCCTGAGCTCGTCAGTTTACTTACCCATAACTCAGTTACTTTATCTGAAAAATGTAAATAACAACATTTCTGACCTTTTTTCAAAGAGCCCTGGAAAAGTATTGTGCATGGGCAGTTCATGTGAAATTATTATATTAGGCAATACAGATGGAATACAAGTATATCTAACTTAGTATCTGACATTTTTCTGCATAGGAAGTGTTAAACATCCTCATTCTTCTGAATGGGAAGTGTGATACTCTGTTTTAATTCCAAGTTTTGTGACTCTCTTCAGGATGCCTACTTCAGCCTGCAGTGTTTTCTGATATTAAACTTTTATTGCATGCATGCAACATTTTACAGTGAAAGAGCAAAAATTAGAGTGGAAGAACATAACATATCAAGATTAAAAACCTTGGAGGGCAAGCCACAAGGCCTCTCAAAAGTGAGAGGAAATCCACTTTTCTCTTAAACATTTACCCTTTTGTATAGTGTATCCTTTGCCTCTCCAGGGATCTACAGGGGGGAGGAATCCTGATACTGTTGCCAGACCTGCCTGTCTTACCCAGTTATTCCAAAAAGTTATTGTTTTAGTTCTTCAGCAAATGGTTTAATAAAGTATCACAGAATGCATTTATGGGGCAGGTCTTCAGTGTTGGAGTCCAGGAAAAGCCTGGGAACTTTTCCTGCACCTCTGGGTGTTGATTTTATTCCCAAAAACTCCTCAAAATAGCTTAGCTTGGGACCTAAGCTGTGGGAGAGACTCTCTGCACTTTTGGGAGAACCTGAATGCAACAGAGAAATGAAAAGATTTTGCTTAGTGTGNTAAAATTTTCTAACTGGTTGATAACGAACACAGCCGGGACGGGAGTCAGCGGGGTCCAAAGCACCCCGACACTTCAGTAAGCCTAAATCCTCAAAAAGTGTTTCTTTGTTGTCACTTATCAAGATCTTATTCCTTGTGCTTAGTATCTGCACTGTTTTTAATATTTGGAAAGTTCATTTTAAGAAGCAAGCTATCCTGAGATGACTGGACTGAATGAATGAACTCAGAAAAAAGTAAAAAGCTCTTGCTGAATCTCATAGTCTTCAATCAGTATCCCTGAAAAGAGATCACTTTAGCATTGCCTGTAATCCCACAAATGCAGGGATTTTCCTTTTTCTTTGTGATATGAGGATCATAAATTGAGTAATCCCCTCTTCTTGACTTCACACACAAATGTATCTGGCAATGTCAGGTCTTCAACAGCAGTGACTGTCTGCTAGGCAATTGCCTGAAAACTAACAACCAGCCAAACTGATAACTAAACTGACCCTTCTCAAAAATTCAACAAAACAACTACTTTGACAGTACATTGAGCTTACTATGTTAAAAATAAATAAGTAAATACTCTCTACTTCTTATCTTCTGATCTCACTTTCTCTAAACCCTAAGGTCACATGCAGCCATAGGCAGAAGGAATGTCAGCTATCCGTGATCTGTCAGGAACTGATAAGACCTGGGCTGGGTTCCTGGGAAGCAGCGTCATAACTTAGTTCTCAGAGGTGGCAAGAAGGGAGATAAAAGGGATGGTTGGTCAGAAATAGCCAGTGGGATGGTTTTCCTCTGAAACAGAGCAATTTGACAGAAAGGAACTGTTTCACCAAAAATAAATAACAAAACTTTAACATTCATAAATACCACTGGGTTTGTTTTCTGACTGTGCTGAGAGGGAGGTCAATGGTAGGGGAAGAGCTTGGAGGACTCACTGTCCTTTCTTTTAATATTTCTACTTGGTAATAAACATTGCCAAAGCATTTCAAAACCTGTTTTCTCTGGATAGAAGAGCTAACACCTTGATTTACTGCCATGTAGCCTAAGACCAAGTTCAGTAATCATTTGATAAATTCACTGTCTTAAAGCCAAATTTGGCTTCTACTATATCTCTGTGAATCTGGAATAGCTTCATCAAAATCAATGATTTTGCAGCAAGCTTTAAGTCCTGATAATGAAGGGAATTACCACTGTGGTTTATTTCAGTGAAAATCAGCTTTCAGGAAGCTGCTCTCAACAGGCAGAGTAGCTGTAAGACTGTAATTCTGCCTTGTACTCCTCTTGCTTCCCCTTTCCATTAATGGATAATATCAGCAGTTTATAGTGTATGCCAGGATGTGAGGGCTGAGCCAGCAGATGAGACCAAAGTGGCACAAAGAAAAGCTTTGCAGAAGGCAGGGCTCAAATTAAAAAAAAAAAAAAAAGGAACCAACAATTCAGACAGAAGGAACAATGCCAGAGAATGGCTGAGAAAAGCTTGTAGGATAATTTAGATGTAGGTTAGCTGCCATGGCAACCATGTACCAAATTAGTCCACTTCTATCTCTAAACCTGCCAGCAGCTAATTTTGTTTGTATGTACTTCAGGCATTAAAACAAATTAATCCACCTTAAAACTCCTGAGGGATTGCAAATGAAGTGCAGATACTGGGACTGCTGTGGGATGCTTGGTTTCAACATTTAGAAAACAGAGAGAAAAAAAAATAATAGCCGTGGAAAATTCTGATTTCAGTAAGTGACTAAAAAATACATCATTTCTTTAACATTCATTGCAGGCAGTTTTAACCCTGCATTTGTACTGCTTTGCCCTGCACATATTTATCATGTCAACTTGACAACTTTACCTCGAATGTGTTTGTAAGAAAAAATTGGTCTTAGCAGCAGCTCTGTTTATTTTTCACTCAGGAAACTGCCTTGTTATAAAATGAATAAGACATTTTCTTTTACTCCAGGATTCTTTGGAAATGTGGTAGAATATTAGATCCCTAAGGAACAGAAACAAGACTATCAAAAAGCATGCTGCAAGGCACATGCATATTATTAGTTACTAAGAATAGTCCATTGCTGAGTGTGAGTGAAAATATCCAAATGCATTCCCTTGATAAGTTAAGCATGTATTCCTCTCTCTGGGCACACGTCAAAGTGTCCTCAAATGGAAAAATAATGTTATAATAGCCTAACCTCTGCTTCCAGGCCATATACATGTAATCGTAGAGGAACACAATAAAGCCTTCACAACACCTCTATGGAGGAAGCCCACAGACCATTATAGCCATTGGACTCCTCTTGTAATGTCCATGAAAACTCTTCAGAGTAGAAAGAGGTCAGTTTTTGATGTTCCCACTGAAACTTGGTGAACATCACTGAGATATTCAGCCATTAGCTGAGAGGCATTAGGGCTTGACCTCCCCAAAATCAGCAGGAATCTTTGAATGAACTGCACAAAAAGCTGAAGTCAGTGCCAAGATATAGTTCCTCATCCCTCCATCATCACATGATTCTCACAGTAGAGTGTGGTATTCAGTAATCAGGGCCTGCCTCCAGGCAAAATGCTGGGCAGAGATCTTTATTTTGATGTCAGTTTCCGAATAGCTTCTCCTTAATGGGATTTGTCTTAACATCTCCTGTGTTTGAAAAATTGAAAACAGTTCTCAATTCCATATTATGTTTTCTTGGCCAAAATTTAAGATAATAGCCCTTAAATACCACATATGAAAAACTAATCCAAATACTTATGTGACCACATTCTCCAAGAACATTCAGTTACCCTGTGGGGCCCTTGCACTGTTGCTTTAACTAGTGGCTCACTCTTGATACAAGAGTGTTATCATCCAGCATTAAATATTTGATTTTTCTTGCAGAGTTTTCACTTGTTTTCATTATTTTAGCCTGTTGCAGTTATCTGACTGTGGCAGCAGAGCTGCTCCAAAGTTGCTTCCAAGCTACATGGTTACCTAGAAATTCTGGCTCCAGTGCATCTGGAACTCAGCATGTCCTGGACACTTCATTGTGCCGTCTGGGAGTGGTCTGTAGTACAGCTGGGAACAGGAGATGAGTGGGAAGCATGTACAGAGCATGCTTACAGCCCAGAAACCTTCCTCTTGGAGTGTGTAGGCATAAATCCTTAAGATATTCTCAGGTTATGCAGCAAACTCAGTGCCGCTTGCCTGCCTGCATTCTGCAAGTTATAGTTAAAAATGTGTTTTCTCTCTAAGTATATGGCCACCTGAGACACCCTGGATCAGTATGATTGCAACTACTCTCAACAATGGTTAAGTACCTTTGTGGATGTGAATCATGTCAAGGTCAGGAAGCAGTAACAATGCCAGGACTTCAAATTCTGCTCTTTGAAAATACTTGTTCTTTTAACATCATGTCCTGCTGAGCACTGTCTCCTGAGGAAAGTATCCACTGCTGACAAACCATCCCACTGATGTGACCCAGTTAAGTACAGATGGACACCTGATGTTGATACATAAACCTGTAATCCACTGCACATGGTGTAAATTCATGGTCATTAAACCAAAGATATTTTCAGACATTGTAATATCCCATATGCCTTGTCTGGCATTACTGGCACAGTCATCAGTGAAGTTGTGTCACAGAAGCATTACTACTCTGGGATGGCTACTGTTTGCTTTCATGTTGGCAGTTCATTGGTCTTTTCAATCAGTGCCTCCTGCCAAGGGAAGAACTACTGGAACTGCTGATATTGTCTTCTCTGCTTACACTCTGCTCTCTAAGTCAATGTCTTTCTCTTTTTGCATCTACTGGACACCTTGCAGTTCCAGGAGATATTGCTACATCTGTCTCTGAGCTCTTCAGGTGTTTCTGTGATGTTTTATTGTGGTATTTTGGACTGTCAGTCAACCCCCATGCTAAAGCACCAGAACACCCAGTAAGCTTCTAAGCTACAAAGGGTTAATCCAGGGTCTCCTTGTGGTCTCTTCTGAAGCTTTTTTGTTTGTTCTGAATGCTTTAGTTCTTTGTCTGGGACTTGAGACATTGGTTCTCAGGCTGTATACCTCTGTGGTTTCACTTTGCTTTGTGACTCAGGTTAGATCTACTCTCTCAAACTGTTCATTTGACATAAGGATATAAGAGCAGCTGTTCTGCCGTAGCAAAGATCCATACAGCTCCATCTTCTCTCAAGAGTGGCAAGTAGTGGATACCTCTGAGAAACAGGCTGAATACAGAAGGTTCCTTCCCCTTTTATATCTTCCAGTTTCTGGCAACCAGCAGGTCAAGTTTGTGAGCCAAGGGCACACCCAGTCCCTGGACTGAATGTTAAGCTGGTGTTTTTGTGGTAACATTTACAGTGACTGCAAGATCTCTTTCTTGAGTGACAACTGCTCATTCAGAACTGTTTACATTTATTAGGGCTGTATTTTTTTCATATGCACTCTTTTATATTTATCAGCATTGTATTTTTCTGCCATTTTACTACCCAGTCAGTTGATAATGTGAGATCTCTGTGTTACTTTCTCAGGTAGACTTTGTTTTTGACTGTTGGAAACAACTTTGTATCATTAGCCACTTTGGCTATCCACCATCTTTTCCAGACCATTTGTGAATGTGTTGGATAATGCAGGACCTGGCATGGTCCCCTGTGCTTGCCTTCCTCTTGCAAATTTCTTTAATTGTGAAAAATGATCAGTAGTTCCCACCTTTGTTTTTCATCCTCTAATCCATTACTAATTCACGAAAGGACCTTCCTCCAAACTAAGGCCTTCTAACAAACCTTTTGAGATTTGGGGAATCCTGTGAAAAGGTTTCTGAAAAATGTCATTATACAAATGCATTGTAAAATTGGGAAAATGGAGTGGGAAGAATGGTGGAGAGCAAGGAGATGTATTTGTCTCCGAGACCAGAAAGTTTTCAGTCTTCCTTATGTTTAAACTGCCCCTTAACCTGAGAAAACAGTGTAGTGTTCCAGAGCACTACTTGTGAAAAGGCAGCATATTTCCACTGAAATCCATCTGGCAATGCTGATAACATGGGCTGAATGTTCAGCTTATTAGTAGACATTACTAAGTTTTTTTTTCATTTACTCATTTCTTTGAACCCAGTTTTAAAAGCAAGAATACTTTTGTCTCGTCATAGTGAACAATTGTTCAGACAGAGTCAAACCTACTGAGAGGACTTGGGTAGGGTTAATGTAAGTTTATACTGAGGTCCGTGAAGGCACAATCAGGGTTTGCATTTTTACTGCCTAATAGGAACAGCTTATGCTGCCAGCGAAGTCAGAGTACTTAGTCACTGATTTCAGCAGGAAAAGGAATGCCATTTGTCATACAAGATTCACTTGACCTATATTTTTGTAAATAATGAAAGAAGACATTTCAGGAAATTTCAGTGTCTTTTTTCATTTGATTATTATTGCACCTGCTTTAATGGTGGTTACTTTATTTGTCATCTGTCAGAAAATGAAACTCATTTTATATACTTAATATCTGAATAGAGCTATAATGCATGTACATGGCCTTGTATTTAGGAGTGATGCCAACACTGAGTAATTTTAATATATTGTATAGTTGATAATATCTGAACAAATACTCTACAATAAGTCACTATAGAAATGAAGGTAGGTTTCCTGTGTGGCTTACAATATTATACTAAAATACAAAAGAAACCTGACTGGGTTTCAGTTATGAAATAATAGATACTGAGCCATTTTCAGGTTTGCTCCATATTGCCAAAGTGTTTAAACAGGTGTGTTTCACAAAGTTTGTGAAACAAAAGCTCACCTCAAAGTAAATCAACATTAGGAAGCAAAACCAGTGCTGAGTGATAGTGCTTAAAAACTGAGAAACAAGAGTGGTTTTAAACAGCAACTGAAAAGATGCTTAGATGTTTTTTAAATCAGTCCCCTATACTCTAAAATATGTTAGAGTTTTCTGTGATTATGTACAAGGCACTGCATCTTGTGTCAGTGGTAGTTCTGTAGTTTGGATTATACCCCTCAAACATTAACTATTTTATTGTAATATGAGCATGCCAGCAGTTTTTGATGATTAAGAAAACACGCTTATGAACCTAACTGCTAAAACCCATTATTTTTAATCCAGAGCATTACTTTATATGTACAAATGGGGGAAAAGTACAATAAACCTAAAAGCATCGTTAATTTCATTCGACCGACAATTATTCTTATGGTTTTTAGAAACAGGCAAACCCCTTTGCAGCAAATGCAAGGACAGGCCAAACATTGTTTGCTGAATTCAAGTGATATCTGTAATAAATATCTTAACTTGATGACAGCTGAGGAAGTACCTTTCCCTTGCATTGTGAGCTGAACACCTCCCATTGCCATGCAGAATGACAGGTGGCCATCCTCTGAAACACAAGGCTCAGCAGTAGCAAAGGCAGGAGTATTTGGGTCAAAGACTTCTAGCAGAGGCAGAGTTAGATAATGTGACATGAGGAGAAATTAAGAAAATCTTAAGAATTCTGCCTGATTTTGCATAAGTCTCTAAAACCTTTCATTCATTTGAATTCTCTGAAGGTAAATCACTTCATGCCTTTAAGTGTACAGAAACCTTGTGACAGCAGGGCTTGCATTGTGTAGCTCTCTGACATGACTTAGGAAGATAAGACATGAACAATGGGGAGTTATTAACATGAATAATTTTCCATGCAAATTGGAAGCACTGCAGAACAATCGGATGGCTCTGGCTTAATGGCATCAGGTTTTCTGCAGAGTTGAGTATAAAATATCATCATAGGAAAAAAATAATGGAGTCAAAAGCTGCTAGAACAAAACTGCTTTGAAAATCTAGCTTGGGCAGGTGGACCACAAGATCCCTTTTCCTGGAAGGATTTCCAAAGATTCGGTGCCCAGAAAACATGCCTGGAAAGCCAGAGCCAAAGAAAAACCACAGATTTTCCAAACCCAATGAAGTTTACAAATACAATGCATTAATCTAAACACCTTCACCAGATTCACCTTCATTCCACACCTTGGGGTCAGCAGGATTATGACAGATGCATTTGCATCTATATTAATCAAATACATTGTCTCCTTCAGTACAGGAAACAGAGAAGCAACACAGAAAGATGAGCAAAACCTCTTTTTTCCATGAGTCTTTTCCATGAGTGTGGTGTTGTATTCAGGAGAAAGGATATAGGAAGGAGGAGGGCTAGTGGAAGATGTAATGGAAGCTGCATGTTCCTTGGGGTAGGGAGTTGCTGGTTTGGCTTTCCCAAGATTCTGTTACATGTGATACAGCTCACAGCTGAGCAGCACAGCTCGTGCTAATCTGGGTGGCAGTATTTTATACTGGTTGAAATACCAATCCCAAGAAGCTCAAGGGAAACAAGATTCTCACAAAAGCTAAGAGCTGTTCCACTGGCTCTTCTGTCCTCTCCTTGCTGAACCCTCCTCCACTTACACACACCTGACACCCATGGGAGTGATCCGACAGAACTGTTTCCATTTGACATTTTAGTGGACATTCTATGGAGCAACAGGATACTGTCTGAAACAAGCAGACCTCTTTTGATTTATTCACTCTAACAGTGGGGATAATTTTAGAGCACAAATGACAGGAAATAATTTTTTCTGCAGTTCATCAGGAAACAGACCAGGGCAAAGCACCAGCTCTTGAGGAACAGGAGCTATGACATGCTGCCCATGCTGCAAATTCAATGCCTTTCTGCCTGTGAAAGGAATTCAAAATAGAACATTCATAAAAAGGGTTGATTTTGCTGAGTCAAAACAAACTACTGTATGTCTCTGTGTTCAAAAACTCGCAATGTAGTTTATGTCTTTTGGAAACCAGAAAGTGACAGTCAGCCAGTTCCAGTACAACAAGTTCAGCTAGTTCAAGTGCAACATTGACTGAAGTCAGCAGAGCTGTATCACTTGCCCCTAAGTCTGAAAGGTTTCCAACAAACTGCTGATATAGAAGAGGTCCCTCAACCATTTCTAATACTAGGGAAGGAGGGAGGGAGGGAGGGAGGGAGAGATGGGAGGAGCAATACGCTTAGAACAAGATTGCTGTATGTTTGTGTTTAGGAAGTCCACACTGCTGCTGCCTCTGTGAGCCTTCCTGAGGTTACAGGGAGGATTTCAGTCTCTGTGCACCTTCTGTCTCTCTTGGAAGTCTAGCACCTTCAATACATACTTGATTCTCTACTGAAAGTGTTGATGCTAATTCTCAAAATTAAGAAGCTGTTTTCCTCTGCCCATGTGAAATGAGAAAGAAAGTGTAAATTCTGTTTGCTTGTCAATTTCTGTTGCAGTGATGAATCATCACTCAGTACAACAGCTTTTGTATTTTATACACATGTTTTCTGCCTATATGGAAGCAAGATTACCCTGCATCTGCAGTCTGATAGCAGAAATCCAGCCAGATCTCTAAAGTTTGTGATGGCTGCTTTCCATCTTGAAACTTTTTTCCAGAATATCATACTATGTGCCTTAATATTTTCTATGCAAACTCATCACTTTCAGAGCAACTGGAATATAATGTGACACAAAGGGAGTGCTCCTGTATACATTGAGTCAAGGTGTGAAAGTCCTTGCTGCAAAAGACTGAACCTTTTCATGCAGAACTGAATCAAATATCACCTTTAGTTGGTCACCTAGAAGGAGGGAGATAGAATCAGGGGAAAACTCCTTCTTCAATGCAAGCAATGATGACAGCTGTTCCTACAGAAGGTGGAATTCTTCCATGGTGACTTCAGAATAGTGTCAGATTTAAACTGGCCTTTGGCACTTCTTGGCTTTAGACATAGACCTCTTTTTAGTGAGCCTTCAGTGACCCTCTCGTGATGTCAGTTTGGTGGCTGACCAGAGAAAAGGTTGTTATTTCAGGAAAAAGGCAGGAGAAATGGTGACAGTTGCATAGGCAGCAGCAAAGTCAGAAGCACTACACTTCTTGGAAATGAAAGACAGGCTTTGAAGCTACTTCAAGATTAAGAAATCAAAGAAAACTATCCAGTTCCTGAGGCCAAGCACCAGCCTTACCTGCATCCAAACATCAGCTTGACTGGCATCTCACCTCAAAACACAACTACGCTCATTGGCACTTTGGCAGTGAAGCCTAGGTGCACAAACTTGTGAGGAACTACTGTACACACCAGCAGATAACCGAAACTAAGACAAGGTGCCTGTCTCTCCCAAGGACCAGAAATGTACTACTTCCACTATAAATTTTACTTAGCAGTTGAATAAACATCCAGGATGCTGTTTAGCTGTAAGTCTGATACATGCTTTTCATTCTTGCTGTGTGCCTTAGACACCTTTTGATAATAAATTAGTTCTGCCTTGTCTTGGGCAGGGTGTCACACTGCCTGTGGCACAGAGGTGAGATAACTGAGTTGATCCGGTACCTATATAAGTACACGGCATTACTAGTTGTGCAATGTAACTCTCAGTCTCAAAAATTATAACTTATGCATGTTTTCCATCACAGTTAATATTCTGAGTAGTTTCAGTTGTCATCTATGGGTAGAATTTTCAAAACCACAAAGTGTCAGCCTAACCCTGCTTGCAACAAAATCAAAAGTATTTTTATTGACCTTGAGTTTGGGTGGTGGTTGTGCACTATAAAGGCATTTCATCTTGTATTGGGACAAAAAGAACCTCCAAAAGAAGACCCACTGCTGAAAGGATTTGGCTAATTAAATCTTTCTTTTTAATTCTGTCTCAGATTTCCCAGAATATTTTAAGCATTGGGAAAGGTATCTGACCACGAACATATCAGACAAATGGGGGTAAAAACCTGGTTTAGAAATGTGGACATGTCAGCCATTGAAAGGGATAACATCTGCAAAATAACATAAGAATTAACTGTCTACCTACCAATAAAAATAAAATTTAAGTTTTCTTATCCCTAGAGGTCAGAGGAGTATTTTAGAAAAGTCTCAACTCTTTCTGCGCCATACTTCAAGGGCTTATAAAAAATTGCTTTTGACCTGTCATGTTTGAAACCTCATTCACTGACAACTTCTGGCACTTTGTCCTAATGCTGAAATCATCCTTTTAAAATTAAATTATTATACCATTCTCCAACATCGTACATGGTCTTCAGAGTTTCATGCCTGGTCATAGGGAGGATGGTTAAGAGCTCAAATAGGTGCCCAAAGAGATTGTGTACAACCAAAACTCAACTGGGCAACACCTGAGCAACCTGATCTGTCTGTGACATGCTCCCTGTTTTGAGCAGGAGCTCGGAGTACGTGACCTCCAGAGATTCCTTCCAACTTCAGTTAAGGCTTGGACTTGATAATTTTGCTTCTTTTTCCCATGTATCACCCACTGCCAAGGGAGATCTCACATAAAAATGCAGCTATTCTAGCTCTCCCCTGCTAGCCTTGGCCTTTCACAATAATTTTTTTGTGGACCTTCCCCCTGCCTTCTTAATAAATACCCTGTTTCAGTATTTTCTCATAGTGTCTAGCCATCAAAGACAACACAGACAGAACTTCAAGCCTTCCTCCCAAAAGCCTTCTCCACATTCTCAGTTCTCAAGACAAGACACACATCCTCAGTTCAGTCTCACTCTTATATACCATCTTTTACTTAACCAGTTTTGTCAGATTACATATTCAAGCTGTGTCTAAACATTGCAGTTTCTTCGTACATCAAATCTCTCACACTCATCCCTCCCTTTCAGTAATGAGGGACCTAAAATACAGTTCCAGAGATGTGATCTTTGTATTAGTATTCTATCTACTTCTACACATCATTTTGTGGGTTTATTTGTTTGGCGTTTTTTCTGCACTTTTTGGTGACTCACTTGAGATATTCTACAGTTTCACAGATTTTTTTGCTTTCCATTTGTTTTTTTCTTTTGTTAAAAGACTTAATCTACTCAGACAATTTATAAAAAAGGTAATTTCTATAAACTGAAATTAAGATTAATACCACAGTCTTAGCTCTCCTTCCAGTTCTCATGTCCCATCTTTACTATTGGATGACAAGAAGAGTGGTAGCAAAGATAGTAGATTTAAGATTCATAAAACTTTGTGTTGTTTCCTGCATTTCAGTAGGTCCACAGTGCAGAGCTTCACACTAATTAGAAAGCATTGCTTCAGTTGGAATACATGAAGACTTTAAGACATTTAATTTACATTTTGAAAGTAGAGTTCTTTATTTAAGCCTGCCTTTGGTATCTATTTACCTATTGAAGTCTGAAGTGTAAACATAAACAAAAGCTATAAACTGCACCTCGGGAAAGTGAGAATAACACTCTTTCCTCCCTATTAACCTTCTTCTGGGTATGACAGTCTTAACATCTTTCGAGCAAGGAATATATTTTATTATATTTCTCCAAGGCATAACTGGATATCTACTCTTTTGAATGAGTGGAGAGATTTAAACAGAAATTTCAAAAAAACCAAAATCAAAACAACCAAACAACAAAACACCACCAACAGGTTGAACTGCTTCAGCTTTTAAAAGGCAGCCTTTTAAGAAATGCATCTTTTCTTATGCTTCAGCCTTTCGGAAGAGATTCCTACTTTCTAAGAAAATCAATGAGAGTAACTCCTGTTATTTCATCTTGGTCCTGTAAGTTAGGCTAGGAAATGCAGCTGAAACTAAAATCTTCCATGCAGTTTCTGTTTCCTGAGAGTATTTTTGAATATCAGGTGACATATGTGGGTGGGGGAACTTCAAGATTAGCTTTAATCAAATCTCAGTTTTTGCTGGAACTTCCCAAAACCTTTCTCACCCTTTGCTCCTGACTGAAACATTTTGCTGGTTTTGGGTGCATTCCAATTAGAACTTAAAATATTTGATTTTGGTTTGTTGTCTTGAGATGTTCCAAGTACTCCCAAGTTTCATTTCACCATTCAGATTTATCCCTTTAGCCTTCTGTTGTGAAGCTAGCTCTAAAATGTTACCTCTGTATCTGAGATACAGACCACATACAAACAAATCCGGTGATTTCCAGAAGACTTTTAGTCAGAATAAGGAAGGAAAAATTGATCTTTCACCACCAGCAATGACGGAATTAACGGGACTGAAGCAAACTGAACTTACAGTGACAGCAGCTTCTTGATACCATTTTAGAAAGGAAAGATGAAATGTAGCTTCACTATGTTTCTGTGCAGAAATTGGTTTCACACAAAAAAGGCCCAGCAGGAAAAACTGTTAAAATGAGTTCTTACAGCTATTTAGTGTCTAATATAATGGGTCTCTTTTCCAGTTGAGAATTTTCAGGATGTCATAGAACATGTACTAAATCATACCAGAAGCCATCACTTTCTTTCCAGTGATAACTGATTAAATACATTGCAATTTTCCTCCTCACTTTAGCTTGCCTTTAATTGCTCATGCCTTTTCTTTGGCTTTCTCCTTCTTCTCAACTCACAAGTATAAACTTTTATCAGCTTTCTTAATTTAACATCTTGTCTTGCCATCATGATCCTTTCCTATTCCAGCTCCTAGTCACATTTGCATTTCCTTGCATCTCTCTCCCTCTCTTTTTCTAACCTCTTGTCTGTCTGTTTCTCCTCCCAACACAAATAACCTTGATTATATTCTATTCTTAATTCCAATACTTCTACAGATTTTTCTCTCTTTTCTGTTGGAATAAGATTCATCAAGAAGCAGATGAATGCAATTTTTATCAATAAGGTAAAATGTCTAAAATTGTGGCCAATACTCACATACAGGACATTGATAGAAAAGTGAGCAGCATATTTTTCTCTTTAAAATCAGTGCAGTGTAAACACAGCTTTTCCTGTTGGTTTTAAAATGCATTTCTTCTGAACTCTATCAATTATTTCTAGTTGTTACTTTCTAATATCTCTGTTATTTTTCTTTCTCTTCACTATGCACCATTATTAGTTTGGCTTTGTTTTGATTAGTTTATATTGCATCAGTGAAGTTTTCAGGTTGGGTGGGGTTTGTTTTTTTCCAAAGCATATACTCAGGTTTTTTTCCATTTTTATTTTTATTTCTTTCAACTAATTCATCCTACATTACCAGTGTTCTACCTTTACTAACTACAGCTATTTCTTGCAGGCTTTATACTTGAAACATGGAAGAGCTCTTTCTTCTAGAATTATTAATAACATGCTCTATTTAGCGAATGCACCTAACTGATGATTTTGGATACTCCAGATATGTTGCACATGACACCCATAAGCATACTGTCTAGAGCTGGCTTTTTTAATTACATCTCAGGCCTCCCCCAGTTCAGTTCCTGGCAATTGAGTTCAACTAAACTGTTTTCACCATAGTCTCTTGTGACTTCTTCTTAACTGCAGCTTATAGCTCTTGCACCGCAGGCTTCCCGTTCTTGGTCTGCTGGTTGTTCTTGGCACAACTACATCATTTCTGAAAATTTCACACTCATTGACTTCAGGGTCTCCATTCTCTCCTGATTCTCCTCCACCCTCTGTAACAGCCCACAAAGCTCTTTGGAGGCATCTCCATTCTACCCCAGCTCTGCAAAGAGGATGGGGTGTTCTGTCAAATCCCGGGTTTGGTTCCCTTCTCTTCTTCTGCCCCTTATCTCTGAATAAGCAGTCCTCTGGTGCACTTAACAACTTCATGCTCATCGCTTACAGATCCACATTTCCACTCTAGGCATGAATCATTTTAGCCAAGCTAACAACTCTTTCTGACAGCTCACTCTGGATGTGTAATCATCAGTGTAAGCTAGATATAGTTAATCGTTCTCCCTCAGTAATTTCTGTTCCTAGCTTTGGCAACACAGTGTTGCACCATGCAAGTGTTTCAGCAAAGACAAACTTTTCTACGTTAAGATTTTTTATTTCATCTCATTTCTTGAAACAGCTCTTATTCTTGCTTTTTAAAAATCATATGAAGTTTAACCCAACCAGTCTTCTGTTTGTACGACCCATCACATACTAGGCCCTAAGGAACTGACTGCATGTTTGCTATTGAAATGCTGAGTATGAGAGGTCCTTTCAAATATCTTGTGATACAGCCACCTGCCACATTTTGAGATCTACACCTCTGGTTTTTTTTTTCACCCTGCTTAGGTGCCCCTTCATGTTTCCCTGTAAAATGCTCCTTTGTTGTGAGTCCTAATTATGCTAACAGTGAGATAATTCAGGTTCCTTCTTCCTTACCTTCCTGTGTTCCGCTGTTATCGTTGTGGGTTACTCTCAGATTATAAGCTCCAAGAGGAGAGAACCACCTTGACAACAAAGGGGTTTATGGTACCTGAGTAAAAATTCCAATTTTAATAGAAATATATATAAATTAATAATATCTTGTCCATGTATTATTCTGTGGTACTGTACAGAGTTCCTAAATACTATAATCCTTCTGTAAATTACACATTTTCCAAATAAAAGCTACTTCTAAAGTACTCTGGCCAAGATTTGTAAATCCTTGCACATTTCAAATAATTGTGTAATAATTATATAGTTTAATCTTATTTACTTACTAGAGCACATGCATCCCATATTCTACAGTAGTCAAGTGAAATGAGTACATACCAACAAGTATTCTCAGTCTGGAAAACTGGGAAATCAATAAGAAATTAATAAAGACAGTAGAAATTAAGAGTCTTGAGGAGCTCCCTAACACTTTATACCTGAGCAGATTTATTTTAGAAAAATTTTTTATAAATCAGCACCCAGTACATTGCAGAGATAATGTCTACATATGCCACTATTGGAATATAATATGAGTGCCAAGTGAAGTGACTATGCTGTTGCATGAGCAGGGAAAAAAAAGGCTTTTTGCATCTAGAGATTTATTTAAACAGTGAAGATTCTTGATCTAGATATGAAATTTTATAACAGTGTAATTGGAAAGAACTGTGTCTTGGAGTGACTTTTGTCTTGGAGTTTATCCTTTGATGGTTTATCCTATATTGTCTGCCCATGCCCAGAAAAGTGAATTGTATGCTTTCCTATGTCTTTAAACGGAGCCTGAAAGGGAGGAGGAGAACAGCCCAGACAGAGTTCTTCAAGGTTACACAAAGATAAGCGAGGAAGCAGTTTTTTTTTCTCTCTAGGTTGATTCCGGCTGGCTCTCAGCGCTGCTCCTTTTGGGGAGAGACGAGAGACGGAATTTTTTTTTTCCTTTTTTTTTCTTCCTCCTCTTTAAAATTTTCTTCCTCCTCCTCTACATTTATCTCAAACCAAAACAAACTGCTACAGAGGAATATCCTGAAATTGCTAGAAAATAAAAACGTGAATTGGTAACTGAAGCAGATTTATAAATATACCATGTAACCACTTTACCATACAGAAACACATGTAAAAAATTTAGAAAAAGGTGGCAAAGATAGAAATAGGTTAAGGAAATAGAAATTCTGCATATTATGCAAACTTCTTAAGAAGCAGAAGTGATTTGACTTTTAGATTTTTTCTGAATTTAAATTAATGAGTTTGCTTTCACTAAATGCTGTATGGCACAATATATTTAAGGTAACACTACACTCATGCTGAGTGACATACCTGATTTGTTTAAGGAGGTTCCAAGGTAAGGGAAATAAAAGAAACCTGTGCTTTTGGCCTTTCAGGGAAGTTCTTACAAGATCCAAAATTGATCAACATTTTTATCAACATTTGATTATTTCTAAATACATCCTCTGCTGTCATCTACCTTATAGTTTTCATAAGATAGGAAAAAAACAGAACTATGCTTTGTCCAGTCCTTCTTCTATAGTAAGATCAAACCACTAACACTTCCATTATTGTTCAGCTAGAAAATTATATTTTGTTCTAAAGATCCTGTGAAAGAAATATAAAAACTTCCTTTGATTTGGATAAGTTGAAAATTACTTCTTTTTCTGAGTTGTTCTCACAGAACAAACTGCTTAACTGGAGGCAAACTCATCTATAAATTTTCACCCTAAACACAGCGTAGGATGATGTCTACAGTTAACTTGGTCCAGTGATCTGTAGTCATAATTAGACCTGGAAATAAATATGGAAAGAATGGATTTGATTTCTAGATATATTCACAAACAGCTGAGCTACACAGCCTGGTTCCTGTCATACTGTACCTGCCCATGTATTGACACATACATAGATACAGATATCTTCCCTGCATAATGTCTCATCAGTCTGTGACCCAATCTGGTACATGAAATTCCTACATTCCAACTAGTAAACCTAAGCTTTCTTTTTTAATTCTGCATATATCACAGGCTTCCTCTTCTTCTTCATCTGATGAAATCTCAACATGCTCACTCAGCTTTTCCCTGCTGCATTATGAGGCAAAAGGTCCCATCGCTTTCCACAACTTGCTCTCACTAACTTTGCAAACTCGTTATTTCCAGGGAGTGAGACCAAGACAGCCAGCTTGTTCACCATGGGACAACTAGTAGGCTTAGGTCTCAAGTCTACACGTCTTCCAATTTCAGTTACATCTAATGGTGAGCACTGAAGATTGCCTACAGAGATGCCTTAGTTTCTCTGAAGCAATTTCTAGGTCCTTTACCCCTCTCACCTCTTGTCCAGCTGCCCGGGACTCCCCCAGCTGTGGCTGAATGTGAATTTCCCCCAAAATGGGGAAGTTCCCCAGAAGAGACAAGACTCACAGAGAATTAAATGCAAGTCTCCAGTTTTACTGAGCATTGAAAAGATTCCCCAAGGGACTAAGAGAGGGAAAATTATTTTCTTCCCATCAACTACCTCCTCTCTGAATCTTGTTCTCACATATCAGATAGCAGGAAAAAAAAAAAAAACAACACAAAAACCAAAGACTGAGAAGTATGTACATGGATCACAATAGTCTAGCAGAGCATGCATAGTCAAGTGGAAGCAGGGATAAAAAGGATCATGCATGCAAATATGACAATTCTGTCTAACACTGGGTTTGAGAAAATAGCCTGGACTTCTAGGAGCTTGACCTCAATAAAGGCTGAGGAAAACCTGAGGACCACATTCTGCTCTATCACACATGGGAAGCAGAGAGGAGAGATGAAACTCTCAGGAAAGCTGGAACAGGGACAGTTGGCCATGTAACAGCTTTCAGATCCAGCCCAAGATATGTCTGGAGGAAGTAACCAGAACAAGTGAGCAGGATAGGTCAGTCCAACTGACCTTGGAAAGGGTCTGGCTGTGTCTGCAGATGCATTTTGTTAATAATGCTCCTTTTGTGAAAATGGTGCCCTAATGCTTAGCCTGATTACAACACATAAATCCAGTCCTGCTTCTGGAAGAGTCAACAGGAGTTTGACATCAGTGCCATCATGAAAATTGAGATCCATGCTGCACCAGACATTGTTCTACTGCATGTAGTTTAATCTCACTGAAATATGGATAAGGGCAGAAGAAAATCACTTCATTTGGTGTAATTTTTTCTCTAATATCTACTACTTTGAAACTTCCCCTTTTTTCCACTTTATTCTGTGTTCTGCCCTCACAACTCATACACTTTCTATTCTCCATGTCCTTCTTCTTTCATTTTGGGTTAATGATTCAGCCGCATCTTCTTTGGGGTCAAGAACAGCTTCACATGATATGATGTGTGAAAAGTGGGGGCATTTACAGGAACTTGGAAGCATTTCTACAAGCATTCCTATCAAGAAAGGAACACTTTAAAACAGAATTTGGGGTAGGGTTTTGGGGTTTTTTTCAGATTAAGTAGTTTCACAGAGTGTCTTCAGTGATTTCCCTTTGTAGAAAGAAAGAAACTAAAAATGATCATTAATAAAGCTTAATGGTAAGATCTGAATAGTTTCAGAACAAACTTTAATTATCTCAGTGCTTTTTGTGTATGATAGTGACATCTTTTGTTTCCACTGAAGTAGTGCAACCAATAGTCTTTACTTTGGATTGTTGCTTTGAAGGGTAAACTTTGTAGCTGCAATTCAGTGGATGTACATTACATAGCATGAATTCTTTCACTCATAATTCCAGTTTTGCCTTTTTTCTTGTGTTAGTGATGAAATGAAGATTCAGACAAACACTGAAATCAATAGCTTACATATTCTGTATCTGAATCAGATCCTGAAGATTCTCACTTGACATCCCACTTCCTTTCTTGTCTCTACATTGCATCTTGAGAAAAAAAATTTCTGCTAGATCCTTACGCCACAGATACTAATCCATGCTAAGTTATTACTTTCTCCCCCTATTTTAAGAAGGCATGACTGAGAAAAAGCCATAGGGAAAAAAAATCTGTATTAATAGTTTCCTGTGGGTGTCTGTCAATATATCTTGTCACAGTCTAAATCAGGAACTGATTTTATGTGAAAAATAGGAAAATTAAATAAATTAAAAATGAAGAATATTAGTATCCATAACTCAATTTTAATATTCTCTTCTTTTGTATGTACATATATTTTAACTGTAACTTAATTACCAAAGAAAAAATTAACTTCAATCAGTCATGTAACCAAAAATCCTAGAAGGTACGAATGCTGGCCAAAGTAAAACAGTTATTTTGCTATTTTGCACCAGGAAACATTTTTATTTTTAAAAGAGAAAATAAAGCAGTAAAATGAATATCAGTTAGAGACTGAACATGATTTTACCCACATGAGTCTTGCCTAGAGAAATTTGGGTTCATATCATGCTATCCTTCTCTTCAGATTGATGAAATACGCAGTGAAAAAACAATATTATTTTTTAGGAATATTTAGGCCCATGGGAAGAAATATGACTCTTGTACTAGGTAGTGCAGCAAGATCAGTGTGCAAGTGTTTATGTCAAGCCTTTTCAACTGTAATCTGTTTGTAATCCCTCTCCTAGAGTCTCACTCCATTGTGGATTTGAACACACCAAAGTCTCAGTGAAAAAACATCCCAGATCCAGGTGGTGATCATGCCAAATGGCCATGCCTTGGTTTACCTCAGTGAAAGACCCAAGTCAAGCTCTGCAAGAGCCATCAGAATGCATCCTTTGGTTAGTCTGACACACAGCCTAAGCCTACTGTTGCCACACCAATCTTTAGAACATAACTTATTTCAAACTGCTAGGCAGCAAGTTTGAGTACTAAATGCCATAGCAAGAGTAAATGCTGCATGGTTTTATTCAAATATGCTTACATTATATCTCCAAATTACTTTTGCCATGTGTAGCACAGTTATGGGTAAAACCAGCAGCTGCCTCCAGTCTAATGCCCCTGTACAAAAAGCCCTCAACAGATTTGACTCTTCTTCTCCACCATCTGCTGCTCTGTTCCCCTCTCTGCAAGTCACCCTGTTCTAAAGGGCAAATTCCCAGAGACCCCTGCTTCCCATTCCTGATGTCCTTCAGAAGGCATCTGCCAGTTGCCACCAACAAACAAGGATTTATTTTCAGACTTCAGATAGGTGAACCTTTATTTCACCAGACATGATGTGTTTCCTGCTCTGGGAAATCAGTAGTTGTGTGGCAAGTGAAGAATCTACCAGGTTTTTTGCCACTTGAACTCAAATGCAAAACCAGAAAAAACAGCCACCTTCTCCCCATCCTTAACTGGACACAGGCCACACTGGACCTGTCACTCAGACTATGCAAAGCATACGTACCCACCCAAAAAGAGTGGAAAATCTGTGCTAGGTCAGGAAAAGGGACCACCTTGTAGTTGTATGTGCAACTCTACTCTGCTCTGAAAACTTTTCTGAGTGGGAGAAGTGAGACAAGGCAGAAAGCTGGCTTAGATCCTGAGAGTGCCAGATGGGCACTGGAGAGAAAGCTTGTGATGAGATGCAAGCCACAGAGAACAACTTTCCAGGAAGGGAAAGTCCCAGAAACTACAGGGAAAAAAAAAAAAAAAACCAGTGGGAAAACCAAGTCTTTTCCAATCAAAATTAGCCTCACTTTAAGTATCATTGAACATTCAGTCTCTTGTTGTCCTGAAATACAGAAGGGAATGATCAACTGCCAGATATAGATGGGGGTAACCAAGCAGCTTACATTTTCCAAAACCTTTGAGGTAATCTATATGCCTTTCCTTCATGCCCAAGCCAAACATCTTCTAAAGAAATTCCATTGGCACTTTAGGGTTCACACAAACTATATGCTATTGATACAAGTATCAGTTCATCTACTTGTTGTAGCAGGGCCACAGTGATTTTTAAATCACTTCAGATTGGGAAACACACCAGATAATGACAGCTATTTAAAGAAACACCACACAATTTCTACACACTAACTAGAATGCAGATTCCTTCTAGCACACGGAATGAAAACAAAACCTTCCACAGCAGGGCCACTTCTATTTTCTTTGCTGTCATCAGTTTGTTGACTGGTCCCTGAGAAACTTCTCTTTACAACATTGCATTTTGCTGTCATTTTATTACCTCCCACTCAAAACCTAGAGGAAAGCACAAAACGATTAAAGAGGATCTCAAGTTTGTGTCATTTGCAAGATATCTGAAGCTACTTTGCCATAGACTTCCTCTGAATAATTGTGCTGGGTAACTTATTCCATCATTGTGCCGAGTCTAATGCAAGAACAATCTATTTTTCACCAGAGTACAGCAGTATCAAATACTGTGCTAGTGGAGTAATTCAGATACCATAAAATAAACATAAAATTTTGCTTAAAACCTTTTATGTGCTCTTCAAAGAAGAAGTCCAGGTACAGGGAAGAGGCATTGCCCTGCACTGGGGGCCGAGTAACATTTAGGAGTTTTCTGTCATTAATAACCTCACAGTGACCTGTGAGTTGCAGGGAGCATGCACAGCGCCTTTATCATCCTTGTTACCTATTGCCTCTCACTTGAAGAGGATGTGGGTGCTGTGGGTTACCAGAAAATGTTGGTAGAATATGTTCCTCTTGCTTGAGAGCACAGTTCACAGTGAGACCAACCGTTCATGAACAATTCCATACCACAGCCTTGGACCCCATTCATATCTGCATGCGAGTTGTCAAGCAAACCAAGTGCAGGTTTGGGGCCTGTACAGGAGCACTCTTGTCTCTCAGTCAGCCTCCCTTCAGGAACAATGAGCTGAAAACACTGTTCTGCTACCCTGCGAAGGACTGAAAACACGTCAGGGATCTTCTGTCAGGTTTGGCAAATGCTGGCTGTAAAAGTCAGCGTGGTGGTCAATTCAAACCATTCATTACGTTTATTACCATTCAAACCATTTAAATTAAATAAAACTGAAGTGCAATTTCATCAAGGACTTTCTTCTCTGGCTGACTGGATACCATCATTCAGCACATTAAATATTATTTATCATCTTCCTGTATATTTGGCAAACCATTAGATCCCTGGTAGAAATGGAAGTTCATAAATGTGAGATGATTACTTTCAACTTTGCCAGGAAACTCCCAAATTTACACAACTAATTGACCTTATTGTACATTGGCAATATTTCAAAAAACAGTGGTTATTGAGTCTCCCAAGTGATCACCATGAAATTAAATTTTCTAATAATGCGAGGGAGGAAAAGGAATTGTTTAGCAAGGAAACTGTGTAAGCCTTACAAATAAACAACTGAAGAATTACAGTACTAGACAGAGGAAAAACCCTCTCTGTAAAAAGCATCTGGGTGTCTACCAAGCAGCCAGGAAAGGTCTAAGATCACAGAACGAGTAGAAATGCATTGATTTCAGTTCTAGTTTTTTAAATTTTATAAGCAGTCAATGTATCAAGCTTTTGGACCTTTTGGAAATATGCATTATATAAATTTAGGGGAAATGGCTACCTCATCTTTGCTGCATTTGCTAAATGTAAATATTTAGCAAAAAATTCTATTTTGGAAAAAAAAAAAGATAGTTCTTTGCTTTTGTGCAGACCTTATACTCTGTCCTTTACTTTTATTACATACGAGAGTACATGCTTTTCATGTAAGTACAGGCAGATGCACATGTACATAGTGACTAAAAGAAAAAGAAGTTCACAGAAAATTAAACCAAATTTATGTGACTGGAGATGTGCTTGTTTTAACCTTCTTGTCTCACTGGAGACTTGGGTATGAATAAACTATGCCTGCCACACACCTGAAGCAGCAAGGCAAGAAGAGGTGCCTTCTGTAACATCTGTAACAGACCCAGCCCCCTAACTGCACAGGAAGAATGGGAGGGATGATGATTTTCCTGGAGCCAATATGCCACAGGGCAAATTCTTTCACATGCCTCTAAACGAGGTGTCTTTAAGGGTCTAGATTCACCATCAAGTGGGGACTTCCCTTGACAGGGAAATTCCTAGCTTCTCTATCTCAGTGATTTTCCAGCCAGGTCTGAAAGGCACTGGAGTAGTGCCTACAAATCAGACCCCTGACATTAAATTGAATGAATTACAGAAAGTTCAATGAAAAATTTCGTAGCACACTGCATCTGTGTAAAAAAAAGCAAAACAAAACCAAAACAACCACCCACCAAAGGCAGTCCATCAGTACATCACTGTCCTATTTCTGATCTGTCTCTGACATCAAGATTCAGCTTTTTATGGTGAGCGCAGAAGTAATTGGCAGAAGTTCAATTTATTCAAGTTTCAAATTTTAACATATCAACAATACAGTATAACTTCATGTGAAACATCAGCAGCAGACTTCCTCCTAGTAACAGTTACAGTTGAACTCAAGAAAGATCAAGAGGAAATCATACTGGTTTAATTTTTTAAAAGGACAAATAGAAAATTCACTAGAAAATAGTGTTAGCCTTTAATAAAGGGACATATTGAGATTTTAGGACCTTTTAATTTTTTTTTATTTGGTTTTAAAATGAATTACTGGGCTTTTGGTTTAGCCTTCATCCCATGTTTATCTCCCCACACCCTTCTCGAGTTCCTTCAAACCACAAATCAATTTCTTAAGAAATGAGCTTTTTAGCTTTTCCCCTCTCTTCTCAGAACTTAGCCATTCCAACCTAGAGGGCTTATGTTTCAAGGCAGCAAGAATTTACACTCATCAGTAAATTTGAGATTTTCTCTGTTACCAGGAAATACCTCTGTATTCAGGCAAAGCTCTTCTAAAGCAATAGAACAACAAGAAGGCAGTAAAATTGACACAAGACAGCATGATGTACCTGTTTAGATATTTGATGTAAAATTATGGATCTTGGCACTTTCTCAGAAATTTATAAATTAAAATCACAATACGAGTGTGGTCAATTCACTGCCTGCTGGAAAAGCTGAGACAGAATCCCATTGCTGGGACCATGCTGGGCCCAGGGAGCACTTGTAGGGAATATAAGGATAGTAAAATCAGAAATGTACAGCTTCACTCAATTTCTGTAGAATTAAAGGGAAAGATGTTATGCGTAAGGTTCGGGAAAGATATCCAAATGGCCAATTTTGTCTTGTTAAAAGCCCCGGAAAGCAAGGCAGGTTGAGATGAAGAGATGGGTGTACTCAGAGAGGCAGGAACCACCACAGAAACAGCAGCAATAGCTTCCACCATTCTTCTGTTGCCCCAGGAACATCTGAAGGCTTTCCTAAGCTCCACCATATTTCATCTCCCAATTCCTCCATCTTTATCTACCTCTACCCAGCCTTGGCATCCTTGGACTAGTACTGGCACTGGGCTGCTCCTGGCTAATGTGTTGGTAAGTCACCATAGAGAACATCGTGGCACCACTCATGTGTGAGACATTCTGGGCCACCAAAAAGGGATGGGTTTTCTAAGCAGGCATGGAAATGAAACAACGTCCAGTCACAGAATACAGATACAAGGAAACGAAGGCTCAGACAGATCCTGGAGAAAGGGAGGCCCACAGGTTTGGTGGTACTTTTGTTACTCATAATGTAATTTCATTATGTATGTGGTCCCTTTGCTTTCTCTCACAACTTCCTTTTGAAAAGCTTGAACAATACACGTGCTAAGATACCACACTACTGATATACTGGGACAAGCTTCTACACGGCTGCCAGACTCCTCAGGATCTGTCCCTTTTTAATCCCTTCATGCGGCATCCACCATTTTTGTTGCATTTTCCAAGTGAGTTCAAAGTCTATTCTCTTCACAGTCCTTCAGCATAACCCTCAGCAAGGCAAATACAGAGTCAAACAAATCCCAAAGTATTCAGCAGGACTTAGATACCTCCACAGCAGCCCAACAAAGGAAGGAAGGAAGGAAGCACAGGACTTTTAAACAACTTCTCCTTTTTCACAAGCTCTTCCTGCAAGAGCTCTTGCAAGCCAGCATTGTAAACTGAGAAGCTGCAGAATCAGGCTGCAATTTGATGCAATCAATGCACTACACAGGATTTTCACTCATGGGGTTCAGTATTAAGACGGGGACTTTGAAAAGCTTTTTGCTGCACTCTTGGTTTTTTTTTCCCCTGGTAGTTACATGGAAGAGACACTATAGAACAGACCTGAGCTCAACTCCTCTATAACAGCTCCTCCATAAAAGTCTTGATTGACAGAGATTGTGAGATGTCTGTTTGTTTTGTATCAGAGACAACTACCAGGAGTCTTATTATTATTTATTAGGAATATTAAACTACAGTGTTCCATGGATCAAATCCTAGAGAGGCAGCTACTGAGGAGGTACGTCCACTGAAGTTCCGTCACTAGGTTCCTGTTTAGATTTAGCAACAGTAGCAGTTCAAATCCCTAGAAATTCAGCTCATCTTTCCATCTTTCACATTACAAATACAAGACAAAGATGTGAGAATTTTTTTGAATATGGCTTCATTTCCAAGGTAGAGTTTTGGAATACAAACACTGATATATAACTTCATTAAACACTGTGTTAAAATCTTTTGGTTTCTCTTTTATAGAGGAGGTGTCTCTAATCACAGCTGCACTTAGACTGTCTGCAGTAACTGTTGCATGGCTATTTTAATTAAGCTAATCTAGGCCCTCTTAAACTGTGTAAGTACTTCTGACATTAAAAAAATCTGCCTGTAAAATTTAAGATATTTATGCATGTAACAGAAGTAAAGCATACATTGGCTTTATACACACAGGCTATCAAACAGTAAAAGCTGACATTATGTACTGAAGTAATTCAGCTGAGTGCTTAAACCTTGTACCCCATAGATGTTAAGAGTAAGTAAAGACATACACATGGGTTAGGATGAGCCCTTCTGTTGACAAAACAATGATTTCATTTATTATCAATAGTGAAGATTTACATCCAAGACTCACAGTCTTAGTTTCATGCAAGTTATTTAGTTTTGATTCTGGATCTTACAGAAGGCTTGCTCTTGGTTTTCATGCCGACAGCTGTTTTCCTGTTAGTCCTGTACTATCTCAGATTGCAGCAAAGATTGCTCTATTTGGAAAATCACATACAGAGGGAAACAAAGACTCACTTTCTATTCTTTCATATTTCACGACATCACTTACATACAATAATTTCTCTCCACACACCCACGTTTTTCATTTACGAACCAAAATTATTACTACAATTTGGCACATGATATTGCAGAGTCACAGGCTCTGGGAAAAACAGAGATAATCTTTAAAGCTCAAAGGCCAACTCACACAAGCTGCAGCTCAACCTTTGGCTCTGCATATGTCTTTCTAACTCTAGGGGAAGCCAGGGGAAACCTTCCTGAGCAGCATCTCTAACACATGGCAACACTGCTGCAACATGATTTGTGCATTTATTAGATGCTGCTGGCTCTGAGCTGTCTCACACTTTACACAACACATCCCATAGCATGTAGGGGTTAATACGTTGTGTAACACACTTTCAGTCTAAAACTATTCTTTTACATAGCCCTCACCTGTGAATTCTGCTGGGGACCAGGAAAAAATTATTCAGTCTAGACATCTGACTAGACCACTGCCATTTCCTTCTCATCACACAGACTCTTCACCCCAAGAAGAGATCTGCAGAGGGGTTTAGAGGAAGGTGAACAGTACAACTGTTCCGTACAAGTGCTGAGCAGGATGACATGGATACAAAAAATTGTCAGCAAGGTGCTCGCACACACAGATCTTGGAGGCATACACAAACATGTATTCCCACATCTGTTTCAAACAAATGGTATTTTCATTATCTTTTATATGAAACCCAGCACGTAATTGTAAGCAGGCAGTTTTCCAAAATACAATTGTGTTGTGGAAGTGAGAAAGCAAATATTCAATGCTATGTACTACACAAAGAACTGTTACGGTGTCATTCTTCTCCAGAGACCTTTCAACATAGTGAAAGAATGATTTTAGGTTTTATACTGCTCCAGGGTGGCAAGTCAAGCAAGGAGGCTGGATATGGCAATCAAAATGAAATTGAAATTTGTCTTTGAGAACAAGGCTTTCCAGAAGCAATGTTATGAAGAGAAAACATGAGCATTAGAAAGTCAAGTATCAGCCCTTAACACAAACCATAAGAAGAGTTTTAGGAGCATTTCCTGCCATGTGCATGCACACAAAGGAATTAGTCACTACATCACAAGGGATGAAACCATTACAATTAATGAACACTGCAGGCAATATATTCACACTCCAAGTCATGCCCCAGCATATGTAAGGCTCAGCAAAAGCCTGGCATGTTTCCAGCAGGCCTGAAAACACCACCATGCTTCAGAACACGTTGCTGGGGAGAATGGTTTGACTAAATGCCTCTGCAGCATAACCACACGAGGTTATGCAAGCAGCTCAGTGTTTGTTCTACGATATTATTAGAGCAATGCTCAGAGAAATTCAAGTGTGACCCATAAAACATCAGGTTATGTATTCAATTATATCCAAATTTGCCTGTACTGCAACAGATGAAGTAAAAAGTTTGAAGTCTGCCATGAACTGGGATGTTTGAAGGAGAGTAGTGTATGCGCATCTTGGTTAAAGGTATTGGTAGGAAAAAAAGAGAAGAAATTAGTTTCTGTTAGTCCCAGGATAAATGTTCCTGCTCAAATCCTATCATATCACTAATTAAGCAGGTGACTTGTTATCCACTGAGGTTTCTATTACCTTATTATTTTTTTAAACTCAATTCCATGACTCATTTACACAGCCTAGGAACATGCAGTGCATGTTCTTGTTCTCATTTCTCTCATATTTATGTTCATTTTTTCTTATTCTTTCTTACCGTTAAAATAACCTGTTGAACAGATAACCCTACTATGTGGCAACAAGGCCTCCTAAAATCAGCTCTAAAGCACCATCATAATTTCCAGCTCTGCTGTGGAGCAACATTTGGTCACAGCAAAGGTATTCTTGAGCAGAGAGCATCCAAGCTTCATCACCCTTGGCCCCTTCTCAAGCAGGAGGGCAGAATGCTGTCAAGCTTCCTATCACTTGTGCATCGTGATCCTCCAGAGAAACAGCAGCAGCAGGGGAGACACCTGTCCTCCCCTCACTCTCTTGGAACACTCATCTTGGGCACTAGCCTACCTTTTGAAATAAGCATTCATGATAACCAGGATTTTCATAATCTTAGCATTAAAATCCTTCTTTCAAAAGTAGCATTTTGTTTCTGGGTGCCCAATCTGAGCTTGCTCTCATGAATGCCTATTGCCAAGGGTACTCAAAGGAATATGCTGAGACATGAGCTTTGGCATTCCCACCCGATCTGTTTCAAGATAGCATCCAAAAGTCAAGATAAATTAAGTGAACAACTGTTCAAAACATGAGTCTATGCAACTTTCCCCTGGTCAAGGAGACCATCAGTGGAAGAAACTAATTGTTCTTACTTCCCAGACTTGCACATATTCCCCTGGCTGCCCTACCTCTAAACCACAATAATTTTTCATATTTGTGTATTCACTATCACAAACACTAATGCACACTTTTCCAGGAACAATTGTGCTATCATTGCAGTAGTTGGAGATGGGAAGAAATTAAACATACTCTGCTATGCTATCTTCCCCCAAGGTAAAGCTGCAGTAATGAGGGATTCCCTTATGGAACATAGCAATTAAAAGCAAAAAAAAAAAAGGCTATGATGCTTCTTTATCCAAAAATGTATGAAGAATCCTTCAGCTCAGTGTTTGAGTTTGCAGAGAGAGGAGAGAGAAGGAACTTATCTCTCTTTCAATTTTCTACTTGGGGTTTTGCTGTCAGCTTTGACTGCTGCTACATTGCTCGTCAGGTTGAGCCCCAGAACCACAGAAATTAATCCCAGAACAAACTATTTGGGCTTGTGAGGTGGTGTGAACACAGGATGCTAGATGATATTAGGCCACAGAAAAGGTCAAAAAACCCAATGGGGGAAGCAATGCACATGTTGAGTGCTGTGAGAGTCATGCTGAGTAGCTGCACGGATAACTGAGTTCGGGGGATTTCTCAGCTCTGCTCATTGCTCTTGGGGTTTGCAATACTGCAGGTAGCAAAGAAGAAAGGGGGAGGGGAAGGGGTTGGGCAGCACAGACATATGGCAAGGAAGTAATTCTCAAATGTGAGGGCTCTGTGACAGCAGTGGTGGATCTGCACTACTAGTTAGGGTGCTGCAGGGAAGTAAGTTTGTGCTTGTGCCTTTTGCGTAGGAGGTCTGGGAGAAAACGGGGATACCCCACAGCAACGTGAAAAAAAAAGAAGTATGCATATAGATTTGTGACTAATGCCACTTAGTGCATGGGGCAGACCTCTCTGAGTGATACACAAGTCTGTGCCAACTCTATCATGCAGACCAAACTAGAAGCAGTCTGAAATAATAGGGCACACTTTGGAGTTGTGTGCATTTTAGTTCACATTAAAGCAACAAAATTATTATTTCTCAACCCAGAACCCCCAAAACACTAAGCACAGGCAAATCATTGAATTAACAACTTGTATGAATATGTAATTTTGCACTGCTCTAACCTCCACTCTGCCAATTGCCAAAACCTTGTATTGGTCGTTCTGTAAAACTGTAACCTTCTACCCTTCAGGGCATATTACCAAGCTGGGTTCTGCACGTGTGCTGGAAGAACACCCCCTCATGTGGGAACCGCTTCCCCCTTTCCGTGCATGGGGAGGTGGCATATATGGGTATTGGTTGCATTTCTGTGAAGATTACCCTTTCACATCTCTGATGACTGGGATACCAAGAGGGCAGGAGCAGCCATCAGATGTAGTAATGCTCCAGCCCTGCAAAGGCTTACATTGCATATTAATATTGTAAAGCCAGTATTTATCTGAGAGAATCACAGCCCATGAGCAGTCCACAGCAGTGCTTGGGCCCTGACCTGGCAGGGGCTGAGAGGCTGGGACACAAGCCACCATTTTCCAGGGGGCCACCAACCAAATCCCAGCTGCTCCCCCAGGACTGCCCCTTTGCTGGCTGCAGCCTGCACTGAGGCCATTGACAGAGAGAGAAGAGCCAACAGGGACATCCAGGCAAAGAGGTTTGGGAATCACAGGGCCACAGAAAGAGAGGTTATCTGCAGCTAGCCAACAGTAATGCAAAAGCAAGTAATATCGGGAATAGGTCTTGAATCATCTGCTTCCCCAACCATTTTGGTACATCCCAAGGGGACAGCTACCAACAGACCTCCACTCCCATACACAGAAGTCGGCACATATCTTTTCCCAAGTGAGCACGTGCTGATTATTTTTTTTTTCCCCCTTCTATGTTATAACCCAATGATTAAGACTGGAATTGAAACCCTGTCTCCCCGGAGAGAATTTTATCACAAGTTTCACAGGGCACCTCCGCCACCAAGCCCCACGAAACTAGAGAAGAGGAGGAGGTGAGGACGGGGGGAAGGCAGGGCACCTCCGTGCTGGAGAGACTCCCACCCTCAGCAGGGAACTGAGGCAGCAGGAACAGCTGTCGCACAGCACGGCTGTGGCCTGCTGGCTGGCCCTGGTAGTGCAGAGAGAAGTTTGGATCCCAGCTCTGGCTCCAGGGACCTCCCCTGTGTTTCACGCTACACGATCGTTACCTGTAAAATTCCAGGTCAAATCCTAAGTCAGAAAGTTTGTTCCAGGTGGATTTCGAGCATAACAGATTGGACAACGCACAGTTTAAAGGGCTATAGGTTGAAATTTTGCCTATAAGCAGACTGGAGGTGGCTGTATCTTTTCGTCGAGTCTCCCTTAGTCTCTAAGCATCAGTTTGCCTGTCCATCAAATATAAATCATTATTTTCGTTTGCATCAAATACTATGATGGCAATATCTGTTCTATGAGTGTTAAATGTAGAGGTGAAACTCAAGATACCTAGATTATTTACCTAACATATAAAATAGACCAAGAAAGGATGGTGGAGGTAACAAAATTGCTGCTCAGCAGAGCCACTCCTGCCAAACACAAAAAAGATATTTCATAATTCCCAGTTTATTTTGCAACTACCCGGATAAGGGAGAAAACACACTGGTCTGGAGGGGGATCTGCTGCTCGGCGCGGCTCAAGCTGTTTAAAGCATCTCACGGTGCCGTTCTCGGCTCTCCAGCACCCCCACCTGGGCTTCGGCAGGACAAGCGCCGTCCTGACTATTCTGTCTCACAACAGGCGCAATTAATTGGTGTCAGGGCGCTAAAGACAATCAAACGTTGCTTTGCTCCTATTGAAGCCTTAGAGAGTCCGGGTTTGGCAGAAATTCAGAGGGGCCTCCCCCCAGAATTATGTCCTCTGCATAACATTATTCTTTTGAACTCTGGCTAAGTAGTTGGATTTGGTTTGAAGCCAATTGTCACTGAGCTGCTCACTATTTCCAATGCTAAGTTGTTAATCTTGAGCCTGGGCAGGACACTGTGTATTAAAACAATTTTCGTTTGATGACTCTTTGACCCCGATGGCTAGCACTCAGATCACGGGATGGTGTGTTCCTACACAGGATTTGATCCCATATTATAGCTTGATTCGGAGTCAATGAAAGGCTCAACAGTAACTGGAAAGCAATCACCAAGTTACTGTTATTGGTATGCCCCATAACTAACTGACAGGATGAGGTCATGGCACACTGAGCAAGTGGGTGCTCCCTCTTCATTTCCCTGGCTCTGGGAATGCAAGAGTACTCTGGCATGCAAGAGTAATCTGTAAAAATTGCTTTGAGAAGATTATCTAAAATTAGTCGCTTCTGAAATACATAATGTCACATATCATTGTGTATATAATTGTTATCCCCCACCACGACAGACTTCAGCCAGCAGCTGGGCTCCTTTCCAGCATCACTTTCCAAATCTAAAGCATCATCTTGAATATGAAAAGAAATGCCAACATGATGTATGATCTTTTCTCCATAATAGACAAATGTAAATCTTACATTAGGGATAGAAAGTAACTTTGATGCACAATGACTATTGAAAATGGTTTCCCAAGTTTTTGTTTCACCTAAGGAAAGAATTACTCGCATGGAAAATCTACTTACTCCTTTCTTCACCTCTTCTCTGCAAAAACCCATGAACTTTAAAACTCTGTTTTGAACTTGCATTCAAAGTCAAATAGGTAGAGCGGTAGAATATCAGCAGATTTTCAAGCACCTTCTCAGAAAACTATGCTCATATGTATTCAAGTTTTTTAATAGCACAGCTAATGCATTGCCACTCTCAGTTCAAATACTCCATAAAGTACCTTGCCCTGACATGAAACTGCTTATTTATTACCTCTTTAAGTATCAGTTAATATTTGTACCAGTATAATATCTGTTTACATTACATATTCCACAAGTAGTTGAGGGAGAGTGCAGACACTTCCTACCGCCTTTTGCTATCACAAATGGGGCAAGGACAGACAGTCATATTTAGCAAAGATTCTCATTATTCAGATGCAAAGACAAATCCTAGATCTGCTGTGCTTTACTCACAAAGACTGAGTTCATAGACAGATTTGAAATTTCAGCCTCTCTTCAAAAAAGTATCTCAGGCCAGATTCCTCAATCAAAAATTACAGAAGGGATTAAAAATTTGAAAGTAACAACTTGTATTTGAATGAACTAGTCCTCTTACAGCCTGGCAAAAAACTGTTTGCAGAAGCTGCAATTAAGTTTCAAACAGATAAAAACCTTAGATAGGTATTTCATTTATATACTTTCACAGTGTTAAATATTTAACGTTACAAAGATTAAAAATAAGCTAAACAACTGATAAGAGATGTTTCCTGGGACACTATCCCTGTTTCTGGTTTGATTTTGATTTAGAGACTGTGTTATAGACTTGTAAACCCCAGAGGTTACCATTTTCAATTTCTGTTACTCATTAGCATACTGACAGGCTAAGAAGAAAACAGGTCACAGTGAGAGGCTTTTAGTCACACAGTCCTCCTGCTTCTTCCCTTCCTGCTGCATAAGCTCATCAGCTTTTCTGCTCTAAGGAGAAAGATCAATACAAAAGCAACTGTCATCTTTATTACCTGACAAAACAAGCCTAGGAATAGCTATGGTGTTATTGTGACATGTGTGTGGGTGCAGACATATTTTCTGTTGGATATTATTTCTCTTTCTCCTTTTTTCTTCCTTTTCAGTGCAGAACCAGAGTACTCACTGATTAGAAATACTTCCCCAGCGTCTGTGTTCTCTGTGAATGTCACAGAAAACTAACCTTAAGTAGGATTTCTCTTACACTAATGATTTGTTAGCATCGTTTTTCCTTGCTGCTTATTATCACTGGCAAAAAAGCATTTTGTCTAGGACAGAATTTGTATTGGGGATTAAATGCTCATCTTTGGTGGAGGCTTCACTTCTGCTGTAAAGGTAAACCCTCACACTGGGCACCAGAGGGCACAATAAATAGCCTTTAGATACAAAGCATCTTAAAACCTTAATATGCTACTCCAGAGACGGAACAGTGTGTACAATAAACTTCATATCAATCCTACGAAAAGGCGTAAGAAAAGTTAAAGTAAAGTTCTTGCGTGGGTATATTCTAATAGATTTCATTTATTCTAATTAATTTCTTCTCTAAGATAGACAATCCTACCTTACACTCTATTCCACAATATGTAATGTGTATGAAGAAAATGCACAGACACACACACAAATACGACATTAGCATGTCCACATGAATTTATACAACAGCTATTATGAATCACAACATTGTGTGCTGTGTCATCCGATAATGTGGGAGGGGGAAACTTTCATCTAGTTCAATTGCTGAAGAAATCAATCGACTTAAGTGCTGCACGTGTTTGTACTTTACAGTGGCATCTATAATGCCTTTGATTGTGTTTATGACTCAACTCATTGTTGGCTTGAAGCAACAAATCTGGCTATTTCAGAGTAGTTTAGTTAGAAGTGCTGAGCTCTGCTCTCCTGGATCCAGTGACAGCAGGAATGGTTCAAAGCTGCACCAGGGCAGGTTCAGAATGAGGATTAGGAAGTATTTCTTTACCGATCATTCAGTGCTGTTTCCCTCTAATCCACCCCAAAGGATTTATTAACAAGAATCTGAGTTACCCTCACCTTCTGCAGTGAGTCACTACAGCACTCAACTGTTGTATGCTAAAAGTTTCAGCAATTCTTGACACAAAGACTGGAGCTTTCCTGTTCCAAGGTCATCTCAGTGCCTAAGTAATAAAATGATGACTGCTATCTCTTCTTTCTTTCACCAAAACGCAAGATATTTTTCTGCAGTGAAACAGCTTCAACAAGAACTGATGATGCACCCACTCCAGAATAAACAACCTGCAGTTTGATGTGGGGATCACTTTTTAAGAATAAATGTTTGGTTTCCCTCAAGCTGAAGAGAGAATTAAATCCAACTCATGAACATTCTAAATAGTGGACCAATAAGTAAATATTGCAGCCGTGCAAAAAAAAATTTCTACCCTCCTCAGCTGTATCCAATGCCTGCCCCAAGAAAATCAATAGAAAACCAAGTTTCTTTATTAGATTTTCAGAGAATAGAAGTTATTCATCTTCTTTAGAGGGTTTGAGGCTATGAATCAATCATGAAAATATTTTAGATACCATTAGGGAAGTGTACCTATAATATATCTGAAAAATAGTGTTTAAGCCACAAACCTCTGCCAAATGCCTCTGATAGGTGAGTCATTCATTGAGCACAAGGATTGTTTCTAACTTATATGGGAACTAAGATCAACACAGTGTTCTGAATGCTGCTCAGGAGGTTAGACAGTGGAAGTTATTTTTAGTCTCTGTGAACCTTAAGAGATGTTTATGAGAGACAAACCAACCTGCTTGGCCTCACTTTTAAAATAAAGGGCATTGACCTGACTATCACCACACAGGAGTAAAATCTTCTAATTATGACTGATAATTTCACACAGACATCAGCTCAACATTCCATAGCAGTCAAAAAAGTGCAAATTTTACAGTAGGAATTATTAGGACCACAGAGCAGAAAATTATCAGTTCACTGGGTATATCCAAGGCACGTCCACAGCGTGAAAACTATACATAAAGCTGTATACATACATAAATACGTATGTGTGTATATATATATATAAATACATAGTTTTTTATATATGTATATACAAAACTATACATCCCTCGCTTCAAGAAATTATACAGCAGAACTGGAAAAGGGTGAAGAAGAGCACTAGGAACGACTGAAAGTACAGAGCAGTTTCTGAACACAGATTGCCCCCGAAGAACAGTCCTGGGAAAGAGGTGATTCAGGCGGCACAAGCCACAAGTGCACAAAATCACCAGCGGACAGATAGGAAGACTGATCCTTCACTGCCACTCACAGTACACGAACTACAACTGCGGAGTATCAAATGAAACCAGATGCAGAGAGAAAAAAAGCCAGGGCCGTGGCTGCGGGCGGCGCCGATCCCGATCCCGCCCCGCGCTGGCGCTGCCCCGTGGCCGGCCCTGCCGGGAGGAGTTGGACTCGATGATCCTCGTGGGTCCCTTCCAGCTCCGGATATCCCGTGATTCTAGGAAGAGCCGCTTCCAGCCCCGCCGCAGGTGTGCTCCGGGCCCCGAGGAGCAGGTAAGGTTTGCGCTGGGGCCGGGGCGCCGGGGCCGTGCCGGAGCCGATTTCCAGAGGGCAGCACGGGACTGGGAGCGACGCGATGCACCCGGCGATTCTACTCGCACCTGTTCCTGATGTTTCTCACCAGCAAATCTCTCACTTGAGTTCTCAGGCACTACCAGATTACCAAGAGAAGCTCCCCGGCGCTCCCCAACAATGGCAGGTAAGGGCAAAGGCAAGTGAAAATGCTGCTCACTCCAGGCCTGGGCACTGGGCACCTCAAGGGATGGAGCCTCTCTGCCGTGTTTGGTTGGGACACTTAGGTCTCAGTTTCCAAATGACTGAAATTACCTCAGTAAGCGATGCCTTGGAAAACTCCAGCCTCTCCAAACACTGTGTCCAAGTGCCCTCAGCTCTATCAAAAGGGAAACAAGCTGGCAGCTTTGCAGAATCAAACTAAGCAACTTGAGGAGCTTGTCCATGTCCAGCCACTGAGCTCCCTGTTTGCTGGGAGCTGGCAGGAAAGAGCAAAGAGGTGACTGTTCCTAATATTCCTGAATAAGATATATACATGGGTTTAAAAATTTTTTGCATAACTCTTGTTTCATGGACACTATGCACCCTGGAGAAATAATTACTCCTTGTCATTTAGGTTAAAAATGAGCTGTTGTTTCATCAAATATTCAGCTTGGCTTCTACTAGTTATCCCTGACACCGTAAACTTGCCTGTCACTTGGCAGGTGTTGCTCTGGGCTCTGCATCCAGAAATTGTGTCCCAGAGAAACTGAGCTCAGGAGATTCCTGAGTTTCGGTCTTGGCAGTCAGGAAGCAAGAGCTGCATATTTTGCAGACCCTGTCATTTTCAATAATCCCTATAAATTTCGTTCTCTAGTTATCTATAAACAACTGCTACGGCATACAAAATATTTCCTCTTTCCTTGTTGACTGAATAGGAGAGGCAGTGTTTTGCTGATGTAGGGCAGCGTGACCTACTATGGAATACCTCCTCTGTCCGTTGAATTCCACCTAGGAAAGCCCAGTGTAGCACAGAATTGCTGGGCTGGGCACATCCAGCAATCAGGAGTCAAATGCTGCCACTGTCACTCTGCTTTCACTGATTTTGTGCCCCTGGGAAAGACACCACAGAAAAAGCAAGGAACAAGCCCCAACTCTGCAAACATTTCTGCATCTGCCTCCTAGATTCCAAATGATCTCCTGGTTTTCTTCCTGCCTCCAGGGAAGAAAGTCCTGATAGTCTATGCACATCAAGACCCCAAGTCCTTCAACGGATCTTTGTTGAAGATTGCTGTGGAAGAACTGACCAAGCAGGGCTGCAGTGTCACTGTGTCGGATTTATATGCCATGCAGTTTGAGCCCAGAGCAACAAGAAATGACATTGTTGGTGAGACCAGCTGAAATATACCTTTATATTAAATAAACCAGTGACTTGTAAGCCCCCCTTCAGGTATCAGAAGGCTGAAAAAAGTCTCCCTGAAAACTTCCCCATACTGAACACCCCAACTCTCAGTCTGTCTTGATAGGAGAGGTGCTCCAGCCCTCCGATCATCAAGAGATTAATAATAAACTTATTTCATTAATAAGAAACTTATTCATGACCAGACCTCTGCATTTCTAAATATCCACTCCTGAACATGAACTTTGTATCATAGCAAGATTACTGTCAGGGAAAAACAAATTAGCACTTGTCCATAATCAGTCTCTAAAGTCCATTCCTCATGGGGAGGAAATGCCTTCAGATACCATTCTGGGACTTGCGACAGTTTAGTTCACAAGGCTACTACTGCCCCTGTCTTCTGCAAGAGACTGATGATGTGCTACTTGAATCAGTAGAGCTGGTCAATACTGGTTCCCTATCCCTTGGTGAATTTCCCAGTTATAGAAGCTGGAAAGCAGCTCTATAGTGCTTACAAGTGCATGATGGCCTCAGTTAACTCTAAGGCAGAGGCAGAACAATTAACAACATTCGCTTAAATCTTCCACCAACATCACCCAAGTCCTGAGGCAAGCTTAGGTCCTCATATAGCAATTCCTGTGCTGCTACAGGAGGGTGAAGGTTTAGAACTCTCAGATCCTACATTCCTCTCCATTTTAAAATCAAGTCACCGTCAGCTGTGATGATGCTGTATATCCACCAAAGACAAGAAAGTGGGAAAAATGGAAAGCATTAACTCAGTTTAGAACTGTATATTGCAACCTGCATTTGACTCTTATCTGGCTCTGATACTGGACACAGGGCAGGGAATGACTGTTCACTTCTACCCACAGGTCACCTGCACAACCCAGAAGCATTCAATTACGGTGTGGAGACCTGGGAAGCTTACAAGAGAGGAGGTTTGTCCAAAGACCTGGTTGAAGAGCAGAAGAAGGTGCAGGAAGCAGACTTGCTGATTTTCCAGGTCATTATTTTAAACAGAATTCAGTTGTGATGTTCACTTTAGGTAATGGTACAGTAAAAGTTACAGATCATTAGCACAATTACAATTACTACAGCAAATCCCAGAAGTGAGTAGCACAATGATGCAGGTTGAAACAACAGCAACCCCAGGAACTCCCCAACACCAGGCCAAACTTCCTCTCTGGATGCACAATGTCATATGTGACCATGGATGTCAAGCAGGCTGGCAGAAAGCAGAGCAAGGATTCTTTTCTGGGCAAGGAGCTGGGGGCAGCCAGCAAGGTCAGGGAATTGGGCTTTCCCAAGTAGACTGTTCTCATTTCTTGCTGAGTTGCAGAAGCACTACTGGGAATTGCTAATGGATCTTTACAGCTCATCTCTATTGCCAGCTGTGCCAGCTCTGTCCCCAAACCCTAAAGAACTGTGAAGGGAAATAGTAGCCTTACATTTCTTTGTGTGCCTGTTGGCCTTAGACAGGCCAACATATATATTGCTCTGTCCAATGTTCAATTAAATTTAGGATGGGGCCATATCTCAAGGAAGCATTTCACTGGAAGTCACTGTCATTTTCACACTATTGCTTCCCAGCTAGGAACAGTAAAACATGCCCTGAAGGAAGTGGTCGCTTTCTACTTTGCATATGTAGAATGCTAGGAAGAGTTGAGTGTGTTCTGGTGCAGAAAAAAAAAAAAAAAGAATTTAAAAAGCCTCTAAAGGACATCATAAAGGAATTTAAAATTTGCTACAGACTAAACTCACCACTTGCAGTGACTGTGCTGGTTGCCCTGTTTCTACATTGTTTCCACCTTGAATNCTGGCATTTGTCAGCAGACTGTCAGATCAGAACTGATCACCAGGTGTCAATCCTGCTAATAAGATATTAGATTCTTTTGCATTTCAGCCATAGGAGACATGATTCTGTAGAGTGTTGAATCGGAACTAAATGGCACCCTCCTACTTCACCAAATTCCAACTTTAATCTGGACAGAAGCCCACACAGTGTTAGTGTGCTGTAGGTGCTCAGGTCTGGCCCGGAGATTACTGCAAACAGAAAGCACTTCAGCTCCTTTTGCCAAGCGGACTTACTGCCTTTCCTGACAGAGAGCTGGAAGAAGGCACGTACAGGATCTGAGCAGGTTCAGAGGACAGGATTTGTCCTGTAAACCAGGCCTAAGGGTATCCCAGACTCTCTGTGCTAACCAGGTAATTTGCTCTTTGCCTAGTTTCCCTTGTTTTGGTTCAGCATGCCTGCGATCCTGAAGGGCTGGATGGACAGAGTCTTGGTCCAAGGCTTTGCTTATGATTTGTCAAAGTCTTATGATGGTGGTTTGCTCCAGGTATGTTTTTGGGATTGTTTTATTAAGGTCAATGTTTGCACCATGTTCTTGGGGGCTTTGGTCCTTCTTTTCCACTGTAGTTGTTTAAAGTTCTCACTTCACACTATGTTGAAATAATTCCTCAGTAACATTTTGAGTAACTTTCTGGGTTGTTCACACTGTCCGGAGGATAGGAAAATAAGGAGATTGCAACGTGATCTCCTAGAGATCTTTATTGGCCTACTATATGGGCTTCATCACTTATTAGGAGTATCAGAGTGCACTGTGATCACATACAGCTTGCAAACAGTTTAAGTTGATCCAATAACAACAGTCTGTCATTCTTCTTGGCACCATAGGACTGCTCTAATCTGTAATGATTGACACACTAGAATAGGTGTCAAAGTCCTGTTCTGGGATTAGATGTCAAGGATTGAACTATAAAACTTAATCAGAAATCTGAAATACCCAGAGTATGAGCCTCTGTCAGAACTATCTATTTTGAACCTTTTCTTCTCTGTAGCTTTTAATTCGGTAAGAACATTATCTCTCAATGTCAATTCATACATTTTTAATTCCCCACAGCACAGGAATATCCCTGGAAAATTCTGGCCTGGTGTCTGATAGATCTTATTTGGTAACAAATGAAGCATCAAAAACTAATCAATATTAGTTTTACATTTCTTTCACCGCATGCCAATCTCTGTTAGTTCTGATCTTCTTAACAATTTCAAACATTTCCATTTCTTTAACTGTCAGAAATTAAAAATTTAAAAAATAAAATCTAAAAAAATAAAGCCTCACTGAGATAAATAGGCATAATCCAACGATCACAGCTGCATACAGAGTACAGGCTCAAGACACTTGGGATACTGTATGGGGAAAATGTTAGTTTGATTACAGAAGCTAAAACTGAGATGAGAGAAACTAAGCACATGGCTAATACTGTAGTCACAGAAGCAGAAGAAACATGGTGGTTAAGCAAGGCCAAGTTTGAAGGGGGACTTTGACAAAAAATTTCTGCATTCAGAGAGGACAGGAATAAAGATTTTCACAGTAAGAGAAGGCTTTCCGGCCACAGTTTTCCAAATGTTGCATAAGGAAGAACAAGGATCAGCCCTCCTTCACACAAGTGTGTCAGACATATAATTACTTTTCTTTTTAACCCATCTGTGCCCAAAGCCCAAACACTCAATCCATTGATGTAATAGTATGACATCAATCTTTGCCTTAGAACTGCCAATCCTTGTAATGTCTGGGAAGGAAGAGGACAGCCTCTCCTCTAGAAATCCATGCTGTCCAGGTTCCCCTGAATATCTCTTGAACTATTTGGTCACTCTTCTTTAAACATGTCTAATTCAAGCACCACTTTCCTAATTCTAGGACAAATTATCCCTGTTTTCTTTCACCACGGGAGGAAGCAAAGAGAAGTATGCAGCGAGAGGTGATATTCGCTATCTCCTATGGCCCATGCAGGTATAATAATGAATATTTGGTTACTTTTTGCCATAATTTTTACTATTCCAGCTATTTATAAACAACAGTTTTAATGATTATTTTATACAAAACATAATACAAAATAATTAGGTTGCCTGCTCCAAGCATCTGCAGGTTATAAACTGGGCTCTAAAATCCTGAGACTACTTCAAAAGTCCACAGAGTTTTAAAGTTGTTTTGTCTCGCTTCCTCCAGCTTGGAATCTGGAGAAGGCTTCTGCTGTGAGCCTTTCCAGTATCTCTGGTGTTACAGGATTTCCTTTAGCTCTAGCATGCAGGATTTCTGTTCCCTGTGGTTACCGAATTCATGTAGGATGCAGGACAGGAGGGCAGTCACACATGGTCTCCTCCCCACTACAATTACCAGCTCCCTACCCCTGAGGAGCTGTCCAGCTGCAGAGCTCACAAGTAAATGTGACAAAAACATGAAACACAACTCTAAATTCACAGAAGAAAAATGGCAAGCTGAACATCCACAAGCATTAGGCTTCATATAGGATCGTATGGCTAAGCCAGAGGCAAAATCTTAAAAAAAACAAAACAAAGAAAAATCAAAACAACAACAAAAACACCAAAAAATCCAAGAAACCAGCAAAGAAGTACATGTGAAACACGTTCCTTGTTCAGAAAGAATCGCAGGAAGTTCAAACCAGAGAATTAACTTTAGACTGTCCCCTATCCTTGCAAATTGAACAGCATACAGCATCCAAAGAGAAGAGTTCTGTGTGTTTAGCAGCAATTTACTTCCCTTCTCCTGATAAATGCAGATTTAGAGAATCTGACTGATACTGGAGTCAAAGAAACAGAACAGATTTGAATCTTCCATGTTCTTCAAATGAAAGTAAAAGCATAAATATTTCCTGAGGCATTTCTTTCTTTGTTTTGCATCCAGCATGGAATCATGCACTTCTGCGGTGTCAAAGTCCTTGAACCTCACATCTGTTATGCTCCAATGCATGTCTCTGAGGACAAGAGGAAGGAGATGCTGACTGCCTGGACCCAGCGTCTGAAGACTCTTTGGAAGGAAGAACCTATAGACTGCTCTCCTGAGTGGTATTTCAAGTAGTGTTCAGATACGAGAAGACAGAGAGAAGATTTTTTTTTTTCTCAGTTCTTTTTGATTTTCTGTCTAAATACTTGAACACTAATCTCCTAATCCAAATATATTTGAAGAATCTTGAATACTGCAGCTAGCAGTTTAACTGACAATATAGCATTTATCTTCAGTGATTCCTTCCCTTCAAGGATGAGTGCAAAATTCTCTGTGAAGTTCTCCTTGCTCACATAAACAGTGTCATTCTGCCTCCTTGTGGTTGATAAGAGTCATGGTATTTCATGGCAGATTATACCACTGCTGCTTGTCAAACAGTAAAAAGTACATGGCTAAGTTTATTTTAACACTTTTTGTACCAGTTGCCACTTTTTTTCCTTTACCAGGGAATATGGTGCCCATTTAAACTTGTCATTTAAAAGCCGCTTCTCATTGGTTGTGAGGGCTCTACACTCATGCCTTGGAGCTATGAAACCAGATCGTGAGTAGTGTTGGAAAAGGATGTACAGTTGCAGAGAGTCTTAGACAACTGGAAAGCCTTGTGGGCAGCCCTGGGCTTCTCCAGATATTTACAAAGCAATGTTAAAGCCATGACAGACACAAGAAAAAGGAAAAAATAAATGCAAATTTCGTATATTGGTTTGTGCATGAATTGCCTTCCTTTGCAGACTACAGCTCCCATTTGTAAAGTATGCAGCTTCCTAAAATTAAAGAGATTTCTCTATTTTGATTACCCTTGGTAGAGACAAAATGGAATCCTGTGTTGTTCCTGCCCTCTCACACCAGTCACATGTTCCTGCTTGCTCCCGTATGAAGTGAAGGGCCACCTCTAGCAGAGACATTTCCCAGGAAGCAGAGCTGCCCCAAGCTGTTGCCCATGTCTGCTGCGGGGCCTGTGAGCCAGAGTTTCCATGTCACACACACAAGGGTACTGCTGTTGGAATGCTTTGGAAGCCATCAACTGTGCAGTGACAGTGGGTGCTGAGCCAAGAGTTATTGTCCTTGTCCTGACATGCTGTCAGTGCCTGCTGTGCAGGGCACTGTGCTGAGCTGCATGTATGTTCTGACACATGCCTTTCAAAACTCAGGAGAATTTTACCACGTAGAAATTCAACAGAGACAGATCTGTGGTTAATAAGGAGAGAGAAAGGAAGTATTACTTTCTCAGTAGCACTGGAAATGTTTCAGCCATTTTAAACTAAAGAATGGTTGTCCTTCCAAATCACATTATGCTAAAAGTCAAATGTTACCCTACCAAACCAGCACTGATTTCATGAGAATGAAACCAGAATTAGGTGAGTAACATGTAGCTGCACTTCAGGTTGGGTAGAAGAGTATAAAGGAACAGACTTTCCACTTCCGTTTAGTCTGAGGATTTGTTTTTTGTTGCTGGTGGTCCTCCTCTCCCACAGATGTCTAGGCAATGCTCTGATCTTTTTCTCTGACAGTTTTTTCCAGAAAACATGATTGTATTTCTTTTATTTGATGTTCTTAAATGGCAGGTCAAACATGCTTGCAACTGCAGAACAGTAGAGGAAAACAAACAGAGTCCCATCTGAACTGTGTTACCAAGAAGCTTCATAGCTTAGAAAAAATAAGACTGATGTCTTGTGGTAAGGTGCTTTTAATCCAGATTTCAAAAAACCTGACATTTAAAGCCAAGTGGAGTTCATTCTGTGGTTTAAGATTTGGTTCCTGAAGCAACATCACTGAGATGAGCTGCCTGCTTGCAGAGGAATATATTTTGTAATAGAGTAATTATCAAATGGTTGTGCTGAAAAGAGAAACAGCCAATAACAAATACCATGCATAATGCAAGTACAACTTTTTTTTAAGAAAAATCCTGCTGTTTTATTAGATATTTTAAATCCTAAAGAGCCTACACTTTACAAAAGAGATGCAAAGGATTTAAGATGAGGATTTAAGCACTTGAATTAGTGCTGGGTAATTGTCTCATCATTCTAAGAGTATTCAAATTCTCCATTTCATGCAGCTTGAATGCACATGATGCATTAAATGGCTACCTAGAAACAGAGACTAGACAGGAATAAAGGAATAAAGGAGGTATTTATATGAAAGGCCTTCAGATGTACACTCTGGGCTCCAGAGGGTCCTGCCTCAGTGGATCCCAAAATGGACAACAGGTCACGAGTTCTTCACACTTTTATATCAGCATAAATTCACCAACCAGAACCCAGCCAATGATGTCATTTCGCCAAGCTTTCCCCCATCCCCAAGATAATGGTTTACAGTTCTTGGGCCTAGGACAGTCTGGGTGTCCTTGGAGAGCAAGCTGGAGAGGCTTTATTATGTCTATCTTAGTATAAGAGAACAGCACTTAACAAACTACAGGAAACTTCAGAGTTACACTAGCAGTACAGGATTTTAAAAAGATAAAAGTTAAAACCTAAGGCATCACACAGGAACTCCGATATGTTTGAAGAACTCAGGAAGGAGACAAAAGAACAGCTTCATCCCTATGACTGTGGAGTCAAAATACCCTATAGCTGTTTCTGAATTACCCTTGATGAAACAAGAAAGCATCTTGTTGACATCCAACAGAGAGAATAAACCAAGACCTAAACAGCTTGTGCATAGAAAAGATTGCCAAAGCTGGAAATACAATTGTACCCCAGTGCGACATGCAAAGGTGGTTCTTCCCTGGAATTCAATAAGAATCCCAGAGAAAATTAAATCCTCTCAATGTACTCTACACATACACCCTTGTATTTCTGCCATCTGTTGCTAGGCCACAGCTCAGCATCTACGGGAAACTTCAGGTAGTGGTCTTCTGAACTTTACTGCAGGGAAAAATTGTGAGTGCAGTCAGTCACCAACCACCAACCAGTGCTTCCCAAGGTCCTTGGGGCCTCCCACTCTGCATTCACACTCCCAAGGGGAATGCAGCCCTTCTCCACAAGCATCAACTCTCTTGGTTGCTGCAGTTTCTTCCACCTCAGCCCTCTGAGGGCTCAGAGAAACACAACACGAGTTTTGGTGCATGGATTATCCAAAGCTAGCTATGATCATGGCTTCTTTCTCTAAAATTAGCTCTACAGCATAATATCTTGATGGCTGTTGGACAGCAGGGGGATCAATCAGACCAGATAATGGTTTACTTTTAGAGTAAAAGGTAGATTACAGTAAGATTATAGACAAGTATCTCCTTAGAGTTTTGCCCACTGATGATCCCCCTCCCCAGAGTTCTGGACAGGGTACAGAGCCCAGAATTAGCATTCCAGCATTGAGTCATCTCCAGAGGTGGAAACCTCCTGTGTGAGAGAACACTCATCCTTGCTGGGCCAGGCAGAGTGTTAAGCCAGGGACAGCCAGAGAATGATTATGCTCTGGTCCCTACAGAACTTCCAATTCATCAGCGAAATGGAGAAGGAAAAGTCTCTGAAGAGATACCTGGCAGCAAACTGAACAGGAGAGGAAGGAGAGTTAAAAATCAAACCTTTGTTGGCAAAGCTTACTACTGAAATATAGCCCTTAAAATTAATACCGGGAAAACAGATTCAAAGTTGCTTTCCCATTATGACACAAGCTTACTGTGATTGGATTTTTAGTTAAGATTAAGGAGCTAGGTAACCATTCTAGGGTGGTCTGGCACTGTGAAGATTTGATGCTTTTTAGTCATCAATTTTCTAGTGGTGCAATGAAACAATTTTTCCAGTAGTGCAATGAAACCTGCAAATTTCACACACAGCAAATTCCATCCTGCTGGCAAAAAAAACAGCTACATGTCAAAAGTGTGACCTCTAAGCACATGCAAAAATATGCCAATTTCTCCCTTTCTTTGCCCAGTACATGCTGGCAAAACCGCATGGTAAGAGACTTAAACATTTTGAACCAAGCAATTCTTATAAATTCAGCCATTTCTCTTCCTTCTGTCAGCCCCATAAATAACGCAAAGCTCAAAAACGAACAAAAAAAAAAGCTCAGAAGTAAAATGGTATAAAAAGATTTCTGTAATGTTTGGCATTGCAGGAGAAGACCAAAACTGCACAATTGGCCCACCAGAGATTCTATGTCTATATTTGCACTTGCTTTATTTAGCGGACAAATGTCCCAGACTCCCTGAACTGCAGGTTCAATAATTCTCTCCTTGCAATACCTCACAGTGTGGATGGACACAAAATTGCTGCATTCAAACTGCAGTGAGTCTAGTTCGGCAATTCAGCACTTGGTCCCGAGTCTCATCTTTATAGTAGGTGTGCTCAGCCCTTGCATCTGGAGCCGTCAGAGCACTAAACTCCTGCTCTGTCTTAATACCAGCTGCTCCAGAATGGATGGAAAACAGGAATATGCTGGTCCTGCACCAGTTCATCAGTTCCACTAGTTCCACTGTCAACATTTTTTTAGGGGAAACGATTGCACTCAGCTTTTCTTTTTTTTTTTTTTTCTTTCCACACCTTCCCCCCCCGCCCCCGCCAAGGTCCTGGAAGGAAGCTGTTCATTCAGTTTGCCCAACACAGGGCAGTCTCGACATCCAGAGAGAAACCTTCCCCTTGAAAGTGATCACCAAGGCTGTCCTATCTCTCCAAACTCACAGCCGTCTCATCCTTCCCTCTCCCACCTGTATTTCCCATGAGACACCTTTCAGAAAGCTGGAAGGGAGGAGCCCTCAGCTCCCGTCAGATGCACGTGTGGGCCAGCACAAGGCACAAAGCAGATGGTGCCGCCCCTAGAGGAGCAGATAAGAGTACCTGGATTAGGAGTGCACATACTACGTTGCTGGGAGAAATGAAGGACGAGACTTGGAGAAGAGTACTCTCTGCTCTTCTCCAAATACATTCCCTGTACTTGGAGAAGAGCAGAGACACGGAATAAAAAAGTATCCCGAGATGATGTAGGTGTCACATGCGGTCACAGCGGCAGGGGCGCACTCCCGGCGCAGCGCGGCCTCGAGTGGAGCCGGAGGCGCGGGCGGCGCCGATCTCGATCCCGCCCAGCGCTGGCGCTGCCCCAAGGCCCGGGGCAGGAGGGCAGCGGGGCCGCTGAGAAGGGCCGGTCCCAGCCCCGCCGCAGGTGTGCTCCGGGCCCCGAGGAGCAGGTAAGGGCACCTTGCGCTGGGGCCGGGGCGCCGGGTGCTGTTCCGAAGCCGCTTTCCAGAGGGTGGCACGGTACCGGGAGCGGCGCGATGCACCCAGCGCAGCCCCGGGCCGAGGCGGCTGTGCCGCGGCCAGCAAGGCCGGTCCGGCGGCCGGCGGAGAATTCCTTCTCCAGAGCCTGGGCCGAGAGCCACGGGCTTCTCTCCCGCTCCCCTTCCGCTTCCCTCCCGCTGGTCCCGCGGCCGGCGGAGAATTCCTGCTCCAGGGCCCGGGCCGAGAGCCGAGGGCTTCCCTCCCGCTCCCCAGGAATGCCGACGGCCCGGCCCAGCCCGGCGGGTCGCGTTTGGCCAGTGCCCTCCTGTGTGTGTGCCCGTACTCACACTGTGGCACATTTCCGACACAGCGATTCTGCTCGCACCTGTTCCTGATGTTTCTCACCAGCAAATCTCTCACTTGAGTTCTCAGGCACTACCAGATTACCAAGAGAAGCTCCCCGGCGCTCCCCAACAATGGCAGGTAAGGGCAAAGGCAAGTGAAAATGCTGCTCACTCCAGGCCTGGGCACTGGGCACCTCAAGGGATGGAGCCTCTCTGCCGTGTTTGGTTGGGACACTTAGTTTTCCAAATGACTGAAATTACTTCAGTAAGCGATGCCTTGGAAAACTCCAGCCTCTCCAAACACTGTGTCCAAGTGCCCTCAGCTCTATCAAAAGGGAAACAAGCTGGCAGCTTTGCAGAATCAAACTAAGCACCTTTTGGAGTATTTGACACGTCCGGTCACTGAGCTGCATTCGTTGAGATCTGGCAGGAAGAGCAAAGTCTTAACTACTCCTCAAATTCCAGAGTAAGGTACAGAGCAAGGGTTTAAAGACTTTATACATACATTGATTTTATGATAGCGTTTGACCTGCAAGTTTTAATAGTCTTTTTTGTGTAGCTCTTGTTTCATGGACACTACGCACCCATACCCAGAAGCTCTGCCACGGAGAAACTGAGTTCAGGAGATGCCTGAGTTTTTGTGTTGGCAGTCAGGAAGCAAGAGCTGCGTGTTTTGCAGATGCTGTCATTTTCAATGGTCCCTGTAAATTTCCCTCTTTTGTTATCTATTAACAACTATTACCCCATACAAAATCTTTCCTTTGTTTTCATGAATGAATGTTTTTTAAGAGAATTATTTAAACTGAATTACCTATGCTCAATAAAACTTTGAGCACACCATGGAGCACTTTGAGCACAACCTTGTTACATGCCTCTAAGAAGCTCCATCCCAACACACCTGCTTGGCCACTCAGCTTACCTTGAATCCACTTTGACAGCAGTTCGAGCTACACATGACAGTCTCACCTCTGAGAAAAAAATCCCGTCGCTGCCTATAGAGGTCGCTGTGATGGTGCTGAAGTGGGACAGGGGCCGATGCTGTCACTTCCACGGCACTAAACAGAAAGATTAGGGCATCCCCCACTGCAGTAGGAAGGTGTTTTCTCAGAAGTTGTTTCCATGACTTTGAAGTAATCTAAGGCACTGCTTTTTGAGCAGGATTAGAATCAGACCAACAGAAATGTTGTCACAAGAGAAGGGGCTGGATTGTACTGATGCAGGGCAGCGTGACCCACTATGGAATACCTCCTCTGTCCATTGAATTCCACCTAGGAAAGCCC
>VZRF01010389.1:180427-251989 GCA_013396875.1 Vireo altiloquus | reverse complement strand
TTGCGGCGTTCCCGCGCTGCGCACGCGCCGGGCGGCGGCGGGAGCGCCGAGGGGAGCGCCGAGGGGCGGGCAGGGGAACTCCTGCCGTGTTCGCCTAGCTCCGGGATCCCAGCACGGCCCGGGCTCGAAGGGATCACGGGGCGGCACCTGGTTCAAACTCCCAGTTCCGGCATAGCCATCCCAGAGCACAGGGCACAGGATTGTGTCCAGAGGGGTCTGGAATATCTCCAGTGAGGGAGACTCCACACCCTCTCTGGACAATCTATTCAGCGCTCGGTCACTGCACAGGAAAGAATTCCTTCCTCCTGTCCAGTTGGAACTCCCTGGGCATGGGTTCCTGCCCGTTCCTCTTGTGCCATTGCTGGGCCCTGCTCAGAGCCCTCCCTGCAGCCAGGGACAGCCAGGGCTCAGGGCCCCTCTCAGCTGGGGCTCCTCTCCAGGCTGAGCAGCCCCAGCTCCCTCAGCCTTTCCTCATCAGGAATATGCTCCTGTCCCTTCCTTATCTCCACAGGCTCTCCTGGCCCTGCCCCAAGAGCTTCATGTTTCTCCTGTCCAGAGGATCCAGAGCTGCACAGAGCACTCCAGATGTGCCTCAGAGGGCAGAGGAGAGGGGCAGGATCCCCTCCCTGACCTGCTGGCAATGCTCTTCCCAGTGCTCTCCATGACCCCATTGGCCACCTTGGCCACAGGGACACCCTGCTGGCTCGTGGAGAGTTTCTTGTCCACCAGGACCCCCAGGTCCTTCTCCACAAAGCTGCTCCCCAGCAGGTTGGCCCCAGCCTGTGCAGGTGCCTGGGGCTGTTCCTCCCCTGGTGCAGGACCCTGCGTTGGCCCTTGTTGAATTTCAGAAGGTTCCTCTCTGCCCATCTCTCCAACCTGCTGAGATTCCTCTGAGGGGAGTGACCCTGATGGGGAGGCATCAACCACCTCATCCAAATTATTGATGAACAAATTCAAAAAGAGCAGGCCCAGGAGTGACCCCTGGGGGACACCTCTAATGACTGGCCTGCAACTGTGCCGCTCTTCTCTCTGACCAGCGTGGTGCTGGGATGTTGTCATTCCCATGCAAGTCTCCCCTTGCTTGTTGAGCTTTTCCTGACCTGGCTCTGAACAGAGATTTCCACTATATCCTAAAAGTGAGCTCTTGGTGTCTCTAATGGGATATGCCATTGTAAATACCCCATTGTCCATCAAGGGCTTTTTATATGTAAGAATGTCCATTCATCTGCTTTTTAATAATGTGAAAACACTTTTGGAGATCATGGCTCCTGGGGCACAGTCAGTTCCTGTGGCAAGGCACCTGTCCTCACTCTTAAATACAGAATCACAGGATCAGTTGGGCTGGAAAAGACCTTGGAGATCATCGAGTCCAAGCTATGTCCCAACACCACAATGTTAACTAGATCATGGGTCTTAGTGCCACATCCAGTCTTTCCTTATGCACTTCCAGGGACAGTGACCACCATCTCCCTGGGCAGCCCATTCCAATGTCTAATAACCCTTTCTGTGAAGAAGTTCTTCCTAAATAGCTTAAAAACCCCAGGTAGGTGTCAGGTACCAGCTGGGAAAGAGAGTGTGGCCTGCATGAGCTTGTGCTGGTAGAGGTTGGTTGCTCAGCCTCTGTGATCCCCAGAATTGGAGACTTGTGGGTGTAGGAAAGGACTCNTCTTAGTGCCACATCCAGTCTTTCCTTATGCACTTCCAGGGACAGTGACCACCATCTCCCTGGGCAGCCCATTCCAATGTCTAATAACCCTTTCTGTGAAGAAGTTCTTCCTAAATAGCTTAAAAACCCCAGGTAGGTGTCAGGTACCAGCTGGGAAAGAGAGTGTGGCCTGCATGAGCTTGTGCTGGTAGAGGTTGGTTGCTCAGCCTCTGTGATCCCCAGAATTGGAGACTTGTGGGTGTAGGAAAGGACTCTGGAGAGTGTGGTCCAAGCTCCCTGCTCATACAGGAACAGATCCCTCAGGACCTTCTGCTGCGTTTTGAGTATCTCTAAGGATGGGGTCACCCCAACTCCTTTGAGCAACCTGTTCCATCCTCACAATAAAACCTCTCTTTTCTATGTTTAAGCAGAATTTCTTGTATTTCAGCCTGTGTCTTCTGAAGAGTCTGGCTCTGTCTTGTTTATGCACCTCTGTACATACTGATATGATCCCCCTGAGCTTTGTCTTTACAGGTTGAACAACGAGGCTTTCTCAGCTTCTTCTTGTGTGTCAGATCCTCCAATCCCTTTGTCATCAAATCACAGAATGTTTTGGGCGGGCAGACACCTTTAAAATCATCTAGTTTGAACCTCCTGCCAATGGGCAGGAACACCTTCCTCATTCCATTTCCCTAATACTACCTGATAAAAGAATATGGCACTAATGAAAACAGTTATGTAGCATGAGGTGTTAAAATTCTGCCTCCCAACTAACTCTGACATTTAAAGGTCATCTGTTTCATGCAAGATACAGTGTTAAAGCAGGCAGAGCCACCGGCCCAAACATTGTTACAGGGTTTGTTTTACATTTTAATATTTCCAGACCATTTGGATTCTTGAAGGCCATAACTTCCCATTAGTTAACTAATATACTGTATGTTTCCCATAGTAAACTTATGCACACTCCATCATTTAACTTTGTCATCACCTACAAGAAACATCTTGTCTATCCTCAGTTTTCCTTTCCTCTGCTTTTCCCACTTGCCTCAGTGGGCAGTGAGGGCCCTCAGCATGTTCTGTAAGCAAAGCCATCACTTTGGAGACAAAGCAGGAACCAGGACAGGAGACAGGAGCAGTTTTAGCTTTTCCCAAGATGACTAAAATACTTTTCTGTTAAACTCCTGAAACCCAACTTCAAAAGATTACTTTTCTTTCTTGCTTCAGTACCACCCTGTTTCTCTGAGTATTTGCCCTATTTGTGCTATTGGGTCACAGGGGTGCTGCAGATTTTCAGGTACTGCAGGCAGCTCTTCTTTAATCAGAGAGTCACAGAATCTCCTGAGCTGGGTGGGACCCACAGGATCATCCAGTCCATCCCCTGGCCCTGCACAGACACCCCAAAAACCCCACCCTGGGTGTTGTCCTGAGAGCGTTGTCCAAGCGCTCCTGGAGCTCTGGCAGACTCAGAGCCTGCCCATTCCCTGGGGAGCCTGGGCAGTGCTCTCTGAGGGAAGAACCTTTTTCTGATATCCAACTTAAACCTTCCCTGGCACAGCTCCAGGCATTTCTTTGGTCCTGTCCCTGGTCACTGGAGAAAAGATGTTGTTGATCAGCTGAGCAGACACGTTTAGTGTTGCTCTAACACTGAAGGTGGTCTCCCAGCAAATTCTTCTTCCTTCTTTTGCTGCAGATTTTTGCTTTGATATTCCTGTCATATGAGACTGTCCACTCTGGGACACTTTCCCTTGGCATGAAGCTAGAGTACATGGATTGCTGATGGCTGCACCTGCACTGCCCCAACACCTTCCCCACTGCCCAGGGCTCACCTAGACCAACCTCCTGTCCTGAGACAGGATAATGGCATTTTTGTATCATCCCCAGTTATGTGTGTCTATGCTGTTCTTAAAAACCACCATGGACAGAGATTCCCTCTGCAGCCTCTTCAAGTGCCTGACAACAAAATTTCTTCACTCTTTTTGCTGTGGCTTAACCCAATTGCAGTGTCCCTGAGGACACACCAGCTCAGTGTTCCCCATGTGATAACCCACAGGCCTTTGGAATATCACTGTGCCCCTTCTCGTGTTACCCCCACAGCCTTCTTTTTTTCAAAACATACAAATCTAGCCCCTCCACACATTTTGTTGTCGTTTTCATTGCTGTCTCCTGCACCTCACTTAATGTCCATATTCCTAAAGCTCAGTGCCCAGTTCTGAGCACAGCACTTCCATCAGATTCCTGGGCAGTACCAGACAGATAATTCCCTAATGTCTCATCCATAACATATCAGTTAACACATTCGAAAATAAGATTCTCTGCTTCCTTTGTTGGTAATACTTGGGCAATGTGTTTTATTGATGAAAAATCTATCATCCTGAGATACTTGCTGATCAAAAATCCCAAGTATTTGGGATCCCCAGACTCCCTCCAGCTGGGCTGCCTGGTGAATAACACATAACATAATGTTGTGCACATTATACACATGATACCTGGAAAACCTCAGGTGAAAAAGAGCTGCCTGCACTGCTGGGGTTTCTCCACACAGACACCAAAACGCTGTCTTTGAAGCTCCTGTTGCAGATACACAACATCAAAGCACACCTAGGAGATCACCTTGTATTGATTTTTCCCTTTCTCATGCCAACAGACTGTTCAGGATGCAGGACTGCCCTGTTCTTTCTTCTTCTGTGCTTTCTTTGTGAATGAATTAAGTTCCAGAAATGGAAGGGTGCTGGTGCATTACCTGTTAATTAGTTATTACTGATTACATTTTGACAAGACCGGGTGGAACCTGGATCTGATATTTTGGGGGAAAAGTCCTACATGAGTTTTGGTAAGAAAAGCACAGTCTGGGTTAAAGAGTTTGTAGAAACATGCAGAATAAAGGTTTCTTCTACTTTTTTTTTTTCTTATTTTATTGAAGAGCAACAATTGAGAAAAAAAGGAAGAGGTCTATGAGGCAGCAGGTCAAGTAGAATTTTAAAGCTCAAATCCTTAAAGCTCAGAATCTCATTGCACTACAATGTGATTGTGCAAATACTACAAAGTATTGTGCAGTTGCCCAAGTTACAGGGACAAGCAGTCACAGTCTGGGAGTAATAAACTTCAAATGCAACCTTGAATTTGGGGGTATAGCACAGCAGAAATCCCAGTCATGGGAAAAACACTTGTGGAGGTTGTGAGTGTGTTTTTGAGTATCACCCAGTCCTCCAGAAAAATTCCTTGTGAGTTTGCCTGGCTGAATTCTGAGCCCTGGTCTCGGGCTCGCTATGATGCTGAAGCCAGGCTGTCACATGGTGCCAAAACCTGAAGACATCCCATCTGTTTGAAGTAGTCATTACACACCTAAACTGAGGTTATGGAATCATACATGGCTCATGTTCAGCCTGAAGAGGAGAAGGGTCCAGGGAGTACCTGAAGGGGCTTCAAGAGAGCTGAAGAGAGTCTTTGGACAAGAGCCTGGAGTGACAGGACAAGGGGCAATGGCTTCCCACCACCAGAGGGCAGGGTTAGATGGGATAGTGAGAAGAAACAAGTGGTGCAGCCCTGGCACAGGGTGCCCAGAGAAGCTGTGGCTGCCCCTGTGGATCCCTGGAAGTGTCCCAAGGCCAGACTGGATGGAGCTTGGAGCACCCTGGGATAGTGGAAGGTGTCCCTGGAAGGGGGTGGAACGAGATGAGCTTTAAGGTTCCTTCCCACTCAACCCGTTCTGGAATTCTGTGATCCCTGTGGACTGTGAGTGGGAAGAGCCATGGGCACAACAGTCACCCCAGAGGGCAGGGTGCCGCGGCTCGGAGCGCTCCCGATCCGGGGATCCGCGCGTGCCCCTGATCCATGAGAGGGGATCCCGAGGGGAGGCCGCGCCCGCCGCCGCCGCCAGAGGGCGGCCGCGCTCAGGAGCCCGGGCCCGCCGTGAGGGGAGCGGCGCGCGCCGTGCCCGAGCGGGGACAGCGGGATTGCCTCAGCCGTGCCCTGGGGAGAGCTCGGGCATTGCCCACAGCCCGGACTCGGCAGCCTGGGGCCGAGCAGGGACAGCGGGTTCCCTCCGCCATGCCCCGGGATGAGCTCGGGCATTGCCCACAGCCCCGCACACAGCCCGGACTCGGCAGCCTGGGGCCGAGCGGGGACAGCGGGATTCCCTCCGCCGTGCCCCGAGGAGAGCCCGGGCATTGCCAACAGCCCGGACTAGGCAGCCTGGGCCCGAGCAGCACGGCCAGCGATGGGGGTTTTCCCTTGCTCCTGCACCTCCTTTGGAAACGGGATGAGTAGGGACACGGTGGCTCGTGGTAGAGTTCACAGCACTCTTTTTTCCAGGACATCGGAAGAGCAGTCAGCTCTCAGTTCAAATCTGCCCGAAACAGTGAATCCAGAGGTTTTTGGTTGAAACCGCTTGTGCATTCCTTGCAAAGGGAATTTAAACACACCACGAGTTATTCCAGAGGAAGGGGGTAGGGCAGGACTTCGTTCTCCTCCTGAGTGTGTCCAGCTCTTTGATATATTTTGAACATGGTGTTTGTAGGCATTTTCAACAGTTCCTGAACAATCCAGGTACTCAAAATCCACCGAAAACTGTGGGTGTAGAGATCCCAACTCCCCTCTGTCACAGCTCAGTTTGCTAAACTTTCTGCCTGGACAACCAAGAGAGTGTCCTTTAAAGTGAACACTTTGTCCAGTGTGTGAGAAATCCTCACGTTGGGAACTGTAGCCTTTTCGTGTAACTTTTATAGTTGGATTTCTGCCAGCCTGCTTTGGTAGCCATAGTGCAGCGTCCAGGAGCTCCCTGGAGGCCTAAAGCACAGGTTGTTGCTGTTGCTGTCCCTACTATCTCTCTGCTTGATAAAAATCACTGGAAAATCCATTTAGGAATAAAATACTATGCAGACAGAGCTTTTGATAGGTACTGTTTTCAATGCAGATGGAAAAAAGAAGGAGAAAGAGAGGAGACATCTTTGGGTATTAAAAAAGCCAGGAAAATGAACACACAACTTGGACAAGCTCCACATGTGATTGAGAAAGAGCAGGCGAAACCAGGCTTGGTCCTAGAGCCAAGAAAAAGGTTCATGTTCAATACCTCCTGCACACAAGGAACAGAGGACTTTGCCTTTGTACATGATCAAAACTGCATCAATATTCCATCTCCATCAGCCTTTTCTCCTCCTATGGAAAACTGGGGCAAGACTCCTATTTGTAGAGGCATCACTTTATTCACTGAAGGCTTTCCTGCCCTTGATTGTTAATTGAGATCAAAAGCATTTAAAGCACTGCTGCAGTTCTTGAGTCACATTTCACTCAGGAAACGTCACTAGCTTTGGTCCAGACTCACCCTGTGTACACAACATTTTAATTGCATCTATTTAAGGAGGGAGTAAATCCTGGCTGAATGGCCACAAAACACTCTGGTCCAGGTCAATATTACAGAAAACTGCATGTGGATAAAAATGTCAAAGATATGTCTAGGAATGACACAAGAGCATAAACAACCTTTTCCCGATCTGATGGAAATGCCACCTTCTGACACCAGTTGTGAATAGGAGGAAAATGGATACACATGGACGTATGGTTTAGGTTATTTTCTCATGGCAGCCCCTTAACTGGAAGCTGACACATATCTACTGGTGATAATTGGCAGTATGAATCAACACTGGGGTTTAAGTGTTAACAGACCTAAATTTCATCTTGGGTCTGGAATGCCAATGAAGTCCTTGAAGAAAATAAAAGAAATTAGATCCATTTCTGACCTGTCACACCCACACAGAACTCTGAATGCAGATACTTCCCTGAAGCAGCACCTTATCTTCCTATTACCTAAATTTAGAAGTGATTGACTTAAGCCCAGCCAAATAAATCTCCAATAAAAGAAAAAAGCAGATGTTGGGAGGGTTTTTAAAACCCTTAAAATATTTTAAGCCATTCTCTATCTCTCAGAGACCACAGATACTCCAATGTGCAAGGCTTGCCACTCTAGCAACACCTGCACTTCTGCATCAGCAGAAGCTGCACACACAGGAGGGGACTGTCAGCTCTGGGAGAAAAATGCAGGGGATTGGTAAAAGTTCCACTCAGTCTTTTTTTATTTAGCACATTATTGTACAAGGTAGGAAAGAATTGCAAACACTGGAGCAGGCAGCTGGGTTAAGGGACACTGTGCAACTCAGCCACATTCCTAAATGGGATTTCTGTACAGTCATGGTTGGAAAAATGAAGGCTTAGTGGTTTTTGTACACAGTGAAAAGAAAAATGAGAAGTGTTGTTCTGGGCATATCATGACCTTGCTCATACAAATACTGATGTTGCCTCCAACGCCCGAAAGTTCAGTAGCTGGCCTGAAAATGAACATTTTTTCATCATTCTTGTTGCAATCTGGTTTAAACCCAGAAGAGCAAAGAAAATTCTCTGTGTATAAAATGGAAAGAACTTTGAAGGTTCAAAATATACCCAAAAAATGTGATTAAAACCAAACGAAGTTAGATGTTGGTGCCAAAAAATTGATATATTTTATTTAATAGTAAAAGAGGCAAAGAGAAAGAAAGAGAAAAGAAAGAAATAGAGAAGGAGGTGTTAGGGAGACAGGGGGGTTAGGGGGACAGGGAGAGGTGACAGGGGTTAGGTGGAAGCATATCACCCATCCAAGGGTCCCAGCGATGTCTCGTGGTCTGCTGGTGGTGAGGATCCCCTGCTGCCACACTGCCACACCACACCATGCCCAGCAGTGGGCAGGGGTGTTGCAGGGGCCAGTTTGACACTGTCTCTTGTGACACTGAGAGTCTGTTGCATCATCGCTGGTGCAGGGTCTGGGGACCCCTCTGGGGGGCCTTAGATGAGCCATGTCACCCCCTCTGTCCTTCATGCAGCTTCTCCCTGGGTGAAGGAGCCCCTCAGGTGAGCTCCTCTGCACAGTGGGCGTTCACTGCATCCTGAATCAGTCCTGTTTATCTGAAGGAGCTGATGTCCCCTTCCAGCAAGGGACATGGCAAGGGAGTGTGGCTCTGGCTGCTGCTTCTCTCCTCAGTCTCTGCAGGTGATGGACAGCTGCAGAGAAAGTATTCTGTGTTACAGCAATAAGCCAAACAGAAAACAGATTACTGGTCACAAGCCAACAGATTGGTCACAAACAAACAAACAAACAGAAAAAGAGGTTAAGACAAACACAACTGAGACCACTCTAAAGAAAAGAAAAAAAAAAGGAAAGAAAAAGAAGAAAAAAGGTAGCAATTATCCTTATCCTGGTGGGCACTGGAGCAGAGGAGGACACAGCCTTCTTAGGGTCTGTGGGATACACAGCAAAGGGAAAGGCAAAGGCTTTGGATAACCCAGGGTTTCTACCCACCAATCTACTGGGGTTTGTCTCTGAACTACAAATACAAAACTAAATACAAATTGGTTCCCAGCTCTGGGAATTGTGTTCTGGGTTTGAACACAAGGATGCAGGTTCGGAAAAGAAAGGCATTAGGTGGAAAGGGGAAGCAGGCATCCCTTCTGGTCTGCCAGTAGCACCATCATCTTCCCCGTGCAGCTGTCTGGAAAACTCAGGACTCCCAAAGAGTAATTTGAGGTTTCCCACAAGTATTTTTTTGATGGTAAGAGAGCCATGACATTCCTAACAAGTAGACATCTGCCTTGGTATTGAATACTTTTGCTTATATTGAGACAAGTGAGAAAGAAAACAGAAGTCAGGAGCCCAAGTTTCAGAAGTGAAAACCATATTTCTTCTCCAGATACCTTGATCTCTAAATCATCTGAAGGCATGGGCAAAGCAGTTGCAATCTGCCTGGAGATTTATGAAGCATTGGCTCACACCCAACTGCTTTGTTGCCCTCACACACTCCGCTCTCATTTGGCTGCATTTTCCACTCCACACAATAGATTATAATTTTCATTCGATGTTAGTGTAAGAATACGAGTGCCACAAAGATTTATCCCTCCCCATCTACATGTTAAAAAGGACCAAGCTATTTAGTTACTAAAATATGCTCTGAGAGGCTGGGAGGTTTGCACAATTTGAAGGCCTCTGACAGCACCCTTAAGAGCATCTTTCATTTTTGCTGACTTCCCAAATGAGGGTGCAACAGTCACAACCAGGGCTGCACCCAAGGAAGGTCCTTCCCTGCAGGAAGATGATGTTTACTTGAAACACTCAAATGATTTAGCCCAGGAGGCTGGTTTGAACCATGCCCTGGTGAAGGGGCCGATTTTGGCTCAGTGGAGAGAGGCTGTTCATTCTACAATGAAACCCTTTCTCCAGAGAAGCCCCTTTGGACACAGCCTGACTTTCCAGCATATGACTGCTTTAGCCATTTTCCCCCTGGCCTGTGAGCATCACGTCTCTGCAGCAGCACAGGGAAAGGAGTAAAATCCCTTTCTGCATACCTCTTTCCCCTGAAAAATTTACTCAGAGTTGGGAACCCTGTGTGCTAAAGCATCTTGAACCATCTCACTTCAATTCCATTGCCTGTCAGAACAAACCCATGGCTGACACTGGGTTTGTGGCTATTCTTCTGCTCTGGATTACACATTGTCCCCAATCCACAGGCTGCAGAGCCCAGGGGTCCTCCTGTTCAGCACTTCCCTGCCATTTGCATTTCCTTCTCTTTGGCCCCACTTGAGGACACAACTGAAGTGATTTTCTGAGCTTGGTGCCACAGTTCACATGGACAGGGCAAGCACAGATTTGTGCTGTAACTCAAGACACTGGGTGGAAGGTAAGGGACAACACAGGCAGGGAGCTGTTTGGAAAGAGGTATCTGAGGGGGACAGAAGCTCCTGGTGTCCCTTCTGCACAGGAGGAGCTGGGAATCCCTCATTTGTTGAAAGATTTCTCCAATAATTGACTCAAATCCCTTGCAGTAAGCAGTCTGCTGTCCCAAAGTTACTTGACTTTGTTGCCAGGCGGGGAGAGAATCCAGTTTGCTGCCTCTTGTTATCACTACCTTTTTCTAGGAGAAACAGATTGTCCTGTGTCATCACCAAATTTATGACTTTATTATTGCTGCAGCAGTGACTAAGCCAAACCACAGTAAACAGCAAGGAACAGTAACCCAGGACAGAGAGAAATCCAGCCCCTAAAGTCATGTTTAGCTCATCAGCTCACTGGTAACTTGGAGATTTCTTTTGTCCCTGACTCTTGCCTTTCCCTTGCACGTATTTCTCTTGTAAGCACAATGTGGAGCTCTCCCCATCCCCAGAGATGAACGAGCACATGGTGGGCTGGCCCTGGCTGGACACCAGATGCCCACCAAGCCTCTTGGAAATGCCTGACACAGCATCCACATGGAGCAATCCATGAGTTAATTCCTTATACTGATTCCCTCATGTCCATGGCTTTTTCACAGCGTGGGCTCTGTAAGTACATAGGAAGATAATTCCTGCCCTGAGAGATGTAGGAACAAATCTGTAGAGTCATTCTGACCATTTTCTCTTCAGGGATGCATCCTGTGCTTGCAGCTATGTGTTTTATCCAGGTCTGATCTGCAGGCATAAATCCTGGGATGGGGCACTTTACCTGCCTGCTCTACCTGAAGTGGCATTAAAAAAGTTCTGACAATTGCTGTAATTTGTAATCTACACTGAAATTTAGAAAACCCAAATCAAGAATTATATTCTTTCTGAACAGGTAACAGCAGAAAAATTCTCCCTGGAAAATTTACAACAAAGCCTCTTAATATCAGAGAATAAAAATCCTCTTTTACAGTGATAATTGAAGCCATTCGTTGCAAGAAACTTGAACCTGAAATGAAAGTAGAAATAACATCCTGATCATACACTTCCTTGGAGAACTTCAGCTTGTGGACAGGAAGCAAATACTTGCTACAACTTAAACCAATAGCAGGTTTCCTGAAAAATGTAGCTCCTTTCCACCCACTTGCCACCAAGAACCATTTTTAAACCTCACTATGAAAAATTGCAGCTCATTGTCGTTTTACAGATCTGAGGATTCCCAGCAAGTGGTATTCATCATCTGGTAATGAAGTCAATTTTTTTACCAAGGATCATTTTTCACTCTTTTTGTTGTCATCTGTGGCCTCACAAGACAACTTTTTGCTATAGCTTTAGTACATTCATGATACGATTTTAATGAAGTTTATGTGCAACTTGGAGTCTTTACAGGAAAAAAAAAAAAAAAAGGAAGATGTAGCTGTTCAAGGAAATTTGGAGGTGCTTTACTCTCAGCCAGTACACTTCCCATATTCCAAACCCACTAGTGCTGTTTGAAAGGCAGGCACTTGGCCTATCTCCAGAGCAGCATTTCTGCCAGCAATGGGATCCTGTCAGCACGGCACTGCCCGGTGCAGGTTTGGATGGAAATGGGTCAGTTCAAACAGGGTACCTGTAATAACAGCTTCTGTTGGTCTGTAACAAGGATCACACCAGCAATAACCATCCACCTGCTCCTTGACCACCAACCGTGAGCCAGCAGTGGTCAGAATTGTGCCTTGAGGCCTGAGGTGGCCATTGGGATCCTGGGAAGCATGGGGAAGAGCATTGCCAGCAGGTCAGGGAGGGGATCCTGCCCCTCTCCTCTGCCCTCTGAGGCACATCTGGAGTGCTCTGTCCAGCTCTGGATCCTCTGGACTGGAGAAACATGAAGCTCTTGGGGCAGGGCCAGCAGAGGCCATGGAGATAAGGAAGTGTCTTGGTTTGAAAGACAGGTGTCAGCTAAGGAAGGCAGGAGCCTCCCTTTGGAATGGAAGATGCAACCTCCCTTTCCCTCCAAATTATTATAATTTTGAAATCAAGGGGCTTTCAGGCAAAAATATGGGAAACAGGAATAACAGTTCTTTACTAATATATATATATATATCCACATATANACAGTGGGATGAGTTCTGAGATAAGGCATTGATGGGCCATGGACAGGGGATAGTTCAGGGGCAGTTATCTCTGAGTCATGGGCAAGGCACTGATGGGCCATGGACAGGAGATAGTCCAGAGGGAGGAGGCAGGGAGCTCTGCCCCACCTGGTTGGAACAGTTCATGAGAATGGTGATAGGATACATGCTTTTGGGCACGTTTTACTTTGCAAACCAGGACAGGAAGGGACAGGAGCATCTTCCAGATGAGGAAAGGCTGAGGGAGCTGGGGCTGCTCAGCCTGGAGAGGAGCCCCAGCTGAGAGGGGCCCTGAGCCCTGGCTGTCCCTGGCTGCAGGGAGGGCTCTGAGCAGGGCCCAGCAATGGCACAAGAGGAATGGGCAGGAACCCATGCCCAGGGAGTTCCAGCTGGACAGGTGGAAGAAATTCTTTCCTGTGCAGTGACCGAGCGCTGAACAGATTGTCCAGAGAGGGTGTGGAGTCTGCCTCACTGGAGATATTCCAGACCCCTCTGGACACAATCCTGTGCCCTGTGCTCTGGGATGGCCCTGCTGGAGCTGGGAGGTGGCACCAGATGGCTCACCATGGTCCCTTTCAGCCTGACCCATTCTGGGATTCTGTAACAGAGCATTCTCTACTTCTGCCTCAACATTTCTGTCTGCTTTATCATTTATGAGTTGCAATATATAAAAGATTCAGAAGGTGCTTTTGTGCATAACAAAGACACTTAAACCAGGACACCAGACATGAGGAATTTAGGCTATGGGTGGCAAGTTGCCACATCTGCTGAGCTATTGTTCACTAGACCACACTCACTAAAATCCATAAATTGTGTGTTTAAAAGTTTAGACAATGGTAAGTGCAGAGTGATGCAGTTTAGCTGAAGACTCTTCAATGAGGGATGAAGAAAGGCAGCACCATCACAGTAGAGAATATGCTCATGATAATCCCCATGGCTCTGTGATGCACACTGTGGGATATCCTGGATATCCTGCTGGCTGGAGTTGGATGCTTTAATTAATGCTCCAGGGAGAGCCAGTCCTGAAAGGGAGATGACAAGATTGCACTGGAAGCATTACAACAAATGCCAGCAGAAGCAAGCTGGGACTCCTGCCCTGGGAGCTGCATTCCCACACCTGGGGCTGCCAAGCCACACGGCTGGCACAGCCTCCTGTGTGTCACCTTGCCAAAAAAGAACGGCTGAATTTTGCAAGCCTCTCTGATCAGGGGTTGGGTTGGGATTCCTGACTTACACTTTGCTCTTGACGCTCTCTGGAAGGCTGTCCAAGTTGGTGAGGATTGGATTCACAGCTGCCTTGAGGAAAAGTCTGGCTGGAATCAAACTCCTGAGTCATGTGCCTGAGGTGTCCATCAGGGCAGCCAGATGGGCCAGAGCTTCAGGGCCTGGACAAGGATTTTGGGAACAACATGTTCTGAGGGAGCAACAGAGTGATTGGGGAAACAAAAATGTACTTTTCCAAAGCTCTTCTGCTTGGTTGAGCCATAAATGTGTTTTAATACAAGGCTGCTGCATTTCAAATACTTTGTTTGATTAGGAGGAAAGCCCAAATGTCTAAACAATTGCAGTACCATTCTGCTCCAATATTCCAGTGAGTCATGACTTGTACTTCACAGAGCGTCCAGGGAAATTTGAGGTGCTTGTCTTCCAGATCAGCAGACAAAACATGCATAAAATGGGCAGGGGGGTGGTGGGGCACCCTAAGGGTTTGAAAGTCCCTTTTCAGGCCAGTTGTGGGGATCTCTTGGGAATGCTGGAGAAGATTGCCTGTGCAGACCCAGAAATCCCAAAAGGTGGCACAATTTAGGAGAAATATCACTTCCTTTCTCAATAAGCAGCCAGGTGCCATCTTCCTCAGCCATTTTCCACATTCCTGATTATTTTTGACTTCTGTTCCTTCATTTTTATCTTTTTGCTTCGCAGTTTTTCCTTTGAGTATTCCTGCTTCTCCTTTAGCTTTCACGTAACTTAAAATGATATAAATGGCTTTTAGGATAATCTGCAACACTGAAGAGGATCCCAGGTTGTGGTAATAACTCCAGCATTGTTTTGAAGGACAGGAATGAGGGATGAAGATGGAACAAGAAGACATATCTGTCCAGGACAAACAACACTGGTTTTCTTTACCAAAATGCAACCTTCAAAAGAAAGACTTCAGAAGAGAGATCTTGGATATGGAAAAATAATACTCTTATGGAAACTCTAAATATAGTGGAGAGGAAACCAGAAACAGTGGTGGCATGTCTGGGGAGCAAGAGGATCTGGAAAGCAGGTAGTCCTGCCTGAGAACATTTGATGTCATTTATCCCATCTGCAAGCACTCCATGCACTCATAACTCCATTCTGGGGTTTATCACATTACCCCTTGTGAAGTTTTGTCTCACTAATGACTCAATGCTGTTGCTCAAATCTTTGCCAACGGCTCTGAGAAGCAAAGGAGTAAGAAACCACTGAACACTCCAGGCTGAAAACAAGCTCATCGTCCTGCTTTGAGATGGTTACACCCAGGAAAGTCAAGATGTTTCCAATTGTCTGTCAAGAAAGAAAGAACGAAAAGTGAAGCAACATATCCCCTACCAATATTTGTCTACAAACAGAGTTGTGCCATTGATTGCACATATTGCAACAAAAAGCTCTGCCCATCCCTCATCCTCATATGCCATTAGGATCTATAAAGTTTGGGTATCTTCTCCCTAAAAATCACAGAAAATTATTGAGTTTCTGGGCAATTTTTCCCTTGTGATCAAAAGTAGGCTCAAATCATTCTTGTGGGTTGGAGAAAAGATTTAATGTCTTTGTAACTGAAAGATTGCAAAAGCAAGTGGTTCTTCAGGCAGTGACATCTCTTCTACCAGAAAGACTTTAGGGAATGAAATAATCTCTGTAAAGTTTCTGTAACAATTGAAAAATTCTGATTTGATAAAAAGTTCCCAAACATGAAACTTGATTTTCAAGTTGAGACAAAGCTAAACAGCTTCAACTTTCATTCCTCCTTTAATTCTCTTCTATACAATTCCAACCACATTGTTTGCTTCAGTGCAATCCTAAACAAAGCTTTATTTATTGGGGTTTCACAGAAACAGAGCCATCTGCAAAAGCACTATTTCTGATTATGAAATATGTTCCTTGTGTTCAAAGAAATGTGAATGTTTAGACCAACAAATGATGAAAAAGATGAAAGTAGCCAAGTTTCCAGAAGTTCTTTGCACTGAAATAGCTTTCACATGTGTTACATAAATTGCAAAGGTACAGCTATGCTCATTCATTCATTCATTCATTCATTCATTCATTCAATCATTCATTCCTTCATTCATTCCAGTAAGAAGTTAAAGAAGAGAACAGGTGGAAACATGACAGACTAACACAAGATTGTGCCTATTACTGGGGAAAATCAAGTTATCTGGGGCATGTCTGAAGGGAGCAGAGCTGGGAACGGGCTGGAGCACCAGGATCAGCTGAGGGAGCTGGGAAAGGAGCTCAGGCTGGAGAAAAGGAGGCTCAGGGGGGACCTTGTGGCTCTGCACAACTCCCTGACAGGAGGGGGCAGCCGGGGGGGGTCAGGCTCTGCTCCCAGGGAACAAGGGATCACCTCAAGTTGTGCCAGGGAGAGTTTGAATTGGATATTAAGGGAAATTTCTTCATGGAAGGGGTGGGCAGGCGTTGGAAGAGCTGCCTGGGGAAGCAGTGGTGTTCAAAAAAGATGGATGTGGCACTTGGTGAGCAGTGGTGCTGGGTTAACAGTTGGATTGATGATATTGGAAGTCTTTTCCAGCCTCAGTGATTCAGGTTCTGTTCTATTTAATGGAAGATCAAGGGAAGACACAACAAAGTGGAAAGGCTGCAGGTTGCAAACAGATAAAGAATGTTTTCTTACCTCAGTGATATAGATTGAAAATCATAGACATGAGATAAAACTGTAGTTAAGAATTGAAGAGGATCCAGGAAAGGGATAGAGAGTCACAAGTCTAACAGGAATATTTGTATTTACCAAGAAGAGGGCAGACATTGAGAAGCTGTGTGAGAAATTCTGCTCCTTGAGCTGAGCCCTCTGCAGGTGTCAACGTGAAGCTCCTCTGACCTGGTAGCAGCACCTGGGCTGGCTGAGTCCCTGGCCTAGGGCACAGCAGCCCATTTTATGACCCTTATGCACTTTTCCATTTCAGATAAGGAAAAAGCATCCCTTCACTATCTGCATCATCTCCTGGGTCACTGATTTTGCACTAGCAGTAGTACTAAGGTATAGTCTGGATTTTTCAGAAGAGATCCTAAAATCAGGTGGGTTTTCAGTGCTTCATTGGATGCACTCAGGTCTGGTCAGGTTATTCAGAGGAAAATGGGGGACATAAAAGCAGCTCCTGTAAATTTGCTCTGTGTAATGCAGAGAAAGAATTAATTTTCTGTTTCTGATGCAGAGGGCAGAGAATTGAGAACAGAAGCATGTAATAAAAATAGTATGCACTGGAATAAAAGAAGTCAAGACCTATGTACCACCTGAGGTTACCCCAAACATAACATGGAAATGGTTTTCACTTCACTACCCACTCATTCTTAAAAGTATACATTTATCAGTGTACACCAGTAAAAACGTACACCACGACCTTTACATCTTATATTTCAAAAGAATAAAAAAAGTGGTCTTTATAGCTTAGCAAAGAACTAAACATATTATATACATTAGATATTAGCTACAAAGGATGTAGCAGCCTTACCTCCGTGTTTATTAAATATTTTATGATGTAATATCCTTCCTAGTTGACCTTTTAGTTTTAATGCAGTTGGGATGGCTTGAGTATGGCTGCAGCAAAACACATTTTGATTCTTGCAATATGCGAGGGAAAAATGCAAGAGGGGATCAAAACATCAACGTTTACTGAATAAATCTGCAGTAGAGTTCATCCTTATTCACTGGGATGTAGCACCTGGAAGCACATGGAATGGTTTGGGTTGGAAGAGATATTAAAGATCATCCAATGCCACCTCTGCCATGGCTAGGGACACTTTCCACTATTCCAGGCTGCTCCTGGATGTCCAGCCTGGCCTTGGGCGCTGCCAGGGATCCAGGGGCAGCCACAGCTTCTCTGGGCACCCTGTGCCAGGGCCTGCCCTCCCTCACGGGGAAGAATTACTTCCATCTTTATCTGTAGGACAGAATCGTGGACAGCAAAACCTTATGGAATCAGAACAATCACAGATGAAAAATAATGAACCCTGGTCAATCTCCCAGTGGAAATGCCCCCAGTCATTAGACCATTGTCTCCCACTCGTGAGAAGGCAAAGGGCCTAGAACAAGATGTACTGATAGATTATCTCTGCCCAGCTGTACTGCCACAGGAAAGTGCAGATTTTTGAAATCCAAGTCTCCACAGGAAAGGAAAAAAAGGAGGGGAAAAAATGGATGGTGGAAAAGAGAAAGAAGGGAAGAACCAGAAAGAAGGAAAGACCAGACACATTTTTCTGTAATGAAGGTAAATCCCAGCAGGCTTGGGAATCCAATGAATTCCTAGGAAGGAGAAGAAAGAAAATTTCTGGGTCCTTAGAAACAAAGATGGAAAAAAGAAATCCAGCTGCAAAAGGTTCTCTTTCCCCCTAAACCCTGCTTCTCTCCACATCTCCACTCCTCATTTCCAAAGCCTGGTACCTCCAATGCCTCAGGCCCTTGGCACGCAAGAGATGTGAATGGAAGTGACATTTCTGTTCCCAATTGCAAGTGCTCCCCGGTCCTATTACAAATCTGAAAAATCAATATTCAAAAGTGGACCAGGGAGCTCTTTGCTCATTAAGGTTTAATCAGAGTGTCCTGGCACTGTAGCTCTGCAGTTCTGGTCCTGCTTCCCACATGCTCATCCAGCCTGTGCCAGGGCCTGACTCAAACCCCTGCAGTAGGAACAATCCCCTTCCTCATCCCACTTTAACACGAATCCAGGGCAGGCACAGGATGCCACTGGGGCACCACAGGCAGGACAGGAACCATCCATGGATGCTCAAGGGCTCAGCAGGGCTGGGGCTGTTCAGGCACTGAGGCTTTGCTGATGGTGGTTGTGCCCCATATGGCTTCTGTGGTCTATCTTTAACAGTTCTATTTAGGTAAGAAACAAGATATGAGCTGGGTAAACTTTTGCCAGCTTTCCTTGAGACTTTAGCTGAGAATTTCTTGCCTGAGGTGCAGGGCAGAAACAAAACAAATTACTTTAAATCTAGCAAATATGTCTCCAGTTGGACATATTTGAAATTGAGAAGAAGGAGGAAATAAGAAAATTATGCACACAGCTTTCCAGTTAATCCTGTGAGAATTCATCAAGAAAAACTGAATTTAAGACATTGAAGTTAGGAACTATAGAGGTTCTAATAGTTTAGCCACCTTGTTCCAAAATATGACCTTAATTTTTACCCAGGTGACTCCTGAGATTGACAGGATTATTTGCTCTTTTGAGTACCTTATTGTGCAGTTTGAAATCTGAAGGCTTTCACTTCATATTCTCAATTCCTAATTTTGCAGCCAGCAGAAAAAACCCCAAGGATCAGTTACCCAAGGGTGGGATTCAGGGACAGGGACAAATGACAATGACTTGGGCTGTGCCCAGGAACAGGTGGGACTTTACTATTTGCCAGCATGGGACTTTGGCTCTGTTTGGGCTTCAAGTTTTTTTCTTTTTTGGGGGGAAAAAAATAAAAAAGGAGAAACTGAGAACCAGTGGAAGGAGAAACAAATATCGTGATCCTAAGGCATGCCACAACCTACATGTAGATATTCCCCCATCATTTTTATTTGGGCTGCAAGGGCCAGGGCAATTGTCTTGAATTTCATTCTTCTCTGAGGGTATTGGGTTATCTGACAAAGCAAAGCACATCCAAATGAATTCATCACTACTGCTGCTCTTGTCTGTGGGTGTCAGAGCTGGCTGACAGCCCCCCAAACCCTGCCCTCCTTCACAGCCTCCTTGCTGACACAAGGCCCTTACAGCCACACTTGCCATGCTGGCACAATTCTCTGCAGAGAATTCCAGTCTGAGGGTTCAGAGGTTTGCTCAGCTCCCACCTGCCTGCCTTGAATGGCTGCTCTGAAGTGAGTGTGTTTCCAGAAAAGCCTTCCCACCCAAATCTACTTCCAAGCATTTCATTTGGTTCTGTACCATGCAGGTCTCTTCCCAATTTATTTTGAATCCTGTTTCCATAACTATAACTAACACTTGGTTAATTCATTGTTTATCTTGTATTTGAGTGACCATGAAACACCAGAGCCATATATGAAACACAGGCTGTGTCAGCTTAGGATAACTCCTCCTGCATTCAGATGATGCAAGGATAACACAGCTGAGCACTGTGAATCCCTTGCTGAACCCAAGCCCTGCTGCTGTCCTTTGCCAAGGCAAGCTTGTAGCAACACCATGTTGGGGAAGATGAAACAGGGAAACCTTATAAAGATGATTGCTTAGCAAAATATTCTGAAAATATGAAACCTGTAAGGGAAGTCGAAATGAAAGCTAGCTTTGAGATCTAGGATACCGAGGCATTAGTTACTGAACAACCAATAAACAATGGGCCAAGCAGCTGAAGGAGAATCCCTGTTGACTGAACAATGTCCTTAGCAGATAAGGAGATGCTTCTGCAAGGAGGAGAGTCCAAGGTTCAAGACTCTGCCAGTTTGGCAGGGAAGACAAAAAGAGTTTAGAAAGTAGCTTTTAGAAGTTAAAATGTAACACAGTATGGAAATGTGGTAGTTTTGATAGGCTGTATGTAAATTCTGTAAGATTTGTGTCTTTTACTGGTTGGATGCTGTAAAATTACCATATTCAGTATAGGAAAGGATATAATGTCTTGTAACCAGATTTTATCCCAAAGGCATGCTTCAAGCTGTGGCTGGCAGCTGAAGCAAAGCTCTTGTACCCACGACCTGCAAATAAACCTCATACTTCAAGAGCTGCCTTAGGTTGCAGAGATCTCTTGCCATCCTTGTCCCGTCTCCCTTTATCCTTTCCTACAACACCCCTCAGTAGCAGGGTGAGTAAAGCATCTGCTAAGTTTACTCCACTTTGTCCCAGCCCCTGTGACAGTCAGGGCTGCCAGCACAGGTGTGAGCTACAACAGGTACATAACAGCATTGAATCCTAAAAATCATTTCTAAATATCCTGTTGGTACAAATTCCCACGTGAAAAATTCAACTGGAATTGTTAATATACAGAAAGAGGTTTGCTGGGGAGCCTTGCCAGCTGCTTTCAGGACATGCCAAACAGGATCCCTACAGGAATGTGGCTTTGTACCACCAGTCCTTGCTCTAACAAGCCCCTCTGGGCAGGCTCCCTGCTTTCCACTATGGCCAAGGGTATTTCAACTTTCTCTGTGACAGAGGATGGAGATGGTGCTTTGCTAAACCCAGAATTAATTCAGTTTACTACAAAAAGGCTGGAGGCAGAAGGTCTTGCTCCTACTCTTCTGGCAGTTGCATTAGGCTGTACACAAGATGTTCTAATTCCTCTTCTGAAGCCAATATGTAGTTCAGTAGGTCAAATTCCTGTGGATTTTGCTGTGCATCCAGTAGCAGATTCAAGCTTGATGGTTGCTGTGGTAGCTCCACATGCTGGAGGTGGGGATCCAGGTGCCCTGCATGCCCCATGCTGGTGGGCACACCAGTCCCCAGCAGCATCCCTTTATTGCCCTGACACCTTGGGAAGGCTCTGCACCTGCAGGATCCAGTCCCTCACCTGCTTTTGCAGTGCCTGTGTCATCCACACCTGACAAGAAGGAAGCCCTGGACTCACCTTCCCTTTTTCCATCCTGATGTCTGCCCAGGGATCAAGTAGGAGACATCCTGAAGCTTTGTCTCATATCCTCCCCCATTCCTCAAGGCCATTTTCATACTGAGCTGATATTTCTCCTGTTGCAGATCCATTCCTGCATGATTTATCTAAAGCTTCCCACAGGGTTACATTATTCTTTTTACCCATTCATCCTCTTTTTCTGTCCTTCCCCAAGGGAATGTGCCAGGGAGTTATAGCAGCAAAGGCCACTCCTTATCCCTACAGTTCCTTCTTCTTCTTTTTTTTTTTTTTTAAGCTGTATTAGTTATTTCAATCTATTCCTGCCTGCCCCAGACCTTCTAACACATCCCATGCTGTTCCCACATCTACACACCCTAAGGGTAGACACATGGACACATTTCTGGGGTCAGGCCATCTACTAAAGTTGTTTTAGATACCACGTGGTTATAATTTGGAGCCTGTCCAGCTCTTATTTAAAAAACCACAAACAGAAGCTTTCAATCCCAAATATTCTTCCTCTGCTTTCATTGGACTTTTGCCCCTCTAGATAATTTCCCCCCTCCTTTTTTTTTCTATTTCTGCTCTTGCTTTTGAAGCTCACATGGGACTCTGACCATTTGCTACTGCAGGAGCTGCATTTAATTGAGATTTTACAACTGCTGGGTCAGAATCAGTAGCACTGCCTTGGCAGGGCTCACTGGGTCACGCCTTGAGCTCCTTCCTCACCTAACAGCAAACAACACATCTGGTTTTGCTCAAAGGACTTAACTGCTGAGCCAAAGCTTTTAATTGTTTCGGGATCAGATCAGCAGGAATTTGTCACTTCCCTGAAAGTCTGTATAATTGACACTTTTGTAGATCTAAAAATACCTCGAAGGTATTGAAAATAATGTGTTATTTTCACATTTTTGCCTGTTTTTTCTCAACCCTTTCTACTTTTACATCAGCCAAAGAGTAACCAGGGTTCCAGGGTCCATTCACTGAATACTTCCAGCTCCCCTAAACCAGTAGTGCAGTTCTTTAGGTCTCAGTCTCCTTGTTGAAAGAGCTCTTACTAAACTCTCCTGCACCCTTTCACAGCCTTTTCTTCTTTCAGTGTCCAGCAGTGCCTCTCTCACTGCACCAAGGCCTGAGCACCATGGGGAGTGGCAGGTCCATCCCACGTTTGTTTTACACCATCCTGCTGCACCTTCTCAGTGCAGCTCCTGCCTTCCCACTGTGCTGTGATGCTCTTGGCACAGGGACTGTGATGGCTCAGAAGCCAATCCCCTGATCCGTGTTTAAGGAATTGATTGTCCCTGCTGCACATTAAACACCCTCCACACATCCTTCCGTTTGACAGGGAGCTGTTGACACAAGTTGACACTAATTGTTGACACAATTAGGAGCCTCTTCACTGAAAATTTGGCTGCTGCAGGGAGGCCTGGTTTGAACACACCTGCTCTTACTGTCAGGGGGGAGGTGTTCTTTTCTGGACCCTGACTCCTGGCCCGGCTGTGTTCCTTGTTTCAGTGTCCCATGTCCGAAAAGATGAAATGAGGCTTCTTTCTGCTGTTTCAAAGCTTGTTTATTTCTTGTTCTTATCAAAGTTTCAGAGGCACAGACTGTGCTGTGACCTCCAGGAACACGAGGGCAGAATGGCAATGGCTACCCAAAGCAGGTAGCTTTTATATCTATTATCAACCAGTTAGAAAACTTTACGCATCTTATTTTGTTCCCCAAACCAGTGAATATCAACATTATTGACATGTCTCCTCTACACTAAATTATATCTACCAATTAACAAGTCACAGGAACTCATGTCAGAGAGAAAAAGGAAGAGAAGGAGAAGAGAGAAGAAGATGAAAAAGAAGAAGCTGACAGCCTAGAATCTCCATGTTGGCTCTATATAATATATATAGCAAAACCTAAAAACTCCAACTCCACACTCTGTGCTGCACTAAACAACATCTCCTCATTTCTTTGGTGCTCTCAGCTCATCCAGAATTGGGGGTAAATGCTCCCATGAGCTTGGTTCGCAGGCCAAGCCTTTTTTGAGGAGCTCTGAGGGTAAAACAAACACTCAGAGGAGCAGGAAAAGTTCCAAAGCTTTTCCTGACTCCAACATTTACCTCCCTTCCATCACTACCTCCTATTTCTCTGGTTCTCACTGCTTTAACTATAAAATAAGATATCATCAGTCTTGTTTAGGCAGGAATATTTTCTCAGGCAGTATTTGATCCCAGAAACAATGTGGGCACAAGAACCTGAAAATTCTCCCAAACATGGGGAAACCCCTATGCTAAAACACAAGAATTTGATGTTTTCCTCTGTCAGGACTGCAGTCAGCTCACTTAGAGGCAGAAGATGGAAACACAGCAGTGCTTGGGAGATCAGGGAGCAAACCCTGGTGTGAAGTTGCACCCTCTGAGGCCTCCAAGCACAGCAGTGCTGCAGGAGGAGCAGGCCCAGGTGGCTTTGTGTAGGACTGAACAACAGCTTGGATCACATATTGCAAACGTTTACTGCAGGATTAGGGTTTATCATCACCTCATCTGAAAGGGTTGAACCAGATTCACGTCATGTCTACAGATTGCTCTTATAGGTTTTGCTATTAACAACTGCTTTTAGTTGTTAATGTTATTAACAATTGAATAAAATCTCTTAGGTAAGGGATACTTTTCTGATGAGTAGTTTTCCTTCCACCAATACTCTGATCCAGAAAAACAAAACAGCAGGAACAGACACTAAATAGGAACCCAATGAAAGCTTTCTTTTATTAAATGTTTTCAGTCTTCTTTCACTATTCTTCCTCAGCACTAAGATGTTTAGCTCATTTTAAAAAGTCAAGTATCTCTTTTTCAGTACTCATGATCTCTTTTTTGATTAATATTTTTAGACTGGGATTTGGGTATGTAATCTTGAAAAATCTGGATTTTCTCGAAGTTACCTTAACCCTTGTATTGTGGGCAGAGTTACATTTCTGTGTTAACAGATTCTTCTGCTGCAGCTTGCTCAGGTGTCTCTTAAGTCCTCACTCCTGCACCAGGACTTCCCATTTTACCTCCCATTTTACCAGGTAAAAGCATCCAAAGGTAACTGCAGGTCACGCAAGTCTTTTCCTCAACTGAATTTCTAAATTCTTCTTGTGCACCCCATGATAGAAGCAAAAGAAAATAGCCACAGATGAACTGGGTATGGCCAAAGCAGCTTTGAAAATTAGTTTTGGCGTGGTCATAATCTCCAAAGTGCAATAAAATTAAAATAACATTCTGGAAGAGTCTCTTGCTTTCATAGGGCTTCCTATAAAGGAGACTTAGGGTCTTTCATTCCTTTAAATTTGCTGCTTCTTTTTAACTACACTACTGAGAGGCCAAAGTTGAGAACCCACAGTTCTGGGATTTGCCTTTGCCTTGCACACAAGGTAATTGCTCTTGTTCAGTGAAGGCATTTAAAATAACATTTGTGTTGAGTTAAGTGGAGACAGATTCCCACTGGCTTTCTCACAGAAAACCTCTGTTGCTTTTAAAATTTGCCAAAATGGTGGAAATAAGAAGCCTAACAAAGAGACTTGGTATTTTCCTCCCTTGCACTGCTGTAGGAACCCAAGGTTTCAGGAGGACAGCAGTCCTGATCTGCTTTGGAGGTAGTGGCACGTGGGGCAGAAGATGTTAGTGATTTCCATGCTGCACATTCTGTGAGGGGCACAGCAGCAGGGCTGAGAACCAGGGAGCTTGGAGCCTGCCAATGGTCAGAGCATCAGGAAGCAATGGAGACAATGTGCTATAAAATATCCATTCTTAAAAGCTGAGCAGAAAAATGTGTGCATTTCTAATCACATGGCAAACAACTCCAAAATACCACAGTAAAAATCGCCTTGGAACTATAAATGTAGCTGGGTAGAGCTGAGCTTAATGAATCATTGCCCTGTCAAAAGAGTCACTTTATGAAAACTCTTTATTTTTCTAAGATTTAGACTGTCCTTTATCCTTTAATTATGACAGTTGTTTCTATTCATGATTTCTCAGTCAGACTGTCTCTGTGTTTAGGGCGCTTTCTCTCTGGACTCCAATTTTATTTCGTGGTCTAGGGTTGAGTATTCTTCTCTTGCCAGTCAGCTTTGTTTTCTTCTTGTTTTGTTTTTGCTGGGTTTGAGTTTGGATTTTTTTTCTCTGGTGTTTTTTTTAAGCCTTTTCCATACTTTAATCCCTTTATCATAAATACCTTTAATAACACTGCAAATTCAAAGCACCCATTCTGTTCTCAGGCCATATCACAGTTACCTTCCATATTTCTTTAATATCATTCCTTTCCTTCTTTCACCTCTTGCAGGTCACATAATCAAGTAATCTTTCATCATTTGGAAAAATATTCTTTGTAAGTTTTACTTCATCAGCCTCAGGCAAATGCTTCATCTACACACTCAAAAGAGACATGCAGAGCTTGAGGCTTGAGGTCTGTTCATCCCAGGCCTCCTCCTCTTCCTCCCTGTGCAGACAGAGGATTCCTGTGACTCTTCTGATGCCTTAAATGGTTCCCTAGAAACAGAGACTAGACAGGAATAAAGGAATAAAGGAGGGATTTATCTCAAACGCCTTCAGAGGTCACACTCTGGGCTCCAGAGGCTCCTGCCTCAGTGCATCCCAAAATGGACAATGACAGCTCCCGAGTTCTTCCCACTTTGACATCAGCATCAATTCCCCAAGCAGAAGCCAGGCAAGGATGGAATTTGCCCAAGCTTGCTCCCCTCTCCCCAAGATGAAGGTTTGCAGTTCTTGTTCTGGGTGTCCTTGGAGAGCGAGTTACAGAGGTTTGATATGTCTATCTTGGCATAGAGAACAGCACTTAACAAGCTACAGGAAACTTCAGAGCTACACTAGCAGTACAGGATTTGGAAAATATAAAAGTTAAAACCTAAGGCATCACTCCCAGCACCTTGCATCAGGCAGACAGTGCTTGAAACTGCTCTGGAGATGGTTTGGATTAACTCAGCATCTCATCAGTGGCTGAGTGTCACTTGCTGCAAGCTCAGCTCTGGGAGCAGGTCCTTACCCAGCACAGGCTCGGTGACAGGGGCCTCAAAGGCCTTTGCAGTGACAGCATGACCAAGTGACACCTCTGATCATTGTCCTCACCCCCGAGGAGATGCTCACTTTGAATTCTTGCTGCCCTTGCAGTGGCAGCACGACCTGAAGGTGAACCGAGCATACTTCAGAGAGAAGGAGCTTTGGAGCAGCTGAACCACAGAACATCTCAGCTGTCTCCTGCCACAGCTGTCACCCTGCTGGCTGCAGGGCCAGAGAGAGGGACTGCTCACAGAACACCTGTTTTAGCCTTGCTCTTCTGTTTTCCATCCCAAAGCAGCTGCTGTGGGCTCATGCTCCACTCAAATGCAAGCCAGAAGGCAGCTTGTAACACCACAGGAAGGCAGAAATAATTTACTGGAACTCCAAAATGGGGACTTTGCAACAAGATGCATCAGAAAGAAGCAAGAACAGGGCTTCCCCAGGAGAGGGGCAAGCCAGAAGCCAAGGGTGGCCCCAGTGCAAGCCATGCCCTCAGCAGCAAGGTACAGTCCCACAGGGTGCAAACAGGATCCATCAGCTGTCCTGGACAAGGAGAGCAAGGAACCAACTCCAGGGTCCCTCCAGGATGCCCCAGAGCTGTAAAACAGTGGTGAGACAGTGTTGCTACATCAGGGTCACAATTTCCATAATTAGGGCTAGAGCTGCAGATTCCCTCTGTTCCATTTGTCCACCCCACATCCCATGGGAATGTACAGCTGCTGTGACAGGACAGCCCAGGGTTCCCCACCTCCAGCTGGGGGACCAGGGGTGAGGCTGACTACAGCCCAGATCCCTGCAGACTCTGCAAGCATAGCCAGGACTAGAGTTTGGGGAGGGTTGGTAATGTCTTGGGGAGGCAAGGAAGAAAGAGCATGGATTTGTCCACGGAAAATTTTATTTTAAAATAAAGCAGAAGAGGGAAAGGAGTGCAATAACTTCCTGACAATGGCACTGCAGGAGGAAGTGTTAAAACCCAGGGACATGCAGTGAGGAAAGAGTGGAGGCACAAGAACAAAGATTTAGATGCTGTTTAGGGTGAAAATCAAAGCTTGGGCATGACCCTGAAGAGCACAATCCTTGCTTTGGTTCCAAGTGTCCTGAGGTGCATTGGGCTGGTTAAGGGAGGTGATTGTCCCACTCTGCTCTGCCCTGGGGCTCACCTCGGGTTCTGGAGGCAGTTTTGGGCACCATGACCTAAAAAAGATCTAAAGCTATTAGAGAGTGTCCAAAGGAGGGACAGGAGGAGGATGAAGGGCCTTGAGGGGAAGCCCATGAGGAGCAGCTGAGGGCACTTGGTCTGTTCAGCTGGAGGAGACTGAGGTCAGACCCCGCCAAGGGCTGCAGCTCCTCCCGAGGGGCAGCTCTGAGCTCTGCTCTCTGTGACAGGGACAGCACCCAGGGAGGGGCTGGAGCTGTGCCAGGGCAGGGTCAGGCTGGATATCAGGGAAAGGTTCTTCCCCAGAGGGTGCTGGGCACTGCCCAGGCTCCCCAGGGAATGGGCACGGCCCCGAGGCTGCCAGAGCTCCAGGAGTGTTTGGGCAGCGCTGCCAGGGATGCCCAGGGTGGGGTTGTTGGGGTGTCTGGGCAGGGCCAGGGGCTATTAGCCTCTAATTGCTCTGACATTATTACCTGTATCCTTCCTCTTAGGTTATACCTGTCCAGTATCAGATAAATTAGATTTGCAGAATGTTCTCCAAGATAAGATGGGGCAGAAGGGACTAGAAATTTCCAGCATGCCTGAAATCACTCAACCTTAGCCAGGAAAAAAAATCCTGGTATGTCAAAGAAATCACATTAATATTTAACATTTTAATCAAGAGCTGTGTGATCCAAGGCAAGGAAGAGAAAACTAAGCACATTCAGTTGCCAGGAACCTTTTCAGCCATCAGTGAGAAATATTTGCTGAAGAGTTGTTTCTCTTCCTACTTACAATTGACAGATTATATTTTAAATGGACAGGAGGAGCTTGAAATCATGACATTTCTCTTATTCTTTGGCCCATTAGGGCCAGCTTTAACTTAGGCCAAGTTCAAAGTGACACCAGCTGGGCACAGTCCAGGTGTGCAGAGATGATGAAAGTTCTAATTTAAAAAATGTGTTTCCAGGTTTTGTTTCAGATTTCTTTTTTCCCTTCGTTTTCTCACTTATAATTAATTTAGAATGTGGCAAAACATGAGATAATACAGCTTGCTTTTAGAAGTGACTGTTTTACCAGCTGAACTTCCTTCAAATCCTCTGCTAATAAAAATTGTGCTTTTCCTGGTAACTGCAGGAATGATGTTCTGTCCATTTGTGAAGCTCCTCAGAAATTCCTCTTAGGAATGACTTGGTGACTTTGCCTGCTTGGAGTATTGCAGGTGTCTACAGGAAGATAAAATCATCCCCATAACCACAGGTGACTTTATTATTTGGGGGGAAATCCACTGAGTGAGTTTTAGGGCTGTTTCCCTGTAACTGACAAAAATATCTGTTGCCAAATCTGACAATGAGAATGGAATAAAATCTCCTTTTTTTTTTTTTTTTTTATTTTTCTAATAGAAGCTGGGCCCCCACTAGTGGTTAAAAGGAGCTGCTCTGTTCTGTGAGTGGCACATGGAGTTTTGAGCAGCCACCCTGCAATCAGTCAGTGACTGCTACTAAATACACCTCTAAGTTAATTAATTGTGTTTTTCCCATGGTCTTTGTGATTGCTGGCCCTGGAGGCACTGGAGAGATCAGGGGGAGGCACTGACATTCACTGCATTTCTCTGTATTTCTTCTTACCCAAGGGAAAGAGAGAAAGAAATGAAAGAATCTTCCCCAATTAAAAATAAACCAAAACCATCACAAACCATCACAAACCACAAAGAGGGTGAAAAAATGAAATGGTTGAAATAAGAAAAAATATCTGAAATCACAGCAATTCCACATTTCCATCCTTATTCCAGATGATTTCTTTGATCCTGCTTGCTCTGGGCTGAAGCTCTGGAATTGGTGCATCCTCTGCTCCCTCTGGATTCTGAGTGTTGGAGCTGAAGATCTCCCAGGAACAGATGGATTAGCTCAGTTTTGTACCTTCATCGAGGGAACCATGCCATGCAGAGATTTTGTTTCTTTGAATTTTAAATTGGCCAGCAGAAAGGGCTGCACAGCTGTTCATTCTAGCCCCTCTGAAGATCCATTAATGGATTTTTATTCCTGTGTTCAGACTGTGGCATTGTTACTCTGTCATCCAGCACAGCAACTTGAAAATGAAAACTCATAATCCCACTGGATCACAAGATTAAATGAGTAAAAATTAATTGTTTTCTATCTTTCTCCTCAGCCATTTCTATTCAGATGTAACCAGATTGGAGCCAGCCCTTCCATCAAAGCGCTCAAGAGGGGCCTGAATTAACTAACTTTAAACATTCAAACTGCTAGAGGAAAACCAGAACATCCAGGCAACTCTGAGTTTCATAATAATTAGTTACATTTGTTTTCACTGAGCTTCTTTTCAGAGTTCCAACCTGTGACTGGGAATCAGCAGATCCTCCCTGTTTCCATCACTGCATTTCCACATAAAGATCATTCCACTCCCTGTCTGTAGTTCCTCTTGTAGAGCTGTTGGCAATCTAAAGGCAGCAGATGAATTATTATTAAAGCATCAAGTACAGATTATTATTAAAGCATGTGCCAAATGTCACACATTCAGGGAGGGATGCAGTGGGGTGCAGAACAGTGATTAAGAAACTACAACCATACAAACCAACAGTGGAATACTAAATAGCTTTAAAATGAGCAATAATGAAATCAGAATCAAATGCAGTTGGAAATGGAGAGTTGTAAGTCTGGCCATATTTTTGTTTTAAGTATGTAAAGTGGCAAAGTATAAACTGGGAAGGAAGGAGAAGGACAGAAGAGAAATAATTGGTGCAAGACAAGGTGGAGCTGAGAAAGATCCATCCAAGGTGGTTTTAGAGAGCTGAGTACAAATCAACAGCATGAGCAGCAGGTCCCTGCCTGTGCAGGGCACAGAAAAGCTCAGCACTTACCAGACATGAAGATGTGGCACTGAGAGACATGGTTCAGGGATGGCCTTGGCAGTGTTAGGTTTATGTTTGGACTCGATCTTAAATGTCTTTTCCAACCTCAGTGATTCCATTATTCTAAATCAAATGAACATAACATGGGAAAATTACATCAGTGAAACACAACACAGGAACAGGCAGAAGGATACACAGAGCCCTTCCGGGAGCTTGGGGCCAGATTGAAGCACTTAGCAGAGCTTGTAACCAAAGTCTTCACAGAAATAAGGGAATATTTTATAAGGGGGCTTCACATTTAATTACAGTTGTTTCCAGGAAACAAGCAACAACAAAAACTGGCTTGGACTTAAGAAATGAAACATTCAGATGCACAACAATCACACACAGAAGTCTGCCAAAAGCATGCCCAGATTCAGGGGGATGATCATTGATCACCTTGGGCATTACTTCAAGAAGAACAGAAATAGAGTGAGAGAATTGAGGAGGGGTCTTTACAAACTGTGGGGCTGCTGGTAGATAAAGCCAGATAGTGAGAGGTGAAAGAAGCAATGGGAGGAACCACAAATTCCATAGGAATTCCACTAATTGATGCAGACTGTTACTCAAGACTGTCTTAAATCCCTGGACTCAGAGAAAAAGAAGAGACACGAGGAAAAAGGTAGGGTGGGGGATACACTTTAGAAGGGGGATTTTACTAGGCAATTCGGGAAGTCTGTACCTCTCACGTACCTCAAGTACCTCAAGCCAAGGGGGAAAGAGAGAGGGAAATGAGGAAACTATGATAAAAAGGAGGCTGATCCTTCAACACCTTGAGACACCCCATGGAAAATGCTCATGACATCTCCCTTTATTCAAATAAAGTAACTTCTCTGTCTCCTCTTTGGACATAAACCTCTGGTGTTTGTGGATTAATTTTCCTGACAAGAGCAAGACCAGGTGATCCAGCATAGACAGAAGTTCTTGGTGGAGCTGCTACAGCTGTGGATTGGATTGCTGCTGCATAGAGGTAAGGATGGATCCTAGAGGAAAGATATTTTCCCTAAAAGCCTCTTTATGGAGGGGGAAGAAAAAAATCCGTGAAGCACCACCACCAAACAACCAGTCCAGCATTTCAGGTCACTATTCCCGAAAAAGCACAAAGCCAAAACAAGTCATCAAAAAACAGTCAAGAGCTCATCAAAACCTGTAAGTACTTTGGAGAGAGTTCATCAAAATTAATATATTTCTGTAAAATTTTTCGATTTTATGAAGGAAGAATTTTCTGATTTATGCTTAACTGACACAGTATTTCCTTTCCCTCACATTCAGTGCACCCAAAGAGTCAAGTTCTTGAAAGCTCTGTGCTTCAAAATTCTTATTATGAAAAGCATAAAATAAATCTCTTTAAGTGATTAGTGCTTGATACAATAATTCCACCCTTGCTGGTTTTACAACAGAACTCAGAAAAGAATAGCAGAGTATAAAATTACATCAGAAGACAAAGAGATGGGGTGGTAAACATGCAAAGGACGAGAGTCTTAAGATTGGAAGTGGAAAGTAATAAAAATTACAGATTATTGCTGCAAGTCCAGAAGAGTCGTAAACACCAGAACCACTGGCAGAAGAAGTAGCAGAATATTTATACGAAACCAAAAACATTTTAATTTGGGGGACTTGGAAATAATGGTCCTCAAGTTGTGTCATTATACTGGTAAGGGAGTAGCCAAAAGAGAGCTTTTCAAGTGCCTCAATAATGTGTCAAAGTGATTTTTTTGGCAAGGTAACAAAAGCCACAGGAACAGTCTCAGTGTTGGCTTTCCCAGAGCTTCTCTTTTCAGAAAAGACTCCAAATCCTTGTGGGAAATGTGCATTAAGCAGAATACCTATTTCTCTTTAAATGTGGCAAACATGTGCTTATGAGATGACCTGACCTGGACTTTGTCAAAACTTTGCCTTCCAGTGACAGAATTCCATGCAGGCTGCCAGTTTGGATGAGGGTGGGTACAATCACCATCCCCCCTTCTTCTATTCCTGCCTCAGGAAGCCAATGAAGAAGTTTTTTTTTTTCCTTCCTTTGCTTTTCCCACAGTACTTGACATAAAACATCAGGAACATGAGTTCAAATGAAACCTACTCCACATTTTCTGTTTTCACAAGGAAGAGCTAAACTTGGTGTATTTCTTTCCCCAACACTCAGTGTTTTTTTCACAAAATAAATAAAAATAATATCAACTATTGAAAAAATTAAAATAATCTACCTTTCTATCCAGGACAGAAGTAAAAGAAATAAGAGCTACATCGTAGGCGCAGACTTTAATTTCCCAAATCCAATTAATGTCACCATGTTAGCTGATTAACATCAATGCAGATCTACTGGAGAAAATCTGGCACATCTTCTGTCTACAAACAGAATATTTCACTTAGAGACTTTACATCCCAAAATCTGCTTGCTGTGAGCATCACAAGCCTGGGGGGGTGAGGGGTGGGGTCTGGAATTTGCACAGCAGTGTCACTCTGCCTCTGCAGCATTTAAAAGAGTCATTGAAGTCATTAAAGGGCACCACTTTAAAAGCTGACGTCTTCCAGCGTTTCAGCTCATAATTGCATCCCACAGGGGGTCCAGATCCTGTCTGTCCATGTCAGAAGATCACTTGCAGAGTCCAAAGCTTCTCCCCTGCCCTGCCTCTCTGCCTTTCTACCCCTGCTAATGCACACAGAGCTTTTCCCCTCACTAATGGTGTTGTTGTGATGCTCCTTTGCTTTCCCATCGCTGCAACGATTGCAGAGCCTTCAGGAGCAGGAGCTGCTTCCAAAGTATTTCCTTGCTGTTCAAAACCCTGGAATTTCACCGTGATTTGTGAGCTGGTTTTCCCTTGGACCATCAGCCACTGCAGATGGATAATTACATTATGATGAACGCTGCAGATGCTTGGTTTTATTCCCAATTACCCCCTCTGTCCATAGCAGTAACAACAGCTTTCACCTCTCCCTCACCCCAAGTTGTCTGGCTTTGATCTTGAAACTGGGGGTGTTTTAATGCCCACAGTCAGGAATGTGGGGAGGTTTTCTTGTCTCTTTGTATTAGCCCAGATAAGACAGAGAGAAGACAGAAGAGAAGTGCTCAGGTCAGAAACTCAGCTGAAACACAGCAGGCAGGGACTGATTTCTGTGCAGCTGGATGCCATCTCTGCTCCTGCCAGAACCCCTCCTGAATGATGAAGACAACGTCCAGCTTCCTCCTCCCTGTGCCCATGAGATTGGTGTCTTTGACAAAGAGGAAGCAAACAATACCCACAGCTCTCAGCACAGGAGATTTTTCAGTGAGAAGTACACAAACCAGTTCTAACCCATTCCATTTTCAGACCTGAACTTGTCCCTTTACATTTTTAGCTAGCTGATTCAGTGCTCACCACAGACTTTGCTTTTCCCTCATTACGTGCTCAGTGTGGAAAGAGTTCTGTGATATTATTTAAGGTGCTGCCAAGTGATAGATGCCACCCAACCCTCCTAACTCCATCCCTCACAGGTGCAGGGGAGCCTCACCCTTCCCACCAAAGTGTGCATTTTGAGCCAACCCTCAGCAACACCCCTCCAGTCACAAACTGGGCTGCAAAAATCAAGACACAACTTTCCTAGTGTCAACAAGAACAGCTGAAGGAACATTTCACTCGTTCACTCGCTTTAGTTTCACAGAAGTCGGATGGTATTTGATTACAAGCTGAAGTTGGACTACCAGGAGGAGAAAGAAAATATAAAAAAAAAAATCAAAACACAAACTGAAAGGCCTGTCTTTGGAAAGGAGCCACCAGAGCCACTTTTAGACGTGCAATAGACTTTTCATTGCCTTTTAACACATCTAGGCACTCAAATAATTGAGGGGCAAAGTGCTTTTACATGGCAATTCAATGACAACCAACAGAGAGACCTGTGGGTTGCAATGAACAGCTGGGTTTGTATCCAGGTCTGCTAGAGCAAAGTGTATTCTTTAAATTATACTTGTTTGATTTACAAGAAGAAGTGGAGTTCAGGTAATAAAGACATTCAGTTTTCTTTCTCTAAAATAAACCAACAAGCCAAAAAAAAAACCCAATGAACCAACCAAAACTTCTCTACCAGCAGTGGGACAGGAAAGCCTGAAACCAAAATAAAAGTGTACCCTAAAGGCTCAAAATAAAGAAGAAAATAATCCAGTTGTTTTCAAGTTGCCAAATTTCTGCACAAAACCACCACTTCAGAGTCAACAAAATATTGATTCCTCTGTGTTGCTTGGCAGATGTTCCCTAAGGAAGGAGCTCTGCAGCTGGTAAGCCTCAAATGCTGTTGAGTGCAGCTGATTCACTCAGAGTTACAAGAAAACACAGAGAGCTGATCGAGCTCCAGATTCTCCCCATGAAAAAGAAGTGGAATTTGTGATAAAGATTCACTCCAGAGCTGAACCACTGTGAGTCAGTGAGAGAGAAAAGGGCAAAGCATTAAACTGCTGCTGTTGCCTTTCCTTGGTCTTAAAATTAAAACCAAAACACAGTTTATGGGGAAAAGGGATTTTTACCTCAGGATTTATTTCAGGATCCTTGGGTGCAGCACTTGGTCCAGGTGGAATGCCCTGAAATGCACACACCCCCCACACACCAAAATGCACACAATTATAGGCCTTGCAAAATTAGCATACTTAGCAAAGGTTTTCTAATGAGAGGCTGGAGTGAACCTCTAGTTTTGAGGAGCTTTCTTCTTGGATGGGCTGATCTTAGTTTGCAAAAATATGTTTTGGAGAGGACCTTGGAGTCTGGGGCTTCCAGACTGTTTGGTCTTCTGGTTTAACAGTACAGTGGGTTTTAGTTAAGTTATTAGACTTGGGAAGTTACAGTGTGTGGGCTAAAAGCACTAAGAATACATAAAACTATAAAAGAGTGTGTAAGAGGGGTATAAAAGAAAAAGCAAAAAATCATTCTGGAATCACTGGAATGGCTTTGATAGATACAAAGTAATTAAATACAAGACACATTTGTGGTCCTAGTTGATCTATTAATGCATCTGAGAGAGGCATCCAGCCTTCTGAAAGGGTTTTAGGGACACGTGTGGAGGCACAACATGCTTTGGCTTGTACTCAGCAGTCCTGAATAGAAGTTAATTGGATGTTATTAAGGGGAGAAAGACAAAGAAGTGGAACAAAGCAGTGTTATGATAAGAACCTGCTGAGGCCTAGGATGAGTGTCACACTCATGGGCCTGCCCTGCTGTGCTCGTGCCAGGCTTGCCCTTGCTGCCAGCTCCAAGTGCCAAATTTCCCATCCCCACACGGTGCTGTGGCTTGAGCAGAAGGCACAAAAGCCATGGTGATGCCAGATACCTTTTCCTGTAAGGATGTCCCAAAATCAGTTCAACTTTCCTCACTGGCCATCCTCAGTAACTTCTCTCAGCACCAATTAATTTTGTCTTTAGTGCTTTGTGATAAAGAAATCCCCTCCCTCAAAGCTATTTTCATGCAGCATTTGAGCCTTGCCTAAACGTGAATGAGACCCATTTTCCTCTATGGAGATCAGGCCATTTCTGAAGGCAGAGGGTGCCAGAAAATCCAATCCCAGTCCATAAAAAGCATTTCTGCCAACCAGTTGTTCCTTGGAAAGGAAGTTTTCTCCTCTTGTTCCCTTTGTACTGAAGGAAGTACCATCAGTTTGGCTACGTGGTGCAGACACTGACAAGTTTGATCAGAGAGAAATTTTCCATCTCCCAGCCCTGTTTGTGAGAAGCTGCTTTCTCACAAACAGAGCTGAGAACCAAGAGGAGTTTATATAAATCATCTTGTGTGGTTTTGTAAACAATATTTTGAAAGTGGTGCTTTTACATCTTGTTATTCCAACTTGTTACTTTTAAGCGGTGTTGTAACTAACCCATAATGTTTAAAAGCTGTTCACCCAAGAACCAATAACTGTGTTCTGCTCTAGCGACTCTGGATATATAAAAGGAAAAATTTTCTTAATAAATGAAGTTTTTCATCTAAAATTTATACCACTATTTTCACCATCCCCAAACTCAACAATAACGTGGAATCCCAGTCTGCAGGGCTGTGTTATAACCTTCATTCATCACACGAAATCTGTTCTGAAGTTCCAGGAAACCAGATAAAGTTCAGCTCAGGCAGCTGGAATATAATCCCTGTTGTGTATCTAAATCAGGATATTGAACTTGGGGCTTGTATGGATGAGAGATGGATGAATTGAGTGTATCAGTCAGTTGGGGTTCCTCGAATGCACTGAATTAATGCCTGAAATCAGCCAAATCGGTGAAAGAAGCTCCCTTGGGACACTTGTGACACTTAATTCCCAGTTCTCTTGACAGCATTTCAGCACATGCTGGTCAGCATCAGAGGGGTGACTCTGTGGAGCAAAGAGCAATCTCCTCCTGGCAGGTATATTTTTGTAAATGACTATTTTTAATTCTTGCAAAATTTATGTCATAGTTCAATTTAGGATGGGGAAAAAAATAGGCTCAAAAAACAAGCAAACTAAAAGTTCCCATCACACCACAGTTTCACAGAACAGAATCTCAGAATATCCAGAGCTGGGAGGGACCCCCAGGATCATCCAGCCCAGCCCCTGGCCCTGCACAGACCCCCCAACAACCCCACCCTGGGCATCCCTGGCAGCGCTGCCCAAACGCTCCTGGAGCTCTGGCAGCCTCGGGGCCGTGCCCATTCCCTGGGGAGCCTGGGCAGTGCCAGCACCCTCTGGGGAAGAACCTTTCCCTGATCTCCAGCCTAAATTTCCCCTGGCACAGCTCCAGCTCTTCCCTGGGTAGTTTAAACCACTTTGTCCTGACAAACAAAAACTGAGCTGGTGGCAGCAGAGTGACTGTGAGGCTGTGATTGAGGAACAATCAGCAAATTCTGGTGCCTAAATGCTTTTTTTGGGATCAAAGTTTGAGTTCTATGAGAGTCTATTCTATTCTATTCTATTCTATTCTATTCTATTCTATTCTATTCTATTCTATTGTTTGACCACAGGCTGGGGTGAGAAGGCCAGACAGGGCATCTCTGCTTCCACACCTCTCACTGCACTAGGTGACGAAATATCAATATATTTAGAAATTTATAGATATTTGGTCAAGACTCCTTCCTTCTGCACTGCTGGAGTCAAAGGAGAATGAAAATTTAGACTAAGAACCTGTCCCATGGTGATACTGAGAGAACCTAGGCTTTCAAGAGGACAGAAACATGAAGTAAAGCTTTGTACCTACACAACCTGTTTTAGGAAGGGGAACATGCCTCCAGCAGCAGGTTTAGAGCAGCTATTTGTTAGGCTCAGGCAGAGTTCCTGTGCTGCAGCAGAGCTTGGGTTGCTGGGCAAGTCCCACATATTTCAGCTGCCACTATTTCATTTCAACCCCTCTGCCAAGTCTCATCCAAGTGCAGCTTCTCAAACACTCCAGAAACTGAAACACTTTCAGTTTGTGTTTTGAAGACAGAAGGCTTCATAAATTACATGAACTTCACTCATCCTCAGCAGTGGAAAAGCTACTGGAAAACACCAAAAGGTTTCGGGGTTTTCACTCACAAATGTGCCACTGGAAAAGGGGCAACAAAAGCACTCAGAGCACGGAGCAGTTTTGCAGTGATACATTCCTTGCACAAATACCATAAAATCTCCTTTCTCCACAGGGAGACCCTGCCCTGTGTCACTTCCAGATGCTGTCCTACTGTGGACCATGTTCAGTTCTCAGCTGCCATCCACCAGCAGATGTTTCTCTTCATGCCACAGTCTGTAAACATTTTGCCTTCGGCAGAAATCCATTTAAGCAGCATTTTTGAAGTTCAAAGAACTGCTTGATTTCTTTTTCAGTCCTGTGTGTGTTTCTATCTGCAGTTTCTGTGTCTCTTGGTCCCTCTGTCACCATCAAGCCTTCATTAATCTCTCAGCTCAGCCTGGAGTTGGCTACAAAACTGAGGTCACATTTTTTGAAACTGCAATCGATGGTTTCAAAATGCACATTTAAAACCTCTTGAACTTCCTTCTCACTGAGGGAACAGCAGAAAGCTGCTACTTGAACACAAGCTCCGAGAAAAAATACAGGAGTATTCTTTGATGCTGCTATCTGCATCCCACGACCACCTTAGGAGGTTTTCCCATCTCCCTGAGAAATAATTTCTTTCACAGTTTGATTAAAAGCGAGGCTTTAATAAAGATATTAGAAGACAGATGTTATTAAACTAATTAGAATTTTATTTCCCCCACTATTCTGATTTTTCCTGAAGTTCATTAAACTTGCTTCAGACGTTTATTTATTTTGTATGAAAAAAAAACTTCTTATAAATTATTAGAAGCTTAATAAATTAGTAAATTTCCAATAAGTTATTAAATTTCTCATGAGTTATTAATAATATAAGCTCTTATTAAAAATAATAGGGTTAGTAGGGGGTAAATAAATAAGCCAAATAAAATAATCAACTAAATAAACTTCCAGTGAGTTTAACTTCTCAGAATTTTATTTATTTTCCCCCTGCCATTCCTATTATTTCTGAAGTTCAATTTCTTGAATTCAGCAAGAATTTTCTACAGAAAACAATATATTTTGTTTCACCAGAAATATAAATGTATGACACATTTTCATTCTTTTTTCTTTTTTGTGTATTATTTTGTTATTTCTTCATGGAAAAATCTGCATAATAAATACTTCAAGAGCAGATGCAATAAATGAATTTGTTGTTTTTTCTAAAAGGGAGTGTTTACTGTTCTGAAATAATCAGCTGGCTGTTCTATATTCAGGGAAATACTGCAACCTCTCAATCTATCATTTTGAATACTTGTAATTCTGAATATTTAGGCTTAAACCCAAGTCATTATTTGGTAGAATCAAAGTTGTGTTTATGCAAACAAGGAGAAGGAAATTCTAGAGGCAGCTGAGTCCCTGCAGCAATACAGAAATACACAACTGCAGCCCCATTTGAGTCAATCCAAACTGGGGAAAGAGATATTTTCCAGATATTTTCCAGACTTTTGCTGTCTCTACTCTTCCTTCAGGAGCTGAAAAGAGTTGATTCCATGCAGTCTGAGAGAAGTCAATTTATTTTGTATGCCAAAAATAGTTAATATTTCAAATATTCACCAGATGAAAGGTGTTGAACTGAACCCCACACCCAAACAAGTGGGAGAAGTGACTGCCCTGGGGAAATCATGACCTGGCTGTAATTACCTGGACCCTTTAGGAAAGGAAATGTTCCTGACTGGACCAGGTCATAAAAACCAATGTTGGGTTTTGTGTAAGTCATCTCAAAATCCCATCTCCAGGGTCTTTTTAAAATTCCAGAGCCCAGCTTTTATCTTTCTCTTCCCATCCTTAAGTGCACACCAAGACACACCAGCTGGAATCCCCTGCCAGGGCTCAGGTGTTCTTTGGTGCCTGTTTTGCTCTGGACACTTTCACCTCTTTCCAAGGAGAAAATCATTCTGGGATTTATCTCCAGTGAGCACCTACTGTGCTGTTGGAGTCCAGGAAAAGCCTGTGAACTTTTCCTGCTTCTCTGGGTGAGCTGAGAGCACCAAAGAAATGAGGAGATGTTGTTTAGTGCACCACAGAGTGTGGAGTTGGAGTTTTTAGATTTTGTTCTATATATTATATAGAGCCAACATGGAGATTCTAGGGTGTTGGCTCCTTCTTCTTCATCTTCTTCTCTCTTCTCCTTCTCTTCCTTTCTTCTCTGACATGAGTTCCTGTGATTTGTTAATTGGTAGATAGAATTTAGTGTAGAGGAGACATATCAATAAGGTTGATATTCACTGGTTTTGGGGACAAAATAAGATACATGAAGTTTTCTAACTGGTTGATAATAGATATAAAAGCTACCTGCTTTGGGTAGCCATTGCCATTCTGCCCTCGTGTTCCTGGAGGTCACAGCACAGTCTGTGCCTCTGAAACTTTGATAAGAAAGAAAATAAAACAAGCTTTGAAACAGCAGAAAGAAGCTTCAATTCATCTTTTTGGGACATGGAACACTGAAATAAAGAACACAGCTGGGCCAGGAGTCAGGGTCCAAAGAACACCCTGACACTGCACCTTCTCCCAGCTCTGTGAGACTTCCCCCGAGTCCTGCTCAGTCCCTGGAGGTCTAAGCACAGCTGATTCAAGAGATCAGTTTTCCTCCCTGATATCCATCATGACAAGTTTCAGTTGTTCTTCCTCATTTCCAATTTCGTTACACTTGCCTTGAGGCAGAGAACGCACAGAGCAGGCAGGAGCAAGGCCAGGGCAGCCCTTGGAAAAGCTGTCCTGGATGTGTCCCAGTGGCAGGAGTTCAGCACAAATGAGCTGTCAGAGGACTCCTGGGGCTCAGGAGGAGGTGGAAGCTCCACGGCCTCACCCTGTGCAGAGCTGAGCAAGGGAGGATTTACTCCTCTTATTTCCTCCAGGGATCTTTGGCACAGGTTGATCTTCTTGATACCAAAGTAATGAAGCACAGAAACTTCAAAGGCACAAAGGCTGGGAAAATGTGAGTGTAAATTAAATTCCATAATCAAAATAACTGTGACCAGAACAAACTGAAAACATATTTTGATCAGTTTCCTGGACTATTTTACAGGCAGCTCCATCTAGAGAAAGGAGTGAAAGAGAGAAATGCAAACCAAACCCACTGATTTAGAAACACACACTTACTTAGTTCAGCTGCTGCTCTAATTCAGTTTATTTGATAAATTTTTAAGCTCTTAGTATTTATCAGCCAGCACTGCATAGGGATCTTCCCTAGGTCTCTGCTGACAGCCTCACTGGAAGCCATTTCTGGCCTTCTTCTTTCTTTTCTTTTCCATTTCAAATGAGGTTTTTGTGTCTGAAGAATATCTGTTCCTGCCGGGTCAGTACAGTTAAGCTGGAATAGGAATTTGCAAGCCTCTCTCTCTCCCTGCATGAAGGCTACACCAGCAAAGCATACCAAGGTCTGTGTGCCAGTGATGCTCCTCCATCCAGCTGAACACTGAAAAGAAATTTGGGTATTGGTCTATGGTCTTTTAATTCATTCTTTACAACAGACAGAGGGAAAAGCCACAAAAATCAGTATTTCCAGCAAAAGCAGAGACAAACAGAACCACAGAATCACAGAACCATGGAGTGGTTTGGGTGGGAAGGGATTTTAAAGCTCATCCAGTGCCATCCCTGCCATGGCAGGGACACCTTCCACTGTCCCAGGCTGCTCCAAGCCCCAATGTCCAGCCTGACCTTGGGCACTGCCAGGGATCCAGGGGCAGCCACAGCTGCTCTGGGCACCCTGTGCCAGGGCCTCTGACCCTCACAGGGAAGGATTTCATATTCTCCACTGCAGATGCCTTTAAACAGCCAAAGCTGGCAGGAGCAGAAGGGACCTTACCTGGCCACTCACTCTTGTTTTGACCTGCTGGTCACCAGATCAGAGTAATATTATGTACTATTGATTTGGTTGGATTAATTTCAGGTAGCCACGCTCAAATAACTGTTAACAGAGACTCAGGTTTGTGAAAGAGAAATTAGGAATTTGGTGTCTGTGGGTAAGGGAAGAGCAGAGAACATTGACTGCCACAACATCCTCGTGTCCAAGTGAGGACATGAGAGCCCAGAAGTGGAGCTGGGCCCCATGTGCCCTTTATGGTGACTCAGGATTTGCCTCAGTTCATTGCCCATCCTTGGGAAAACCTACACCCACGCGGAACAAGAGACACAACCCACAGAGAGCACTGCAACACTGCACAAAACCGAGCCCTTAAGGGAGGAGAAACGAGGAAAAAAAATGTGTCACTTATTAAGAGAACAACAATGAAGCATTGACCTCTGCAAAAAAAACAAAGTACAAGAACAATTCTTGATGTTTCTCAAGGACTTGCCAGACTTTTGCCTTAAACCTTCCCTCAGCCCCAAAGACTATATCATTTCAAACTGACAATTTCAAGGACATGCCGCCTCCCATCCCAAAGCCAACTGAAAGAAAAACTTTATGGAACATCTGGAGGGGAATGTGACCTTCCCACTGCAGGATTTCAAACAGCAGAATCTATCTCTCCTAGATCTAAGAGGATATCAAGGCCAGATGCTGCTATGGATAGTCAGCCCTACGTGATGATAGTGTTTTCCTTCCATTGCCCTTTTCACAGCACTCAGATGTTTAATCAGCCTTGATAAATGAAGCCTTTCAAAACCTGATCCAAACATGTGAATATTGGTTTCATTCTGAGGATTTTAAAAAATGGGGCAGATCTTATCTGAATCCTAAGAAAACCTGCAGAGTCAAGAAATTACATGGTAATTACATCCTTGCTAAATGTGTTCCAACAAACTCACCATTCTGTATCTGGAGGCTCAGCCTTTGAAGTTTTTCTGCAATTCACTCACTATCTACACTGTCAGACACTCAAAGTTTGAGTAATTACAAGTTTCATAGTTTTCATAGAAAGCCCATAAGCACAGATGCCCCACACACAATGGATCATTTACTAGATGTTGTCCTAGAGAACCAAATAAAAGAGTTTTATTATCAAATAGTTGTTTTATTCAAACAACTTATTGCTCAATATCTGCCTAACAGAAAATTCCTCCTAGCCTTGTTCATTGTTGTTTCAGTAGTGAACACACATTTACTTAGGCTTCCCAAAACATTTGATGACAAAACAAAACTTTGTGCATCTGTTAAATTGCTTGATCACTCACTGCAAGTAGTCTTGTAAGTCCACATGTTCCTTTGAGGAAAAGATACTCTAAATGCATCACTTTCTGTCTTTGGAGAGCAAAACTGGGATCCTTCCACTAGACCAGGTTGCTCCAAGCTCCATCCCTTGAAGACTTCTGAGGATGGGGCAGCCACAGCTCCTCTGGGCACCAGAAAAAGAATTCTATGGTATAAGTTATATTCCTAAGAAGTCATCTATTTTTTAGCCTTTTTTTGCTCTATAGCAAACACTTTGAATACAGTATAATGCTAAACATAATTGCTATAACTGCAAGAGTAGTGAAATGTGTGTATTCTCTGAGTTGGGTGAGACAAGTGGAATTCCCTGAGTCTCTGGCACAGGCGAGTCCCAGTGCAGTACAAAACACCACAGCATTTTCTAGGCACGTAACAGACAGAATTGCAGCTGAGAGCACCAAGTTTGTGCTTTAAAACCACACTTAGAGAGAAACAAAACTTCTGCTGAAAATACCAGGTGCAGTGGAACTTCTGCCGAGTAATGTATTTTTTCCAGGTCTGTGAGGCTGCACACACCTATTCTTCCACTACAGGCTGAGTTCAGGTGGAAGATAAGAAGATGCTGAAGACATTTCCATGGATTTCTCATCTGGCAATCCCCTCAGTGCAGCAGCTGTGCTCCCATCTGCCCCCCTGCAGCCAGGGAGATGCTGAGCCTGTGCCATTCATGGGCAGCAGGATTATGGTGTTGTGTGTCGCTCAGAAATGTGTTTGTGGTGGAGCACTGGCAGGAACAGAACGTCCTGGGCACCAGCAGCTCAGCTGCAGCCAGAGCAGTGTCGTGGCTCAGATGCCCAAAACCAGGCAGAGCCCTGCCAGCGCCAGCTCTGCTCAAACCTCCTACACCTTCCACACGGCTCCTAGATTTCTGTCCAGGATTTATGGACAGCAATACACACACCCTGCCCTAAATGAAAAGAGGACGGTAGCTTGAATCCATCCACTCAGCAGAACTCCCTTCAATGAAATCAATCACATTAATTGTAGCATTTCTGGCCATTCGCAGAAAGGGAAACAATGTGCTCCACAGCTGAGTGACATGTCCCAGCCTCGGGTGAGGCTTTTGTTCTTCCCAGTTCCCAAAAAAGCACTAAGGGAGGACCTGCCACCAGCCATATAAACATCATCTGGGCAATGATTAGCATTTTTTCCAGGGGAACAAAAGAAAACGATCATCCATTTCTCGTATCTAAAACCTTCCATTAAATGAAATTTGACTTTACAGATGGCACTGGTTATAAATAAGACTGACAACCCTAGGAATTATATGGAAGTTTGGAGTAGCACATCCCACTCATGGGGCACTTCTGGGAACAGATCTTTCACTCAGGATGCAGAGAGGAGCACGTTTAGCTAAAGGCAGACAATGCACGTCCCGGAAGACCTCCTCTGGTGCTTAGAAGAGTTGGGTGGCAAATAGGAGAGATAAATGTGGAAACACTTCAGAGAGGTGATTTGTGCCTGCTCTTTCTGGGAGACACATCTGTCTGGGGTCCTGCAGAGGTAAAGGGTGATCCCTTCTGTGTGTGAGCACCATCAGGTGATGCAGAAATAACCAAGTTACTTGCTCTGCAAGCACCATCATGGTCACTTCTGGACCCTCCCCAGCCCCACAGCCACACTAGAGTAGGGCTTCCTCAAATGTGGCTCTTCTGCTTCTGTCTTCACTGTCCCACCAGTTCCACCCCTACACAGGGGTGGGGGACAGGCAGGACAGAGCTGTCACAGGCACCCCAGTCCAGCCCCACTTCCAGGTAGGGCTGGAGAGGACATAGGGGGAACCCCAGGGACACTGAGAGGGTGAGGACCCCTCAGCACCACTGGGGTTCAAAAACGATGTGACAGGAGGATTGTGCAAAAAAAGAGGAAGGTTTCTTGGCCTCTTTTGCTACACCAGACGGGCACATCATGGGGTAGAGGGATGGGATGTTTTAATATTGAGTTAAAATTGATGTAAGCAGGAGTGGAAAGTTAAAAAGAAAGCTCTTCACTCCCTGGATAAAGCAAAGGAGAACATATTAAGTAAAGAGAGGGGAGCTGTGAGCAGCAGGTCTTTGCTGCACTGGGAGCAGATCAGTGCTGGCACTCTGCCCTGCCTGTGGCACTCACAGCCTTCCTCAGCTCCTTTGCAAAGCTTCACACCCTGTCCTGTCCCAGGTGCAGCTGCTTTGTCTGGCTGGCAGTGTTGTGGTCCCACTCAACTGCAGCCAGCACTGGTGGACAAACAGCAACAGTGGCTGCCAGTTGCTTGACATCATCCATTTAGGGAAAATATCAAAACTGTGGGTCCCTGATTTATGCTCTGACTTTCCACAGGCTCATCTAAATTCTGTGCCTTCTTTAAGCTGATGGAAGCAATCCACTTCCCTCTGACTTATAACAGATTTTAGAATAAAGCAGTTATTAATCTGCCTTCTGTTCTGATGCTGCTGAAAGCATTTTCCAGATTTTTCCGAACATGCAGTGGCTTGGACAGCCCTGTGTGCCCAGGGCAGGTCTGTGCCTCACACACACATTACCTCCTGGGGCTCTGCTGGCTCCCAAAAACAAATCACTGAACGTGTTTAGTGACAAGGCACCGAAGTTTTCTCTGCCTTCACTGGGTGAACGAATGTTCTGATAGATGTTATGTTTTATCTCAGTGCAATTACTCTAATTAGAAAGGAAATTAGGCAAAGATGGTAAATACTTCAAGAAGAACTGGTTGAAAAGGATAGGAAGTATTGGCAATTGCCATAATTCCAGACTCCCATCCATGAAGATTTTGCCACAGTTCTGAAGTAAGCACAGAGGTAAGAACCTTCTTGCACATCTTGATGGGGCTGTGGAGTGAACAAGGCCATCCTGAGAAAAAACATATTTTCCTTTGATTCAAAGTTAGTTTTCTGTTGCAAAGTTTGTCATTTGTGCCCCTCTGCACAGGCTTCTCAGTCTGGTATTGCTGGGAGTTTCTACACCAGGCACACAGAACTATGTGTCAACATTTACAGGTGGTTTAAAATGCCCAACCAAACTGCACTCGGACCTGTTGACTTCAATCACCTCAAGATTTGGTTCTCATTATGAAATATATTTACTCAGTGCTGAATTTTATTACTCCTAGACTGACAGAAAAATTACATAATAAAATTGCATTGCTTGAAAGAGGATGGTAGAAAAATATAAAGTATATAATATTATATAATATTATGTTATATAATAACATATGTTATATATGTTATATAATAATATTATGTTATATATATGTTATATAATATTATCTTCTATTGCATCTTCAGTCAGAATTGTAACACTTTTAGGAAAAAGGAAAAGATGTTTTTCTTAAACTAGCTTTAGTGACAAAAATATGTAATTACCTTTTTCAGATAAATTTTCAGCTACTATGCACCTGAAGAGGCACATTTGGTAAATATACAACCAATCTCCCTGGGGGAGATTCCCTGTGTAATCACTGTCATAGGAAGCTGAAATAATCAGAAGTTTTGGGAGGAAGGCTCCAGCTTGTTCTGGCAACGTTATTTGCTCACTATGTATAAGGCCAGGCTCAACCTGATGCAAATGAAAGAAATTTGAGCAACAGAAATAAAAAATCCTGTGAAAATATGGAAAAAGAAATAAAATTATAGGGTTTCCCCTTAAAAATGAAAGATTTTCTGTGGCTACATCGTGAAATGAATTACCCCTTAAAGTATAAAGGATTAACTGTTCCTGGTTTTCTATCTTGACTGTATGCAACAAAAGTCATTACAAAACAATTTCATAACAGTATAATAAACAATATTTTAATCTCCTGAAAGCCTCACTCCCAGCTATTGACCATCATTCATCCAAGGGCCTGCATTGCCCCAAAACTTGTGGAAAAGGCCCTCGGTATTTCTTCTCAGTGAAATAATGCCTGAGACACGATTTCACCATCTTTTCCATAGTTCCCATCTTTATGCTTTTATCTGCTTCGAGTGCCTCTGTGTTCTTATTGCCTTCTTGGGAAAACTGGGGCGAGTTGATTGCTTACATGTGCAGCTGCAGTGCCCATCCTCAGCGCTGACCAAGGAGCTCTCCCAGCCTGTGTGTGGCACAGCTGGGGCTGGGAAAAGCTCTCCTTGTGCAATGCTTTCAGCCCAGTGCTGCTGCCATGCCGCCAGCAAAAACAAAAATCCACAAGTGCTGCGTGCAGTAAAAAGAAGGAGAAAGGTTTTTAAGGCTGCATAAGGCTTATTTATGCTTAGTAATTGCTTAATAAAAATTTCCATTCAAGTAAATGCCCTTAGAGTTGAGAAAGGCTGAGCTGAGAGAGGGAAATTGAAGAGAACCTACCCCAGAGCCTTGCAGGAGCAGAGCTCACTTCACCAAAGTGCCCTGCCCAGGCTTCAGGGAAGCAGGAATTGGTTTGGATGCTATATCTTCAGACTTCTTTCTCTCCCCTTGTCCTGGTGTCATCCCCTCAAGTGTCACCTATACAGGGCCCCTTTGGTGGCTGTGAAGAAAGGCCTCTCCTCCCAGTCCTGGACTCACAGAACGGAGAGTGATGACCAAGGGCAAGACAGAGGTAGAGAAGAGTTCTTCTGCTTCTATCTGCACCTTTCTTTCCTGTGCACAAGTGGAACATTTCATCATTAGAGCACCCCTCCTATAAGGAAATGCTGAGAGAATTGGGATTGTTCAACCTGGAGAAGGCTCTGGGGAGATTTTATTGCAGGCTTCCTGAATGGGCTCTGAGAGAGCTGGAGAGGGATTTTGGACAGGGGCTTGGAGTGACAGGACAAGGGGCAATGGCTTCCCATTGCCATGGGGCAGGGATGGATTGGATATTGGGAAGGAATCCTTCCCCTGTGAGGGTGGGCAGGCCCTGGCACAGGGTGCCCAGAGCAGCTGTGGCTGCCCCTGGATCCCTGGCAGTGTCCAAGGCCAGGCTGGATGGGGCTTGGAGCAGCCTGGGACAGTGGGAGGTGTCCCTGCCCATGGCAGGGGTGGCACTGGAAAGGTCCCTTCCAACCCTGGCCACTCTATCACTTTGTAATTCATGGAAGGAAGGTGCCAAACCAATAGACCTCCTTTTGTGATGGGGCTTTGCTTTGAACTCGTGACACCTGCCAGCACCAAAGGCACAAAACGAGTAACACAACTCACAAAGCAGAACGATGCCAGAAGTTTCTTGCTTGCCCAGAAGTTCCCGTGGGTGAGTCTCCTGTGCCCCACATACCTGATGTGCAAACCCCCATTGTGGAACTGAAGGATGGGATGGACTGACAGCAGCATTCCCAGCTGCCATCGGATCAGAGAGGGAGGAAAGAATTATAACCCTTCCAAACACAGCCCCTACCAACGTGTTTTGGATATCCAGTGTAGGCAAGAGCGCTCACATCCCTCCTCCACTTCACGTCTGATTTATAAAACCAGGGGTCCCGAGCAGGATGTTCAAAGTGCAGCCAGAGGAAGGCCTATGAGAAAGTTCCGTGGTGAATGAACTTGGAGGTTCATTTCTAATCCAGCCAAACCGAATGTTCTGAGCACATCCTGCTACAAAATATACTGAGCACATCCTGCTGTGCCTCTCTGCCCTGGGCCGACGCCGCAGTCCCAGGAGCCTTCGTGCTTCTCTTCCCTTCCCTCCTCTGGGCCCGTGGCTCCTTTTCAGGAAAAATAAATCTAGATAAAGGCCTTAAAAGCTGAGTTACCTAAGAAGCTCTAGATAAATCAAAGGATTTAGTAGGATTAGTTTCACCTGACTAGCAGTGGAATTTCTTGCCGTGAGAAAAGCCAGAACTGCCAGTCAATGTACAGCACTTTTATGACATTCCAGTCTGGCTGGAAGTAGAGTTTCCTCAGCTTCATTCCTGGGGTGAGTAAATTCTTTGTGATGTAAGTGGATGTTCTGCTTTTATTCATAAGTTATTAATGATTTTATATTTTTCATTATTGTTCTAAATTACAACAAAGTATTTCCAGAAGACACAGCTCCAGCGAGAACTCTAGATGTAATATGGATTGTTTGCGAAGCTAAAACAACATACAGGGGCCAGAATAATCTATAGTTTAAATATTCCGCTTATGTGTAGGCATAAAGAGATGTTTATTTTATATTTAAAACAGCAGCACAGTTTCGTTGAAACTTGAAGGTTATAACTACTCCTCAATTTTTGTGAAAGAAATACTGAATATATTAAAAAAGGAGACAAAGGGTTTTTTCTCAATTAAAATATTAATTTCTGCAAATCTCCTTTATGGGCAAGATAGGGTTTTCTTTCTGCTTTTTAAATTATAAGTTTGCCTTTAGAAATTGGACAGCTAAGGTTTATAAACATCTTTTCATATGAAACATACTTTTACTTCTTACAGAGTTTTGTCACACACCAGCCTCAAATAAATTCCTAATATTATAGGGGGAGAATGAGTAGCTTCTTCACTGTGGAGAGTTTAGTTTTCTGTTTAAGGAGAGATTTCATCGAATGTTGAGTTGGGTTGTTTTAAACCACTTCCAAAATGTTTTTGTTATTGTACCGACAACTCTTATTTACACGACACTTCATCGTATATTTTCAGATTTATAGGAGGTGTATTTAGGACCTACCCAGAATTCTGAAACCTGTAAACACACTGATAGCATTAACAAGGATCAGATGTCTGTTGCTTTTCTGGTATGGAAAATAAGAAGGTGGAAGTTCTGAACACCGAAAGAATTCAGTGCCTCGGTCTCTAAACTCGCTGCTGGGTTTCACACCCGCGCAGTTTGCAGCTCTCACACAAACACTAAACAAATTTTGCACTTTCACATTAATTCTAGAAAGTTTCTGAGACCTTTCGCTCCATTTGGTGAAGGAGGATGGCAAGCTCAGACGATTTTTTTTTTTGTAGGGCAATTAGACCACTGATCTTCGTTTCCAGTATCTTAATTTTTAAATGGCAGGAAAGTTAAAACCAATATAATTTTTAATATAAAAAATGTATCACAATGCTGGTTTTGTAGTGGATTTTTTCCCTTGCATTTCAAACTCTGTTGCAACAAAAAAATGTAGTGATTTATCTCAAAACATACAGCAGTAGCCCTGAGAAACGTCTGAGGCGGAAAAAAATGGCAACCCTTACTGAATATTATGGGGTTCTTAAAATCCTTTTCTGTGTTAAGTTAGAATATGGCTGTAGCAGAACAATTAAATTTGATTTAGGACATTCCAAGAGTCCAACAGTACAGGCTGTTTTAATGTTCAGATACATCCCTCACAGCACAGTAACTCACTGAGATATGAAAAATGTTATGAACGTAAAACGAATCAACAAAGCTATGAATGCTGGATGTAAATTAGCTATTTAATTAAAATGTTGTTCTTCTTTCAATGAGTTGGTCATGACAATCATTAGAGCCTGTAACTTAAAGTGCAAAAATGTAAGAATTTAACATAAAATCCCAAAGCACTTAGGAAACCTCATTTTCTATCTATAGAATATACATACATAGTGAAGATATTTGACATTTTGAGCCATAGTGATGCACCAGGTTTTGCAGTGATCAGAAATACAGCAGGTACTTCACAAAGTAATGGAAATTCCTCCCCCGAAATCATTTACAATTTAAAGTCCCGAAAATGTTGCTGACAATAAGAAGTACATTTGCCACCTCTCAGTTCACATTGCCCCTCTCTTCCCTTCATTGCTCCTAATTCTCCACTCTTGCTGCCTTTATTCTTCAGGCAACTGAAGAAATTTTAACAAAGAACACATCCTCTAAGTTTTTCCTTCTTTTTTTTTTTTTTTTTTAATGAAAGCAGGATCAGGTCAGACAAATTTAGAACACAAATTTGAAACATTCAGCCTTCTGTTAAAACTCTTCCTGATTAAGTATGAACGTTAAAAAGAAGGTTAGGATTAACTGTACATGGGCAGTTGCCATTATTAAATTGCATAATGAAAGGCACTGTGGATAAAGCTTTTCAACAAATACTTTACCTATAGTTGTTCCAGTTCAAAAGCTCTGACATTTTCAGTATTTCCATCATCAATATACTCTCTATTTCTCTTCTCGGGGATTTAAAGTATTTAAATTGCAAAACAAAATCCTATCTCATATTGGCCACAAGGTTCTAAAAATGAGGGCAACAGGCAAAGAAATAAAGTCAAATCTGGCTGAAATACTTTAGATCATCATGAGAGTGAAAGACAACTCACATTATGAATCTCTGAGCAATGAAAAGGAATGAGAGAAGATGAGCAAAGAGTAACCAGAGAATATCAACAGGGAGTGGGAGGTTGGGGGTTTTTATGTTGCATAAACTCAGCAGTAAATCCAATACCAATCTGTAGCCGTGTGGATTTCAGTCCTTTTGACTGCTTCCAGTGAAACAGCATCCTTTGATTTCACAGACTTTCAGAGCAACCATTGGACACCAGACCTCTCGAGCCTAAAGGTAAGACATTCTCCTGAGCTGTAGCATTATTACACCAAAATGCAATGCAACAACTCACAATATTTTACTCGAATGCGTAAATCAGATTGGTTTCACTTTCACTTCTTGTATCACTTCTCCCACTGCCAACACTGAGGTTTCTCTGAACAGTCTCCAAACATGCCCATCTTCCCCATTACTTATTGTTGGAGTCCAGGAAAAACCTGGGAATTTTTCCTGCTCCTCTGGGTGAGATGAGAGCACCAAAGAAATGAGGAGATGTTGTTTAGTGCACCACAGAGTGTGGAGTTGGAGTTTTTAGGTTTTGCTATATATATTATATGGAGCCAACATGGAGATTTTAGGGTGTCAGCTCCTTCTTCATCATCTTCTTCTTTCTTCTCCTTCTCTACCTTTTTCTCTCTGACATGAGTTCCTGTGACTTGTTAATTGGTAGATACAATTTAGTGTAGAGGAGACATGTCAATAAGGTTGATATTCACTGGTTTTGGGGACAAAATAAGATACATAAAACTTTTTAACTAGTTGATAATAGATATAAAAGCTACCTGCTTTGGGTAGCCATTGCCATTCTGCCCTCGTGTTCCTGGAGGTCACAGCACAGTCTGTGCCTCCCAAACTTTGATAAGAACCAGAAATAAACAAGCTTTGAAACAGCAGAAAGAAGCCTCATTTCATCTTTTGGGACATGGGGCACTGAAATAAGGAGCACAGCCGAGCCAGGAGTCAGGGTCCAAAGAACACCCTGACACTTACCACAGAAAAAAAATAATCTTATAGCAGTGCAACTCAGCAGAATCAGCAGCAAGAGCTGTGCCACTGAAATGATAAAGGTCTTAAACTGCTTTCCACTGCCCTTTGCAAAGACAGACATGCATAATCTGATATTTCTGCGATACTCGTTACATCTACTCCCATGCAAAAGCAAGAACTAATCAGATCTAACCTGTTTAACCAAGTTGGCTGCTTTCAGGAGGGTTCAGGAGCTCAGATCTGAGAGAATGGGAGACCTCACCGAGTGCTGGTAGCCCTTCTGGCAAGGAACCCTCATGATTCATTGTATTGTTCAAACCTCCTCCTGGCATGATGCTTCAGACACCTCATTCCTCTATTTTTGATTGTTGTTGTCCATTTTCACACATATGGACAAAGATTTTCTTGACAGTGGTGATTTGCTCCCTTTTTAAAACATCAGGTGTAAATTCTGTGTGTAAAAATCTGATGTTCCTCGTACTGAAACGCCTTTGCTGCTTGGTAGCTGTTTCACATTTGCCTTCCGAGGTTTCTCATGAATGTCTGATTTGACATGGCATTGACTGAAGTTGATAATATACCCTTCGATGGATTCTCAGGGCACTGAGACGCCCTGGGTCAGTCATTCCTGTTGGATGTGGAGCAGGGAGGTCCCAGTGCCCTCTGCTGGAGGACCATGATTGTGAGATTGATCGAATCCCAGCTGACACCGAGATTGTGCAGGATCTGCTGCCCCAGCTGGATCCTTAAAATCGATGGGGCTTGATGGGATTTGTCCAAAAATCTTCAAAGAGCTATTAATGTCATTGCAAAGCCCCTCTTGGTTTTTGAGTGATTTTGGGAATCCAGAGAGGTCCCAGCCAAATGGAAGCAGGGAAATGTTGTCCTGATTTTCAAGAAGGTCAAGAAGGTGGACCCTGGAAACTACAGGCCTGTCAGTGTCCCTTCAGTGCCCAGTAAAATCATGGAAAAAGGTTATTCTGGGAAGTATTGAAAAACAGCTGGAGGACAATGCAGTCATTGGTCACAGCCAGCAGGGCTTCATGAGGGGAAAGTCCTGCTTGTCCAGCCTGATTTAATTCTATGGAAGTAGGGAACAACACCTGGTCAGTCTAGGAAAGCCAGCAGATGAAATTCTCTTGGAGTTCAGCAAAGCTTTCCATACTGTCTCTCACAGGATTCTCCTGGGTGAAATGTCCATCCCACCTCTGGATAAACACATCATGGGATGGAGCAACTGGCTCATGGGCTGGGCACAAAGGGTGGCAGTGACTGGGGTGGCATCAGACTGGCACAGGTCACTAGTGGGGTTCCACAGGGCTCAATCCTCATCCCTGTGCTCTTCAGCACCTTTGTAAAGGACCTGGATGCAGGACTGGAAGGGAAACCGAGCAAGTTCACAGATGATGCAAAACTGGGAGGAGCTGTTGACTCCCTTAAAGAAAAGGGAGGCCTGAAGGGAGAGCTGAGCAGATGAGAGAACTGAGCCATCGCTGATCGTGTGAAGCTCAACGAGGGGAAGTGCTGGATCCTGCATGGGGTAACCCTGGGTGTATGGACAGGCTGGGAAATGGGATGCAGGAAAACAGCTGCAGGAAGAGATCCTGGTCGATGGCAAGTTGGATGTGAGTCAGCAGTGCCCTGACAGGCAGGAGAGACATCTCTGTCCTGGGGGGCATCAGGCCCAGCATCTCCAGCCAGGAAAAAGAGGAGATTGTCCTGCTCTGCTCTGCAGTCGGGAGGCACTTTGGGCACCACGATTTAAAAAGATACATTAAGCCCTTAGATAGCATCCAAAGGAGGCCACAAGGATGGGGAAAGGTCTGGAGGAGTTGTATGAGGAGCAGATGAGGGTACTTGGTCTGTTCAGCTGGAGAAGAGCCTGAGGGGAGAGCTCATTGGGGTCTTCAACATCCCCCCATGGGGCAGCCAAGGGGCAGCTCCAATCTCTGCTCTCGGGGACAGGGACAGCACCCAGGGAGGGGCTGGAGCTGTGTCAGGGCAGGGTCAGGCTGGAGATAGGGAAAGGTTCATCCCCAGAGGGTGCTGGCACTGCCCAGGCTCCCCAGGGAATGGGCACAGCCCCGAGGCTGCCAGAGCTCCAGGAGCGTTTGGGCAGCGCTGCCAGGGATGCCCAGGGGGGGGTTGTTGGGGTGTCTGTGCAGGGCCAGGGGCTGAGCTGGATGATCCTGGGGGTCCCTCCCAGCTCTGGATATTCTGAGATTCTGCTCTGTGGTTCTGTACACATGTATTTTAAGTAGAGGACTGCATTGCACCTGGGTCTGGAGCACAGTGCTCTGTGTGTGCAGAGGTCTTATCTTTCTCTAGACATCTTGCAAAAAATAAGATGATATTTCCTGCCCTGCTTATTTTCTTCTACCATGTGATCCCTGGCTTAGACTGAACTGTTTCAGAGATGTGTTTGATCTCCATTACAGTGGTTGGGATTCTTGAAAGCTACCAGGACAAATTTCTCTCTTAAATTACCCACGTCTTGTTGCTTTTGTTCTGCCTTGACTAGTAAGTTTTGACAAGTAAATTATCAGATGAATAGCCCTTCTCAGATGGGGCTGATTGAGAAAAATGGGAAGCAGCTTCAAAGCACAAATGATTTATTGTCTCAAGAAACACAGGTGACCTTTGGGGGTGCTGAACCAAATTATCCATATCTTCTTTGGATAAAGTTTCAAGCTAATTACCCAGCATTTACACCAATCTGGTGTCCCGGTTTGAAATGAATTTCATCTAGTTCTAATCAACTAGAATTTTTGTTCTTTGGCTTTGCTTATCTCAACTGCAGTGAATTTCACATCTGAGTTAATGCTGGCTTTGTTTTACTTACATCACAGGAGACTCCTTGGATGACCAGGACAAGATGCTTCATAACTTGATATTGCATATTATTAGTGCTGTCATTTAATATTAGAGGATGAAAGAAAGATATTATTAAGTACAGAAGTTTTAGAGCTTGTTCTTCCAGGAGAAGCAGCCTGGATTTAAAAAACCAAACCAAACCGAATCTCAAAGCGTGGAAATGCTGAAATTTGATTTTGCTCTGTCAGGGTTTCCCATCCTTGCACTGTTCTGCTGCCCAAAGACTCATATTCTTTTTCCTCTTAGGAGTGAGCAGCACAATCATGTGAAATCTGTAACTGGCACTTCAGATGGTCCTTTCAGTAAATACTTTCAGATCACCTGATGATATTGGCATGTAACAGAAGCAGAGAATTTTCTGCCTACTGGAACCTGTGGCAGACTTGTAAACAACAGCAATTTTAATTTCACTTTCTTATTTATATATTGGGAAAAAAAACACCTTTTAAGCCAAGATGGGAAAGTTTCCAGAATAGCAATGTTTTCCCAATAAAAGCATTTGCAACTGAGATTAAACTTAATAAATTATTAATAAATTAGATTCTTGCATTGTACTACAAATGCAGCAAACCAAGGACAGCTCAGCTGCTTTCTGTCACAGGAACATGACTCCAAAAATCAGAGATGTTGCTGAGAGAAGTCAGATCTCATATACCCATGTGTCGTGATTTTACAGTGGCCAAATGCCAGGCACCCACAAAAGTCTCTCACTCACCTTCCCCTGCCACAGCTGGGCAGAGGAGAGAAAAAATTTACCAAAGGCTTCATGAGTTGAGAGAAGAACTGGGAGAAAACACTCCAAGGGCAAAATAGACTCAACTTAGAAATACAAAGTGAATTTATTACTAACAAAATCAGAGGAGGATAATGAGAAGTAAAATAAGCCCTTAAAACACCTTTTTTACCCTCAACCTCTCATTCCTTCCCACCAACAGTGCAGGGGGCAGGGCGTGGCGTGGGGGTTTGGTCAGCTCTTCATCTGAGGATTTTCTTTTGCTGCTCAGGGAGAGAAGTCCTTCCCCTGCCGCACCGTGGGCTCCCTCCCACGGGAGAGAGTTCTCCGTGAACTTCTCCAGCTTCGTGGCTCCACTCTCATGAGCTGCAGTCCTCCCAAAACTGCAGCAACATCAGTCCCTCCCACGGGCACACAGTCCTCCCAAAACTGCTGCACCGTGGGTCACTCTTCCATGGGGTGCAATCCTGCAAGGCCAGCCTGCTCCAGCCTGGGAGCAGAGCCCTCTCTCTCCACTGCTCTCCCACTGCATCACAGCCTCCTCCAGACATCCACCTGCTCCGGTGTGGGCATCTCCCCCACGGGCTGTGGGTGGATCTCTGCATCCCTCATGGATCCCCACAGCCTGCAGGGGCACAGTTGCTTCACCATGGTCACCACCATGGCCTGCAGAGGGACCTCGGCTCTGGTGCCTGGAGAACCTCCTCTCTCTCCTCCCCCTCCTCCACCTTCTTCCCTGACCTTGGTGTCACCATGTTGTTTCTCTCATATGTTCTCACCTTCTTCTCTTCTCTGGCTAGGAAAAAAAATCCTGTGTGCATTTGGTTTGATTTCTTCTGAAATTTGTTATCACAGAGGCATTACCCACCTGTCTCATTGGCCCAGCCTTGGCCAGCAGCATGTCCATCTTCAGAGCCATCAGGGACTGGCTCTGCCAGACGTGGTGGAAGCTTCCAGCAGCTTCTCACAGGAGCCACCTCTGTGGCTCCCCCGCTAGCAAAACCAGGCTGTGCAAAACCAAGACACTATGAAAAATGAAAAAAAAAAATCAAAATCCTTTTATGAGATAGTACAAGGCCATTAAAACACATGGTCTGTGACAATCCACAGACCATTCAAAGGACTCTGCAGAAGATGTGTGCAAGCTCAACCCTGGTGTGAATGCAGACTGACCCCATATGTACCCAGATCCTTGTGGGGACTCCTTTTGTCCCATCCCACTCCTAATGCCACTAATTGTGTCCACGGAGATGATCAGGGCAAGGTACAGGGAGGAGGTGGCACAAAGGAGTCAGAGAACAAAGGGCATGGTGAGGGAGCCACAAGAAATTATGAGAAGATGGAGAGGCTGACAAAATGGGGGGAATTGAGTGAGATCAAAAAGCATGGATATTAGGAAAAAATGAGGTGAATTAAGGAAAGACGGATAAAGACAGGTGGATAAAAGAGAGTCTGAAAGCATATCAGAGGGGAAAGGAAACTGCTGGCTGGAAAAATGGGGGAAAACAAATATCACAGAGGAAAATATTCATGTACAAAAGAGGAGGAAGAAAAGCCAAGATGTGTTAACTATGGAATAAGGAGAATAAGAAAAGGCAAAGTACGTTGTTTTTGTTGTAAACGCAAAAGAATAGAAAATAAAAAGAGCCAAACAGGGAGAAGAATGAAACACTGACTGGGATAAAGCTGAGAAAAGAGGCCCAAATATGCTCACACACCAAATTTTAACCAGACTGGTACAGTGAATGCAAACCAGGCTTTCTGCATCGCATCTGACAACCCAAACCACACTGCACCATGACACTGGAGCTTCTTTACAAAGTAGCACAGAACAAATCCCTGGGATTTCTTCCTCTTTTAAATGAGAAAATAAATTTGCAATATAATGAGATGGCCAAAAAAAGTATTGTTGTATCATGTAACCCTTGAAATGATAAAGGGACACATTTGATACGCTTTGAATAATTGCATCCACATTCGGGTAAACTCATCTGGTCTTTGTACGTGACTTTATCAAGCTTAAGAAAAAAAGCCTTTCCTGCGTGGTACTTTGACTTTTAGAGACTCCACAGAACTATCTCATTGGAGTGGAGTTAATCAATGAAAAACTCTCAGTTCCTCTGCTTCAGAAATGGCTGAGAAGCTGCTCGTGCAGATGCCCAGCGCTCAGAGTGCTCTTCCCAGGGAGCGAGCCTGCCAGACAGGGAATCCTGCAGCAAGGAGCCCCAAAGGAGCCCTACGGAGCACAACAGATGAGGTTGTACCAGCAGGTCTTTTCCTTGCCCTGCTATCGATGCTTTTCTACCTGAGCAACAGGAAAATCTCAGCTGGAATCGCCTCAGCCTGGAGACGGCAGGCCCAGGTCCATCCCCGCGCGTTCCGAATGGGAGGAAAAAGGAGGAGCTGAGGGTCAACTTTCTACTAGATTTTTTTTTTTTCCATGAGACAGCAAAGAGAGGGGGAAAAAAAAAAAACAAAACAAAAACCAACCCCAAAAAAGGGGGCGGGGGTGGGGGGGATAACTGAGAAAAAGCAGAAATTGAAGCAGAATAGGCTGAGCATCCTGCTCGGGGTTTGGCCGATGCGGGTGCCCTGCGCCCGGGGAGCGCCGCGGTCCAGCCCCAGCCCCGAGCTGCCCAGGCTCGGCTCCTGCGGGCACAGGACACGGGAGAGCAGCGCCCGGCTGTGCCCTAGGGCCCGATGAGCAGGACAGCACCTTTCTGCTTCGGTAGGACCAAACCCCTTAAACTCCTCGGCAGGGCATTCTCCTGAAGCAGCCCCGAGCTCCCCGCACGGCGCCGCAGAGATTTGCCTCCCCTCACCTCACCTCACTCCTGCAGATCTCCCTCGCCGCTCTGGCACACAGGAAAGTTTTAAAACTCTCTTAACTTTGTTATTTTTACCGTTTTGCTCTTCTGCATTTATTTGCTCCGCTTTTCTGTTCGACTCCAAATCCTTCATTTCCAGGCACCGCCTGCGATTTGGGTTGTTTCGATTCTCTTTGGTGTTTCTGCCTCTTCAATTTATTTTGTTGCAAATTTTGCTTTTCCGTTTAGTCTACTCGTAAATTTCTTTTTCCTGAAATTATTTTAGATTTTAAATTGTCTCTGTCCGCTCCTTTATTACATGATTTTAACATTAACAACGTACATTTCCTTAGCTGTATTTTTACACTGTTCCAATCAATTAGTGACTTTATTTTATTCCCCCAAGTGCAGCAAATAAAATTATGATACAATAAATTTCAACAATTTATGTTGAAATAAATCCTTATTTTCCTGATGCTTTCATAACTCCAGAAAGAAAAGGGATTAGATTTTATCTATTTTAGGAGTGATACAATTTCTCTTTTAACATCCGACTGTAATTGTTTTTCTAACTTGCCCTGTCAGTTTTCTCTGTAGCACCTCACAAAAATTAATCCTACACTACACATATCCCATTGCCCAGTCCTCCGTTAGTATTCTTAATATTCTTTAATTTTGTGCGAGTTCAGCAAGCAGTGGTTGCTTTACACAGTTAACACGACACGAAATGCAGAGATCCTTTCGGATTGCTGTTTGCAGCACCAGAACTTTTCTTTCAACATCAATTTCTGCAGCAAATCTATAAATTTTATAGTCCCTGCAATCCCTAGAAAATGAGGAATTGTAGGGGTAATTTTATTACGGTTGTTATTTTCCAAAAAGGAGTAATTTCTTTCTGTTGTCTGGATTTTTGTCTACTTTTCCCTGCTTTATTTCTCCATTTATACTTTACAGCTCTCTATTTCTGCTGCCTTTCAGCCACATCACGAAGGCAGAGGAGAGCTTGCTGTGTTCTAAAAAGCCTTCGCTGCCGTGCTGGGAAATCTCAGAGTTTCTGGGCATCCTCTTAATGTGAGCAATGCTCTGCCCGAGCCGGGGCAGGTCCTGCAGAGGCAGCACTGCTCTGCCCCCCTGCCTGCCCCTCAGAATTCCAGGCATTTGATTTGGAATAAAGTCTCTCATTTTAGTCATTTTAGTTTAATCAATCCCTACCAAAAAGGTCTTTAGATCCTTGTTAGGGCTTGAGGGGAGATTTTCGTTGTTTGGTTTTGGTGGTGGTTTAGAGCCTTTTTTGTTGTTGTTTTTAGTCAAGTTTGTTTTTGCTTTGGTTGTTTGTTCTAGTTTGGGGTTTTTTCCTCCCTTTCCTCCTTCCTCGTGTTTGCTTTACAAATATCAGAGTTTCACTTCCTGATGCATCTCCCACTGCACAGAATAATTATTTTTTCCCCACTGAAGCAGGCTCGGAAAGCTTTCACAGCATTCTAGTCCAAATGCAAAAATACACAAATGGTAACAGATAGACTATTTTTCCTAGTTATCTTCCCTTTATGTGCAGGATAAAAAACCCCAATTCACTGAAAACTGAAGGATTTTGCCAGCTTCAATATAGTTTTTTTTCTTTAGCATTCCCTTCAGTCTGTTACACACAGACACAGAACCAGAGATACACACATGAATTAGCTCCTCATTAGTATTTTGCAGACTAAACACCTACCAAAACCCTCCACTAAATAATTAAGACCCTGTTAATTAAGTGTGCATGCTCATGGAGGATATTTGTATAGAAGAAATATTAACTTTCTTATTTTTTAAATATTACTAACGTTAAAAAAGCAAATTTAATGGAAAAAACCACCAACCTGAGTGGAGTAGTCTCATTTTTTTCTTTTAAATCACTCAATTTTAAATTTCTTTACTTGGGTGGTTAAACTTTTATTTAATTTGCAATAAGTGTATTGAATTTGAGTGATGAGGAAACAGAAGGCAGCACTCTCTGCAGGGAACACTCACTACAGCTCTTCCATTTGCTTCTCTCTGCATTTTGAAATGCTCATGCCACTAAAAAAACAACCTGGGATAAGGAAAAAGACATGACATTACAAATAGTATTGAATTAAGCATTTCAAATTCATTCAACATGATCATTTTGACTGTTTAGCAAAATATAAAATACAGATTTTGTCCTCACAGTAGAAATATCCCAGTTAAAAATGTATTTTTACATTTGGTGTGCACATCAGCCTCTTCCTATCTCCCGGCAGAGCAAAATTTTAAATTAATTTTGCCATGAACTTTACGAAAGTGCCCAAAACTGAGGCATTTCCTGCACCAGTGGAAAGAAACCCTGGAAGGGAGAGCTCAGCTCGGAGCAGCTGCAGGTCCCAGATCCAGCTGCTGATGGCAGCAGGGATGTTCTTTTGGGGGAACACTCTGGGAAGGCACAGCTGACAGAGACATCCATGTTTTACGTGGGTGGAAATGTACTTGCTTAAAAGAAAAATTAAGAGAGTGGCCAATTCCCAGTGGGGAACCATCCAGCAGCCCATAGGGAATCATCAGATGTAACATATGTTACCACATATTATATATATATATAAAAATAATATCTACTTATATATTATTTAAGATTCACTCTGAGCTTTTAATCATTTATACATGTTGAATTTCAAAGCTTGTTCTTTCAGTATATTCCTAAGATTTTGAAATGGGCTGCTTCAATAGGTTTGACTCAATACCTGATGCTCTGGAGGTAACTTTTATTTTCCATGACCTAAAGTGGTTTCATAGATATCGAAATGTAAGATTAAAAAAAAAAAAACCTTAAAAACATTTTTTAATTAAAAAGAAGATTTTTTTTAAAGTTTAAAAATAAAAAAAAGAAAAGCACTTGGAAATAAATAAGTAGAGAGGTAGGTCAAGTTGGTGGGAAAACTGTTGTGCCATAACTGTAAAAGCAAATCTTTGTCTCCACGACTGTGTGTGTCTCCACAATCCCAGAGTTGAAGTGAACATCCACGCTCCTGGCACAGCTTTGGAGACTCGTAAGATAAATAAAACTGAACTTCTAGTCATTAGCTAGCCCTTAACACAGATAATGGTGTCATTTCCAGCGATTTTGCTTAGCAGATGTATTTCTTAGGAAAAAAAAAACTTAAATCGAGTTTCTGTAGTAGAAAAGCTGAAGACAGAAGTTCTAAAGTATAGTTGTTACTGAACAAGAATACTCCAAATCCTGGAAATGTTTTGGACCTGGCTTCTACTTCTGGCAGCTTCATCTCATGAGAGCTTTGTCATCTCGCTTGAAAACCCATTTTTCACCCATTTCTCCCTCCAGTCCTGCCAAGCGCACTCAGGAACTGAGACACTCTCCATTTTCCCTTTGGAATTCCAGGAATTGAGCTTTGAGGGCTCTTTTTAGACATATTTCTCAACTTCTCTGATCTTTCTTTGGATTATCCAAACGCTTTCCAATAAGTGAGTGGTGTTCTTGGAGTGCTTTCCAGGCACAGCCACGTCGATCTCAAACAAATATTCCCCTTCCTACTGAAGTTGCTCCAATTCTCCCATTTGAGAGCTCCATTAGCACTCCTGACAGCAATGTAACCCTGCAAGCTCATTGCCACCACAATCCCAAACCCCTTTTGCACTCCTGCTTCCCAGAGCAGCATTTCTCACCCCAAACACACAACATACATTCTTTTTCTTACGTGTCTGACCACCATTACTTTGTTCTTAGAATGTTTGTTGTTTTCCTATGGGCAGTTGGTCCATAGGAATTAATCAGCGTCACTTCCAGACGTTTGTCTTCATCCCTACTTCCCACTTCTGGGCTACACATGGATTTCCCTCCTTCCCTGGAAAAGCTGTGCCTCACAGTTTGCAGAGACAGTCCAGATCTCTCACTGATCTGGCACAGATAGCCAAGACTGCTCCAATGTCTTCCTTCCATATGGGACACGACATCCGAGTCCCTGATCCCAGGATTTTCCACACACAGACAAGAGCAACGCCAATAATCTTATCCTTATTTTCTATTTCTTCATTTCTAGGGAGGGCCCTGTGAGTACAGCACAAAGTTTGCAGCTACTCCATGCAAATCCAATGGCTCCAAGTGTTCTTACTTGTGTGTGCCACAGTCAGGATAACACAGCCCTGCCAGGATGTGGAAGGAATGTCCAGAAATCTCCTTTTCTCCCCATCAGCAGCCAGGAAGGTCTCCCCTCCCTGCCATTCAGCACTCTCAGCTGGGACAGGCCAACATGTGTCACCAATATGCAAGTGGCGTTCTCAAGAAGAAATTGTGTTTACAAACCAAGATTAATATGAGTCAGACCCTCTCACTGAGGATGTCAAGGACACAGGCAGGAAAAAGAATGGGATATTTAGAAACCCCAGTATACATCGAACACAAATTAAAGACTTCTATCATTCTCTTTTAAATTTAACCCCTTAGTCATAGCCCCTTCAAGTTTCCCTCCAGCAGGTCTGTCTGCCATAAGCTAAGCAGGAATTCCTCCCTTTTCCATGGCATCCAAGGGAGGCAGGGAGCCCCTGGGGGACACCTTCCAGCTCCCCCCCAGCAGCCTGATCCCAGGGTACAGCTCAGAGCCAGCCCCATCATCTGGAGAGGGGAAGAGACACTCAGGGCCCCGACAAGTCCAGGATACAACATCCTGCCTTGATCAGCACAGCTGCACCACATCTCCTGGGCATGTACTGCACAGTGGGAACCTCTGCAGCCCCTCAGCTCCTGTTCCTCACTCTGCTTCCCACCCTCTGCAAATAGGTATCACATGGACCTCGGCACCTGTCCCAGCTCTGTCCTCTCACGGTCAAGCAAGTCACTTAAAATTGATCAGCATGAAAAGCCAGGCAGGAAATTCATTTTGTTTTTACCACCAGATATAAATTGACCATTGTTCTTACTTACCACATTACCACCATGGCCAGAAGGATTGTTGTTGCCCAGAGGATTTCAGAGGTGAATCCACTATCAGCCTCGTCACAGACCAGATCCTCTATTAAAAAAAACCCAAAACTTCACCTTTTAGGTGTCTTGATTGTAACACAAAAGCCAATTTGTTTCTGAATGTACAAATAGAACAAACCCCAAAACAAGAGAGGCTTCAAAGGGAACACCAACAGGAAATTTCACATATCCACACCTGTGAAGCCTCTATCCAGTCATGCATTGGAAGAGAGGAGAAGGACATGTCAAAAAACTAATGCCTCTCAGTCCAAGCAATGTGAAGCTCCTACAAGATAGCAAAGGGATAAGCATTTAAAATAGGGGTTTCTCTAGAAAGTGAAAATAAAGCAGCAATAACTTGACAACTTCCTCCTTCATGCACTATTCAAAGGCACTTCCCTGGTTTCCCTTCTTTACATGCTCACCCTCCTAGAGACAGCTCCATAGGGCTGGAAATCATTACAACTTAGATTTCCCCCAAATGAGCTAGGAAGACTTAAACGTGCAAAAAATGAGGAACAGGAGAGAGCACTTAAAGAATGCTTTTAAAAAATACCCTAAATCTCAGTATGAAGGCAGGAGTACATTTTCAAACAATCCAAGGGTCCTGTCCCTCAGCTCCAAACAACCCTAGGACCAGGAAAACATGTCATTTTAAATGGACAAAATATTATAAGAGGTTGATGGTATTAAAACAGAATGTCAGAATTACTTAAAAACAGGACACAAAATGATACTCTTTAGAGACAGATTAAATTCCAAGCTGCACCTTGAAGGAAGGCTAAATGGCCATCTTAAATTAGGTGCTAATTGTTAAGCTGGTCAAGCTGGGTGAGAAGCTCCTTTCCAGTAAGACAGGGACTAGCCAGGTAATTATCACTAACTTAATGACCCTGTGTAAACTTAATTTAGCCGCTGTGTGGGCACTGGCTTGCCTCGGATCCTAGCAAAATTTTGGAGTAGAAAATAGAGAACTTTATTAAAGATGACTAGAGTGGAGTAAGGAGGTTATGTGGCACAGTCAAGGTCACTAAAGGAGCACTACCTCTGCTTCTAATGAAAAATTAGGAGGCTGAACAGAAGAGCCATGTGGATAACCAAAGAACTGGAGGAGAAATCATTTACATTTAGTAATTCTACAGGTTCAACCTGTTCACCTGAGCTGGGAGATTATTAGGAAGTTGCTTGCTCATCCAGGCACCTCTCAGGAGGGGAAAAAAGAAAGTAAATGCATTTTCCACGGTGAAGAAGAAGGTTTAGAAGGATTCAGCTCCTAGAAATTGAAATAAGACTAAATTGGAGCAATGAATGACCAGAGATGTTATCTCTTCGTTCAGTTAAGCCTGAAGTACTGAAATCCAGGCAGAGTCTCTAGTCTGTCCTGGAAGAAATCAGACTGTGTGATCTCAGTGATCTTGTTTGCTTCTGAAAGCTGCAGCTTCATTCTAGCTTTTCTCCCTCCTAGGTATTAAGCAGCACATTGTTTATCCAGTCCTGTTCTGGGGATTTCAGGCTATTTTCTCAAGGTTCCTCTAAGTTCTGGGTTCAGTAGTCACCTCTAAATCCATTGCAAACAAAGTAATCAGCACAATAGCTCTGGTATAGGCCACATCCCTGAAATCTTTTACAAGAGCCACATCATTCATCCCCATCCCTGCCAACAGAATTATTGATTCCTAGGGCCTTTTCCACTTGGGTAGAACACAACTCACATCAGAGTTACTTCTTTAGATGCTAGTTCTAAGTATTTCTGTTATTAATCTGTTTCTAGTTTTAAGATTCGCTCCATCCTCAGTTGTGGCATCTGACATCTGTATGAGAAGTGAGATGAGGATCCAACCCCTGATGGTGTTTTATATGCACCTTCACACTGGATAGTTCCTGGCAGGGTGCAGTTTTGTCTGGTTTGGGGGCTTTTTTGGAATCTCTGTTAGTTTTGAATATGAAAATTATCAGAGCAGACTGATTGACAGACATCTAATTCATTCCTAAATCTCCCTTTGGAGACTGAATAATTATCTCCAGGCAAGGACTGCAGTGCTTCCCTACCCTGCACATGGCAAAGGTTTCCCTTAGATCTCATCTGAACCTTTTCTCCTGTAATTCAAACCTCAGCTTGTTGCTCTGTCCATCAGGCAGGGATGGCTCCAAAAGGGCAGTAGGAGAGAGGAGAACAAGCAGAGTCATTTGTCCTGTGCTGTAGAGGCTGTGATGGACAAGTTTTACTTCTAAGAGGACTCTTCCTTTTCAGTCTTACCACAGTTATCTCTGAAAGCCAGTGAGTCTTGGCTCCTCGCTGCCACAAAGTGTGATTCCCACCTTTTTTACCTGGAATTTGAGCTATCATGGCACAGAGAACTCAGCTGAAGATCCTCCAGAGGGAAATTTGTTTTCTTCATTTTCAGCCTATCCAAGCTCAAGTGGTTTTGGTCTAAACAGCCTGACAGATGCCTGATTACAGGGGGCTTGATAAACCAGTGTAGCTGTGAGAGAAAAATACACAAAGGGTGATTTGAAAGAGTCTGTGCTGAGCTGTCCTCCCCTCACATACACACACAGAGAGTTAAAAATGCTTGCATTTATATCTATTTCCACAATAATATATACAGCATCTGTAAATCAGGGATTTTAAATATATGCAAGCCCAGTTATGCCTGTCATTGCATATTCCTGCACATGGCAAATCTTTTTTATATTGTCTGATCTTCCTAACTGCTCTGTAGGCATCAAGGAGCCCCAAACAGTTGGAGGTCATAGGAAGCATTGATACAAAAAAAGGGAACTTTTGCCAGGTGGAGTATAAGGAAGTTGGGTGTAAAGCACAGGATCACTGGAGATGTTGCTGGACCACCTTTTATCTCAGGCAATTATTATTCTTTGCTGGTATTCATTCTAACTTACATTTTTGCTCCACGTGTGTGACCAAAACTGGACATGATTCTCTAAACGAAGGCCAGTATGTGCATGGAATATTAAACACTTTCATGTTTCAGTTACAAAATACTTCTCTAGACATACCCTAGAATTCAATTTCCTTTTTATACACAGCTGCATCATGTTGTCACTCTTGGTCATGCTGTGAACAATACAGCCAGTTCTTCTATAATTTGAAATCCATTACCTTCAGAAATTAATGAGTTTTTGCTCTCAAGCTTAAGTGTTTCAACGTGGCCTCTGCACTGTTGCATCTCATCCAGTTTCACTGCTTTATTCTTCAGGATTATCCAGCTGGGGATGCTGAGGACAAGGCAGGGAAGCAATAAAAGTGTGCAAAGGAAAAAGAACTAGATACACAGCAGGCAAGAGAAAATTGCCTAAAGGGAATTCTGTCAAAAGTAACAGGGCACAGTGGATGGCTGCAAATGAAAGAAAACAGAAAATTGGAATAAAAGGAGCAAGAAGGGTAAATTGAGATCAGTAAGTTTAAAAAAAATAAAGTTAAAATTGCACAGGAATAGCATATTGCATCGAGCACTACGGAATTCTCTCTGGTGCACTTCCCTCTGTACAACAAACACAACTCATTCTGGTGAACTGATTGTGGGGCCAGACAGAGTCTGGAAGAACCAAAGGGATGAGAATGAGCTGAGAGAAGCCCTCCAACACCAGCTGCCAGCTTGACTTCAGCCAATAGTGTGTTACAGGCTTTCCTCCAATCTAAAGGTGAAAAGAAGCAGAAATCTGGATGTAACACACTGGCATCCCACAGAAACCCTAATCCTAGAAATTCATGTCCTTTTTTTTTCTGCTTAAAAACAGGTGAAGATGACGCAATTTTATACAGATGAATAAGGATTTAAACCCATTTTACTAAAAGGGAAAGCTGAGTTCTTTCAGCCACCTGGCCACAGCAGGGAGGAATTTGGTGCCATCCCACCACGCCCCAAGGCAGAGTGTCCCAAGGCAGCAGGAGTGTCCCTCTCTGGCAGCATCCAGGCACGTGGATGAAATCCCTGACTGGAAGGGGTGTGAACACCAAGCTTCACCTGCAGCTCTGCCTCCAGGGTAATTCCTGGGTCCCATAAGGGAAATTATGTAGGCTGGAGGAAAACATTAGCTGGAAGCTTTAAGTAGAGGCATTAGAGGAAAACTGTAAAAATGACCTCAACTGTTACACTTAAAAGAAAAAAGACTTGGACCTGATTTTGTTTGAAAGTCTGAAAAAATTTGATTTTCAGCTACAGACATGGCTGTGTCCATAGACAGCACATGGATCAGTTTTAACCACACTGAGTTTATATTTAGACCCAAGCACCACAACTGAGTATTTTGCTTTTTTTTTTTCCCCCTAAATAAGCCAAAATGCAAAGGTAGGACATGAAATAATGAATGAAATGTGAGGCTGGAACACTCTTGGAACCTGCTTTCCACAACCATGGGCAATTTTTAATGAGCAAATCAGAAAAGAGAAGTTAGAATGAACGGTGCCCAGAAATAAGTACACAAATAGGACAATCCAATAGTGACATTTATCCTGGCTCTTGAATAACAAAATATTCAAGATATTAGGCGAGAGGAATCAATAATCATTGACTCATAAATTAAGGGATCATGTTCAGAACAAACACAACAGCCCTTGTGGTTTGTGTAAATGCATTTGTGCAATGATTACTGTAGTTATGTGTAAAGGTTAATCTGAATTCCTGATCCAATGTCAAAACCCAGTGGGATATCTTACTTGAGTAAGATATGAGTAGATCCAAAAGCTGAGGAAAACACATTCCCTGGTATAGAATCATAAAATCATAGAATGCCAGAATGGTTTGGGTTGGAAGGGACCTTAGAGATGATCCAGTGCCACCTCTGCCAAGGGCAGGGACACCTCCCACTAGACCAGGTTGCTCCAAGCCCTGTCCAAACTGGCCTTGGACACTTCCAGGAATGGGACATCCATGTACCTGCAAAATTATAAATTCCTTTCATTTTTGTTCTTTTGGATGTGCTCAAGAATTTGTCTTTTGCAATTGGATTTGAAGAGCATGAAAATTTAATCCCCAAATGGTCTAAGAATTAAGATCAGAACACGATGGGGGAACAGAAACATGCTGGCTTTTCCCTTCTCATGCTCCCAAGGACACACCTCAACACATCAAGGGCAGACCCCACCCTAACCCAGCTGGAATTGGGCAAGTGTTGAGTGTATTTCCAACCTGCAGAGCCACATTTCCACATTAAGGTCTCACTCAGCTTTCCACTTATTTTAATACTGTGAAAAACAAAGGCAGATGTGCTGGGTGGGGATGGCAAAGAGCTGTCCAGAGGGGCATGGGAGAATACAGGAGGAGGATTGAGGAGTTCAGGTGTCCACCCAAACACCAAAAACTCTCAGCGAGGTCTGGCACTGTCATTATTCTCTCAGAGGTGTATGGCAGGTCCACACCAAAAAGGGGCACTGAGATTATCAGCCAGTCCCCCAGCACTGAGTGAAACAACTGAAATTCAGTGAGATTCAGGTCAGAATCCAAGCAGAGCCACCAGGTTTCTTCTGTGGGGACACTTTGCTTACATCAATTTCAATTTAAATTATTTTGTTTGAGGAGGGGTAACAGCTATTTATTTGGTTTTCCTCATGTGTTTTACACCTTTACAGCCCTGAAGAAGCACCTATCTTTGCTGTGCATTCTGTGCAGTCAGTCCTGAGCTGTTGTTAGGGAACTGATAAGGCAGAGGAACCCCTGTGGCTGGGCCAGCAGAGTTGTGCCTGGAGCATTGGTGATTCCCATTTGTCTGGAGGGATCCATTCCTTTCCCTCCTAACACACCACTTCCCTTTTTACTGCTATTCCTTTGCTGAAGCCTGATGGTTGAGGTGAGATTGCTCTGCAGACTGAATAGAGTGGTTCTAGGTGTCCATGGAATTCCCTCAGGAGATCCTCAGTCATCCCATTAACTTCCATGTTTCATTTCCCAAATTTTTCAGTCTCTCATCCTCTAAAAATCTCAACACCTTTCAAGGCAGCCACTAATCCTTGCTTTTTTTCTTGAATTCCCTCCTGTCCTCTCCTATGGTTTAGCAGGCACATTGGTGTTTGGTCAAAGGTTGGACTTTGTGATCTTGGAGTTCTTTCCCAGCCTTAATGATTCCAGGATCCTTTTCAAAGCAGAAGCTCAGCAGCCCAGTGTAGGTGAAGATTTACTGAGTGCTGTAAAATGGTTTTCTGTATTTTACAGGTCTTTGTTCATCTACTTTAACATCTCATTTTTCCAAGCAGCTGTTTTCAGCTCTTTATAAAGACGCTGATTTATTTACGAGTCAGTTTGAAATTGTCAGAAAATCTGTCTAAGAAAATTTCAACTTGTTCCTGCCAGTGTTAATGGCAGACTTGCTGTATGGAATGTCTCACACTCTTCACTCTGTTGTGGATGAAGATAAATCTCTGAACAGAGTGAAATCAGCAGTGACAAGAAATGAGTTCTCCTCCAAAGTGTTGAATATACCAGGAGGCTTCCGGGCAATTTTCCATGAAGACTTTTAATACGACACCACAAAAAAAAATTGACTAAAAATAGAAAAAAGTTGTTTCCCACCATCTGTCATTTTCCAAATTTACATTCAGGAAAAATGCTTGTGAATGGCAACAACTGGGGGAAAGATTAAAATCCCTTATTTACATATTGAATATAATAATCCAAAGCAGAGAGGCAATGGCACAGAAAAGGGTACTGAGATCTCTGATGACAGTCAACAAACTTTCAAATGTCTGCCTTTGTTTTGGTTTTAAATAGAATTCTGTCATTCCCTTGACAATCAAGACCACTCCAAGATGTTAACTATTTCCTTACATAATTTGCTAAACTGCAGCTAAAGTTCACTGCTTAAATTTCATCACTGGGCAAGACTAAGTGTCCAAAAATTTAAAAATCATATGTTAAAGTTCTCGCACATTTTAGCAACATAAAGGAAATGGGATCTCTCTCAAGATTCCACTAATAGAGCTATTTACTTCTAAATTGTTAGGAGCTCAAAAGGAAAATCAACTTTTAAATTTAAATGCTCAGAAAGAAACAGATGTGAAGATAGTTAGAGGTATGGAAAATAGTTTGATTGCTTTAATCAGCCTTTGATGAATCCCAGAAGGAAAATAATGGGCAAAATGGAAAAGCAAACCTCTCTTTAATGCCAGAAAAAGAAAACAAACTTTGGGAAGGGTTTTGCAATACAACACAAAAGAGGAAACCCAAGGTTAATCATAGAATCATGGAATATCCTGAGGTTGGAGAGACCCACAGGATCATCCAGTCCAACCCCTGGCTCTGCACAGACACCCCAACAATCCCACCCTGGGCATCCCTGAGAGCGTTGTCCAAACGCTCCTGGAGCTCTGGCAGCTTTGGGCCATGATCACCTTTTTATGTCACTTCTGATTCCACTCTCCTCCTCCTTCACCCCTCCATGAACTCAGCCACTCACACCTCGCAGATCCCACTGCTCCAGGGAGTGTAGCTTTTCCAGCCAGTAGATAGAATTTTGCAGATCAAATAAATGCATATTCATCAGTCTGTGCAATTTCCAGGTTCAAACACTGCCCCCAGGGCTGTACAATCCCTACCACCCACGTGCTTATGGCTAAAAACCCCCACATGCGCCAGAGTTCAAACTGAGCCAGATTTGCATTTCCACCTCATCTACAATTCGGGTGTCGCTGTTTGAAGTGAACAGACTTTTAGCAGCTCTAAAATTTTACTGTTTGCTCATGTCAGGGTGTTCTTTGGACCCTGACTCCTGGCCCGGTTGTGTTCCTTATTTCAGTGTCCCATGTCCCAAAAGATGAAACGAAGCTTCTTTCTGCTGTTTCAAAGCTTGTTTATTTTTTGTTCTTATCAAAGTTTGGGAGGCACAGACTGTGCTGTGACCTCCAGGAACACGAGGGCAGAATGGCAATGGCTACCCAAAGCAGGTAGCTTTTATATCTATTATCAACCAGTTAGAAAACTTTGCCTATCTTATTTTGTCCCCAAAACCAGTGAATATCAACCCTATTGACATGTCTCCTCTACACTAAATTCTCTCTACCAATTAATAAGTCACAGGAACTCATGTCAGAGAAGAAAGGAAGAGAAGGAGAAGAAAGAAGA
>VZRF01010389.1:128910-180118 GCA_013396875.1 Vireo altiloquus | reverse complement strand
GGGTTGGAAGTGACCTTTGAAGGTTGTTTAGTGCAACTGCCCTGCCATGAGCAGAGACATCTTCATCTAAACTAGGTTGCTCAAAGACTCTTCAACCTGACCTCAAATGTTTCCTGGGATGAGGCATCACCACCTCCCTGGATAACCTCTGCCAATATTTTACCACCCTCACTGTAAAAAATTTATTTCTTCCCTATAAGCCGTGATCTGAAAAATCAGCAAACTTGAATGTTAAGCTCGCTAAGATTTTTAGGCAATATATTATATTTGACCAACTGTATATTTGGAAAACACAGACAAGCTTTTGGACACACAAGGCATTACTTAGTTCTTTTATGAATTGTAAAAATATACCTAGAATGTGAACATCACCAGGGATACTCAGGTTGGTAAAATCAGTTACACAAAAAGAAGTTCTAATTGTTCTAATTGAATGGTTATGACATAAATGATTATTTACACATGTAGGTGTGAGTTAGAAGTAGTCTTTAGGAAGCGTCAAGAAATCTCAGTGAGGTTTGGACATCTTTTGTGAAAGGAGATGGGAAAAAGCCAATAAAAGGGCAACTCTTCTGAAGATAAGAAAAAGATCAAGGCTGGATCTTGACCTAGCAAATATTTTCACATACTCCCATTATAAAAGGGCAATTGCCATGTGTGAGGGCTGAGCTTCTGTGCAAGAGTTTGCCAGATCAGAGTAGGCAAAGAATTAACACAGATGTGTCACCTTGATATTTTACTAAACTGCAGTAGCTGAAAATTCAAGACCAGGATTTCACCATCACAACAAAAAATTCTCATGGCAGGACTTGTTCCTTTTGGTTACTGGCATTTTTAGATTCTTCTAAACAAGATGCACCTTCTCCTCTAGTAGGTGATTCAGGATCAAATCAAAGGCTCTTCGCATCTCAAATTACAAAATTTGAAATCAACTCATTCAAAGGAGACTCCTACCCACAGCCATGGCTCTGACCCAGCTGGGGTCTGAACTTTCACATCTGCTTTGAATGACTCCAGATGTGCAGCGTTTCAAGTCCAGACCCAGCAGCACTGCCTCCCCAGAGGTTGATCCTCCCCTGTAAAACTCCAGGGTCACACACACCTCATTCAGCTGCAGCTCATGCAGATATATGAACCACAGAGCATCCAGCATGTGCATCCCTGCAAATACCAATGGAGCCCAAACAGATCCAGCAGTGAACCATGGACTCTCAGAATGGTTTGGGTTGGGAGACACCTTAAAGCCCATCCAGTTCCAACATGGGCAAGGAGAGCTTCCACCATCCCAGGCTGCTCCAAGCCCTAGTGTCCAACCTGGCCTTGGGCACTTCCAGGGATCCAGAGGCAGCCACAGCTTCTGTGGGCACCCTGTGCCAGGGCCTGCCCACCCTCTGAGTAAAGAACTTTTAATCTCCAATCTAAATCTCTCTCTTTCAGTTTAAAATCATTCAGCCTGGTCCTATCACTCTCTGCCTGGTTATAAAGTTGCTCTCCCTCTTGTTGATAAGGGCTGAAGGGGTTCTCATGTCTCCCCAGAGCTTTCTCCTCTCCAGTCTGAACCCTCCCAGCTCCCAGCCCAGCTCCAGAGCAGAGGTGAATATCCTCAAGACACAGCTCCAGCCACCAGTGGAAGCAGCCTCGATGCCCCCAGCACTGATTTGTTGGATGAGCAGCCTGCAGAACAGACAAATCTAGAACTGACACCAAGCACTAGGAATTAGAAGCATAACACTGATCATCTCCCAGGGAAGAGTGGGTCAGTGAGGTTATAAAAGCAGGTGCAGAACAGGCTTGGTGGAGCAGCAGTGACCAGATTGAAGCCCTCTCAATGCAGAAATTCTTCATCTTTTAACTCCCCAATAATGAAGTCATTGCAACCAGATGAATGGCCCAAAACATTTGGTTTCACTCGCTCTTTTTACTGCTACCAGTAGCTTTTCACTCACACAAAGCCACCCATAAATCTGGGGGCTGGCAGTGCCTCTGGGGGAAGAAGGCTCCCATAACTCTGACACTGCAGGAAACTGATAGGCATGGAAATAAAAATCAGTTTTGAAATACAAGAAAGTACAAGACAAGGAGTCCAGGTTGGTGACACACAGTGTGTACCCTGCAGGGATTGTCAGCTCAGGTGAATGGCCACACTCCACAGCTCAGGTGCCTCCATCAGTGTCCTAAATCCCAGGCTTCACCACATCTTGGAAGTTATTCAGTGCAAAACCCCAAGGCACATAAACACTTTACAGTGTTGAGCCTTCTATAACTCACACGAGTCACGGCTGTGATTTATATGGGATTAGAGCAGCCACTTGGAGGTGTAATAAAACAAGATATTACTTCATGATTTATTTTTAGGAGAAGAAAATTAACGGGAAACATAATCTCTGGAGGGCTTTAAATTGTTATTATTTTTCTATGTTTTCTAGTACAAATTTGTAGACAAAATTTTCTGGGAAAAAAATTGATTATGTGGTTAAAATTTGATGATGTGGTTGAGTTTCTGCCCTTGGCCATAGAATAACCATTGTAAAGCTCAGCTGGGAGGACCCTCACATCTAATGGGGAAATAAACCTTTTGGGAAAAGAATCAGGAAAAAAGATCATCTCGGGGAGTTCTATTTGAGATAGCATTTTTCCACTCTTACAACTACAGTCTTAGGTATTGCAGTACCAGAGGCAAGGTGCTGGAAATAAAATAATTGCCAGAGATTTGTTGCTAAAGCTGCAGAACCTGACAGAAAACCATTGCTGAGATTCATCCCTTCTCCAGGTTTTCACCGACTTTGGTTTTCATGACAATGGAATTTTTCCTCCCCGCGATGGAAAGAAAGAATCTCTTCCTCAGCCTCCTGCTCTGCTACAGCCTGCTCAGAGCTGCTGATTCCCACTTGGTCATTGAGGAGAAGACAGAATGTGACCTTTCCAGGGGCAGCAAAATGGACCTGTCAGATCTCTCACCCAGCTCCATAGTAGGTGAGTAAAACCTGCCCTTCGGTGCCAAATTAACCAGATTTGCAGGGAACACTGCTGTTGGTTAGTCTGAATTATTTGGATATCTTTGCTTAACGCCCTTCATAGGGTTCAGAACTCTTGTGGCTGCAGCACTCAAGAATGACAATGTGGTAAATCTCAGTTTAGAGGGTGGGGAAAAAAAAATCAGACTATTTATTTTAGTTTTACAGGTTTTGCTTCAGCTCCTATCCCACTGTAAGACTTTCTATCGAAGAGAAGTATTTTTCTGCTAATATGGGCAATAATCTCCCTTTGAAAATCTTATGCACTTAAGAAAAAAAGAACATAATGTGAGGGTTTTAAGGGTCTGCTCTTGTGGTAGAGAAATCAACAGTATGAGCAGGAATTATTATAACCTCAGTTTACCTGGTCTTTAAATGGTGGAAGACAAGAGCACTGCAAGGGAGAGCCAGAGGTCATTTATTAATCTATTCAAGACAGGACCAGCTCTGTCCCTATGGTTACTAGCAGATGAGCACCTGTTCTGTTTGGGAAGAACCTCTTTAGGGTGATGCTTAACTCATTTCTTCACACAATTCTTTCCACATGTCTGCCTTCACTCTTCCAATGTAATTTACACCAATTTCTTCTTTCAAGAAACTCTCAGGTGTTTGGAGATAATCAGCTACAGAACATTCATAACTGTGTCAAAATGCTATTAAAAAAAATCAAGCTTCTCTTGTTTAGCTCCTTTCTGAAGACTTTTAGGCCTTTAGTTTAAAGCACTCTGGTTTTTACCTTGTTTCCTGTATTTTCCCAATGCCCTTGCCCAGGACAACATATCTTTGAGGAGAAACAGTTGCCCCACACATGCATTTCCAAAGAAATCTGAGCCTCTGAATCCTGACTTAACTCAGTGTTGTTCAACTGGGAGTTTAGCAAAGCTTGTGCTGTTCTGCAACCTCCCAAGCTGAACCATTTCATGGTCCTTGAGATCCTTGATGCCTTCATTCTCACGATTCCAAAAAACTTTTTTACCCTAATTAAAATCAGAGATATAAAACACAATCCCTTCAGCTGATTTCTAAATCTTCTCACAGAAGTGAGCCCATGCTTTAGACAGGGCAGATGGGCTGAGCTGTGACACATTTCTCCCCACTGCTTCTTAGAGATGCATAACTCTAACTTGTAACAACACAAGGTAAATAAATGAAACCTCCCAAACCAGCTCAAAATATTTATTCTTCATTCTGCAACTCTACAAATCCTAACAATTTGTAAATATTCAAAAATATATTGATAGAGGATCCTGGAATTGATAAGGAGCCACCATTCAGCAGAAGGGATATGCATGTTTTCTATCCCAACCATCCATTACATACTTGTAGTGATTGTTACAAAACTCACACACACAAAATAAAGGTATCAAAAATACCACAACAGGTTGGGGAGCTGGGAAGTGTCTCACACTTTAGCAGCCTGGCTGTGTCAGTCATGGAATTTACAGGGTTATAAATATCTAAAAATAGATATGGTGACAAATATCTTTAGAAAGCAAAGCTACAGGCACATGAAGGAAATACCTTTGCAAGTAATGTTATGTAAAATGAGGTTGTGGGTGGAGAAGGAACAAAGAACTGCAGAATGAAAGGTGGCATCACAGGTGCAGAGTTTATGCCAAATTAGCAGAGTTTTTGCTTGTGGAAAGCAGCCTACACTTGTTAATTCCTTCCAAAATTATGCCTGTAGCACCACCTTTTAATGGAAAAACTTATGGAATTCTAAAGATTTTTCCTATTTTTGTTCGTGTGACTACTGTGCATGAGCACCCCAGTCTTTTTCACAGAGACCTTTAATTTTATTTCTCCGAAAAAATTCCTTGTTTGCATCTAATGCAAAAAATCCCTTCTAAAATATAAATATCAGGTGCTCTCCTGCTTTGCACAAGCAGCAGTAATAGAGCTCAGGTGCTCTGAATTGAGATGAACGTTGCAGCAATGAGGTGGCAATGCAGATTATCTGCCTCCTCTCACACAAAAATAGGATTATCTCAGTGAAATAACATTCTGTAAAATTGATTTCATATTTTGCTGTGCTATTCTCATTGAAGATTTAACTAGATCCCAGAAAGTCAGCAGGAAAGAGGCAGAGAACAAGAAATCTTCCAAGGTAGGTGGTTGTTCAGAAAACTTTGTTGGATTAGAACAGTTTGTTACTTCTAGAGTTTCCCTCGGTGCATTCATTTGCAAGGCTTTTACTGCCATTCCCTGATTTAAATAAGCTACATACAGTAATTATTTTTTTTACCTTTTAAAGCTCTAAATATTGTAAAAATAGATGTGAAGCAATAATGGTGGAAAGAAAATTAGAAGTTGTGGCTGCCCCATCCCTGGCAGTGTTCAGGGCTAGGCTGGACAGGCCTTGGAGCAGCCTGGGGTAGCAGAAGGTGTCCCTGACTGTGGCAAGGGGTGGGATGAGGTGGGCTTCAAAATTTCTTCCCATCCAAACAATCCCATAACTCTGAGTTTCAGAAGTGCACAGGGTGCCTGTAGCTGCTGGGCTCCAGACATCCCTCCCAGGTCCCTGGCACATGCTGAGAAACCCAAATTTTTCCACCTTTCCAAGTGCCCGAGAGAGAAGCTGCACTCCTTGGGCAGTGAGAGGTCTTTTTCCACTCACTGAAGTGTGTGTGTGCAGTTAAGGATTCCCACAGATGGAGGATCACCAAGCTCATGAGGTGGAGCATTGCCAAGTCACTCCCCTGCCCTCTCAGTGTGAGAGCTCAGCTAACAAGAGACTGCGTGGGAGCTTTCACTCATCTGAAAAGCTGGGAGATCCAAACATAACACCTTAATTGGTTTTACTGATAACTTCATCATCTGTGTCCATTTTTGCACCCCTTTCTTCACTGCTCCCACGCCCTTCCCTGCAGACCCTTTTCCTATGCTCCATCCAGTCATGGTCAAGGTGAAGTTTGTCATTGTGCTCAGAAGGTTGGTGTCAAGCCACCCTTTCCGCATTCCCAGCCCCCACCACACCTCTGCATTGCTAACACAGCTCCCACTGCCACAGCCACCTGCTCCTTCCCCCAGAACCTCCCCCCGAGCCACCCTCTTTTCACCTGTCTATGAATTCTCACGGTTTTGTCTTCCAGAAAAACGCTGAACACAAGGTAGCTCCGAAGCCAAGGCCCCCACCTGCTGCTAACTGTGTGCCAACCTTCAAAATCTGCAAGCCACACTTGAATTCCTGCTGTCACTACTGTGCTTTGTGCAAGTGCAGAATCTTCCAGACGATCTGCCAGTGCCTGATGTTAAACCCCAAGTGCTAAGCCAAGTCGCAAACACAACGAGGCTTCTGTCTTTCATTAGCTCCTCAAGTGGATGTTTCAAATTGCCCCATGTGTATAGCAATCAGAATAGAGAGCTCTGAAGCTTGGATTTGCCCCTCTTAAAATTTAATGGACATTTAAAGTCTTTATTATGAGGTTATTGTTATCACAAGCAGGATGTTATTTCAGGGAGCAGACAACCAGGGAGGTATGATTAGGTATTCTTAGCAAAAGAGCTGTTTCATGATGAATTCTGGATTCCTGTGAGTTTGGGGGTTTATTTGAAGGGTCATATTAATGCCAGCCTGCAGAATTGTCTAACCAGCACCACAAAATCTGTCCCAATGGCACCCAAATGGCCACTAAAACAGGATGGGTTGGGCCAGTGAGGGACTAGAGCTTGGCTTTGCCCACAAGGACATCACAAGCCTCCAGCACAGCCAAAGTATCAGGTTGAAAATGCAGGGTTTGGGGTTAACTCCATTTTCACATATTCAACGAAAATCAGGACAAGAATCTACGTAGGTTATTCCACCCGAAAAGATGGACCCAAGGCTATAAGGCCATTTTTTAGTCATTCTCAGCTGAGCATCCACCTTCAGAGGTTTCAGTCATTCTGCCACCAGACAGTAACTCCCAGGGGTATGAGATACATATGTACTTGAACCCTAAAAGTGTCTGTGCCTTGTGATATAAAAATCAGATTTTTTTTTCCCCAGCCATGTCCATAAGAATCAAATCCTCAGCCCTTCTTCTCCTGCTGCCAAGGACACTGCGTGTATAGAGCCCAAAAGCAGGAAGACACATCTGGGACTTTGAGGAAGAAAGGAAAGATCAGCAAAAATTTATATCCCACATGTGCATCTTGAAGCAAACCATTCCAAGCAATCAATCCCTTTCTTTGCCCTTTCTTGTTGCAGGAACTCCCAGAGCCAGCTCTAAGGGTGAATTCAGGCAGGAATGTCCATGTGCTGCAGCAACCAGGGGAAAAAAATACATTATGTGCTGTATCAAGCCTTTAAGGCTCAGAAAGAGATGGGTGAAGCTCAAGGCAACAGAAGATTTCTTTCTCTTATTGTTGAAGCTCTTTGCCTTAAATTGAGGTATCCAAGATGGCACAGGAGGAAAACCTTTCTTGGTTAAACTCCCAGGAGCACACGGAGGGAGCAGACCCAGGAAATGTCCCTGAAATGGAAGATTTTTGCCTGCCACACTCCAGCTCTTGCTGTTTTCCTCATCTGGTCTGTACCTCCAGTGTCTCCCCCCTGATCCCAAACACTCCTTTTTCTTCTGAGCTTCTTCCTTGGTCGTAGCATTTTCCCTTTATCCAGCTGCTATTCCCAGTGGCCACAGGAGCACTCCAGGGCCAACCCACATCTCCCATCTTCTCTCCACCTGCCTGCACCAGGGTCCCTTATGGTGCTCTTTAGCTTCAACAATCAGATTTTTTCCTAACCATGAATTTCTAATCCCAATCAGGAATTTTCTAATCCCCTGTGCAGGTCTCATTGAGAAGACAGTTGTTTCCTGATTTATTTCTAATCACAACTGAGGGCTCCAAAAATCTTCCAGGCAGGAAAAGATTACTCCAAAGGGGCTCAAGCCATATGAAGGGTTTTTTTTAAATTCTAAAAATCAGTCTAAAGCCCAGAACTCAAAACTAAGGTCAGATATTGACAGAATTTTTTGTTCATACTAAATGAATATATATATATATAGATGTCAGATTAATCTAAGAAAGAGCCCTAATGATGACAGAATGTCATTGTATTCCTTATCTTTTATAAGGTACATCAACTGACAAGTCTGATATAAGCTCGAATTCTTGTAAATGTACCTAAGTGTGACTTTTAACCAGATATCTTGGCTCAGGAATCTGTAAGCCACTAGTCATGATGAAAAAGGAGACGAGAAGGAAGAACAATACATTCTGAAATGGATTTCAGAATGTGGTCCCTTCTTTTACTAGGTAAAAATTTAGCTTCCATCAAATTGTTTCAAAATTCTCATAACTATAACAAGCTGCTGCTGATTGATACTAAAAACATACCAATAATCACACTACTTCTTATGTGGAAACAAGATCATTTTCATACTAGGAATTCCAGCTGGTCAGAAAACTTGTATTTTACCAGGGTCCAGGGGAGTGGGAGCAGAGGGAAGGGAAGGGAAGAGAAAGAAAGAAGGTGAGCCAGAAATGCAACAAACAGCTGCTCTTGACTGCAGCTCCCACTCCAGCTTTGCAGAGCCTCACAATGGTTGAGGTCAGCAGGGACCTCTGGAAGCCACCCATCTGGAGCTGCTGGCCCAGGACCACGTCCAGGCAGCTTCTGAACATCTCCAAGGAGGGAAACTCTACCACCTCCCAGGGCAACTTGTCCTGGTGCTCCGTAACCCTCACTCGCCATTAAAACCAGAAATGTTTCCTAATGTTTGACTCTCTGCAGCATGTCCCTGTCCCTCTTGCACTGGGGAGACCCAAGCTGGGGACAGCCATTGCAATTATGTGGCCCTTAGCAGGGCCAGAGCAATGAAAGAGACTCCCTTCTCAGAATCATCAGAAGGCTTAGATCTTTTATTCATGCAAAAGCAAAAGCAAAATGCGAAGAGCAAAATGCAAAGAGCAAAGAGAGATCTCTTTCTCTCGAGATCCACACAGTGAGTGTGTGTACAGAATTGTGTGAGAAAAAATGCAAGGTACAGCTTCCATTGGCCAAGGAACAACACCTCTTTCAAAACATCTTTTCAAAACATCAGTAACAAGCAAAGAATGTTTATATCTTTCTGCTTGGGAAAATTATCCACAGGCTCTCTGACCTTGATGCTGTAAGAATCTCTCACAGACAGAAATGCCTGAAAATCCTTCCTGTGTTTCCATGCACAGCAGTCCAGGGAGGAGCTCCCCAGTGCTGAGGCAGGAGGGATCCCTCCTTGACCTGCTGGTGACAATGGTCCCAACATGGCCCAGGGCACAGTTCACCTTCTGGCGACCTTGGGCACCCTGGGGCTCACCAAGTGCCCCAGGGCCTTTCCTATCTCCCAACTGGGTGTCCCCCAAAGTATCCTGGGGCTGTTCCTCCCCAGGGACAGGACTTTGTGCTCCTCCTTGTTGAGCTGTCCAGCCTGGCTCAGTCCCTCTGGAGAGCAGCACATCCCTCTGGCACACCCCACTCCTCCCTGTGTGTCTGGACTCCTCAGAGGGCTCATTCTGCCCCATCATCCACACCATTAATGGAGAGGCAGCACAACGTGGGGTTCTCACACAAGGATATCAAAGAGCCAAGACCCACCCAAGGACCTGCAGATACAGCAGCTGACCCAGCCAAGGACAGGATGGCACCTGGAGGCAAGAAAGAAAAGGAAAAAAGCTGTCAATGACAGTAAGGGGACTTTTTAATATAGCATCTATCTGTAGTGTATTTTAAAATTTGGTTTATTAATAAGACTTATTTGTAACTGGAATTGATTAGAAAGAGGCTTTGCTTTCCTTGCTGTTCATCTATCACACCAAAGAATATATATAATCAAGTACTGAAATTGTTATTAGCCTTAGCGACTTGACTTTTCTGGGTAAAGATCACATTGCATGAGGTATTGACACAGGATACAGAAATCAGTAAAATATGTACACCAAATATTTGCTTCAATGTATTTAGTTTGAGCAGTTATTTATACTGAGGGGATGTTTGTAAGTGTAGGAGCCCCCCTGGGGTCCCATCTGAAATGTCATCAGTACACAGACGATAAAACATGACAAAGATGGAGTATTTAATTTTTACCTGTTACACACCAGAATGTCTCCACTGAAAACTTATTGGAATCCAAGTGTAGAGACAGCCCCAGGAATGCTCCATGACAGTCATTGTGCTCCTAGAAACAAATGGAAATTTTTCCCCAGTTACAGGTTAGTAGGATGAAACACAAATAAATCACTGTTAGCTTTTCCAAATATCGCCTGTCTTGTGTAAATTTGAAACAGATACTGTATTTTCCTGACTTAATTACTTACTGTCACACCTAAAGCCCATAAAATCCAAGTTTATCCTGATGGACAAAACAAGTGGCAGAATTAACACCTTAATGACTATACCAAACTACCTCTAAACACGGCATAATTTTCCAAGCTAATTGCTCAAATTCTCTGGAAGATCCCAAAAGGAAACCAACCAAACCCTTTAGGAATTTCTGAGAGAAGGAAAGATTTGATGGAAGGTAAAACAAGTTTTTCCAAGCTCTCTAAAAGAGTCAGGAGTATCTGTGATGCTGCTTTGGCTGAGGGTGGTGAAAAACTTAACGAAGCCCTTGGAGATGAGGACAGCATTAAATCTGTGATAAAATGAATTACTGGAGCAGCAGAAGGAGATTTGTATAACCAAACCGAGGTGCCCAGGAAGAACTTGTGTGTGACATGTCCAGCTGTGACTCTGTGGGAGCTCTCTTTTACAGGGCACAAATTACATCCATCCCAGGGAGTATTGTGGGACATGCTCCTCCTGAGGTACTGCAGCCTCAGCTCACTCCCCAGCTGGGTGTAGACATTAAATGGCACTCAAGGCAAATGCAAAAAACCATTAAATCAAATCATATTTCAAGAAAGCATTTTAAGATGAATTAGACCATTCTACATCCAGAAGTGACTCTAGGAACATGCTAAACAGACCAACTCAGCATTTGTCCACATCCAGTGACCTACTGAACTCCAAGACATGGCTCTGAGTTGCACACTCAGGCCTGGAAAAGAAAATAATTAACAATGGACTCCCCTAACAAACCCAGGAACAATTTTTTTCTGTCTATTCCCAGGCTCCAACCTGCTGCCCTCCTGGACATTGCTCCCCACACAGTGATCTCCAGAACCCAGCAGGAGACATATGGGATGGCCTGCTGTGGTTACTGCACTCCAAAATCCCAGTAATACCCCTGTAGTACCCCTGTAATACCTGGAACAGATTTGCCACAGGCACCTCATTTCCAAAACCAAGACTGCCCAGCAAGCAGCTACTCATTGCCAATCAGAAATTTAATCTTACATTTTTGTAGTACATTTAAGAGTTGGAAAGAAATAATTGTTTCCTGGGCCAGATGCAAACCACTTGGAGCACCATGTGCTTTTCTAACTGTGGGGATGAGAAAAGTCACAGGTCACTTTTGACAACCTCCAGCCAAAGGCAATGAGTGAAGCCCCCAGCCTGATAAAGGCAACAGCTGGCAGGTCACAGTGCAGTCATAAAAACACAACTGGGGACATCACAGGTGGGCACAGACATGGCCAGTGCTGAATCTTGGCACTCTATGAACAATTCTTTCCTCTATTTGTACAACCTCCACTGATTCAGCTGTCCTGTTGCCAGTGTCCAGATTCCAACAAGTATTTTTCAAAGGCAACAGCAGCTCCTGGGATAGCACAAAGAACAGGAATACACAGAACAGTCCCACAGTGCATTTCCTTGCTCTTAGACTCACAGAATGACTTTGGTTGGAAGGGACATTAAAGCCACCTTGTCCCACCCCCTGCCATGGCCAGGGACACCTTCACTATCCCAGGGTGCTTCGAGCCCCAATGTCCAGCCTGGCCTTGGGCACTGCCAGGGATCCAGGGGCAGCCACAGCTTCTCTGGGCACCTGTGCCAGGGCCTCCCCACCTTCAGCACCAAAACCAAAAATCTTCTTTCTATCTAGTTTAAACCTACATTCCTTCAGTTTACAACCACCACCCCTTCTCCTGCCACCTGCTAAAAAGTCTGACCCCATCTTCCCTATACTTCCTCCTTCAAGTACTGACAATTAGGCCACAATTAGGCCTCTCCAGAGCCTTCTCTTCTCTGGGTGGAGCATCCCCAGCTCTCCCAGCTCACCTTCATGGCCTCCTCTGGACTTGCTCCAACAGTTCCATGTCCTTGTCCCGCTCTGGCCCCCGGAGCTGGAGGCAGCCCTGCAGGTGGGGAGTGCTGAGAGGGGAGGAGAGAGGCAGGGTGCCCTCTCTGCCCTGCTGTGGGGTGAGTCTGGCACACGGGGGGTTTCTGGGCTGCCCAGGGCATGTGGCCACTCACAAGAATAGCTCTTAGACCTGTAAAATGGAGTTTCACAGCTAGAAAAGGGTTTGGTGGGATATTCTTCCCCTTCACCAGCAAATTCCCCCTGATCTGGGGATGAAGACACCCCAATGTCAGTCTGGCATGATGGGCTAGTTTAAGTTTCTCTGGTCCTTCAGGATGAACACAAGTATTTTCTGCCTCTTGCACAGTCACATCAGGGAGGGCTGGAAGAGGGAAATGAAATCCTGCCCTTGCCCAACTTCCACAAGAGGCCCAGTGCCCAGTGCTGTCTCACCACCCCAGGGGCACCCCATGCAAGGCTGGCAGATGTGAGGTGGGACCTGTGGGACATCATTCCCACCTGGAGGAGCAGCAGATGGCCAGGGACACGTGCGGCTGCCTGAAACACAATCACTGCTCTCAACGTGCCCCTCTGAAATCCGTGGGGCCTGCAGATTACTTGCTGAGGTAATACAAAGATTTTATTGTCAAACTTCTCAGATGATATGCAGATGGCCAACATATGGCCAAGTCCCTCTCCCAGAAGAAAAATGAGGCTTTAGTCATTTCTGCAAGGTTTTTTTCAGTGAAAGGAGAAACTATTTCAATTGCTGCCTGGCATATGCACACATCTTTCCATCCAGGAAATCCTTTGAGATGAAACCCTGCCTGAAACATGGGAGCCCTAAAATGGCTGTATTAGTGTCATAACACAATTCACATGTGGCTTTCATTTAATACAGATAAAGGCAGGAAAAGACTAAAATACACCAGTCCCTAGTGATCCACTGCAGACCCCTCTGAATCTGTGCACATCCTCTGTTGACTTCAACGTACTCTAATCCTACCTTCATCACTCACTCTACATTTTAGCTAATCTCTTAGAATTACCTAACTGTTCTTGTGGCACCCTTGCTATTTTGGGCAGTTTGCTCAGCTAAAATGTCGTCTGGGATCTCATATGGGCTCCCCTTCACTCTGCACAGCTGTCTCAAATAGATGAACAAAAAAGTATTATGTGATTACAACAGTAATAGCCAGAAATCAACCATGAGGATACACAGCCTCACTCTTCCTTATGTTCCATTACAAGTAAGAGTAGCATAAAAAAAAAAATATCTACACATAGATCCATTAAAATAAAGGTCTTTCACTTGTTGTTGAAACACATCAAATCTTAGAGTCTTCTAAAATGGAAATAGGAGCATTCAAAGTAATTCTACAGCCAGGGATTCCCTCCCCCTCTGAAAAGACCTCAGGAATATCTGACAGAGCCAGACCACTTTAAACACAAAGGTTTAGTATTTCAGAGATTTCCTTGCTGGGATTCAATTCATATTCATTTCTCATTTTGGGCAGCAAACATTTAGAGCACTAAACAAGCAGTGCAGGTGGTTTCCTTCACTGTATTTCCTTCAACGTCTTCCATCACTGCTCCTTTCTTGTCTGGGAGTGGAGTCAGAGATGTTGACATTTATCTCCAAAATGGCATCTCAGTGGCAGGTCAGACCCCAAAAGGGTCAAAAGGAGTTGGAGCCAGTTGTTAATAAAATACACATAGGAAATAAGTTTTGGAGGAAGAACAGGACCACCAAATGTTTGCTCTTAGCGGAAACAAGTCAATAAAAAAGCAGATACTGACAGTAAGTCATGGCTCAACTCAAAACCTTGTGTCCAATTACTAAGCATTTAAGGTGCCTGAACCTCTGCAATCTGTTCAGTTTAATTCCAAAATGCTGCTGCTCCATCACGGAAAAGGAGCACATACCTGTGACTGTGGCCCATTACATATTCCCTCACAGAAATGACTTTCCAGTTAATGACACCAAAACCAGGGTGCTACAGAAAAGTACCAGGTTTGCTGAAAAATGTCTCTGGACTCTACAGATGGAGCAAGAAGTGAAAACTTTACTACAAACTTTCTAAACATCCTAAAGAATTTAATCTTTCTGCTGTGCAGTTTCAGAGAAGGTGGGATGTCCTCATCCCATAAAAAAGATGATGCAGAACCTTAAACCCTTTATTTTTATCCCACTCACTTCTGGAAGTACTTTTTCACAGAGTTGTGTTCTTTCTTATTATTTTTCTGTCAGTCTTTTGTTTGTTTCTGCTTTCCCTAAGCTGCTGTACAAACCACAGGCATGAAGGGTTAGTGATTTTAAAAGAGAAGAAAAATAATTGCAATTCATGTTTCAGTGGTACAAAGCTGTCCAGAAGCAAACAACGCTACTGCAAACCCTGCTCAGGCTTCACAGGCTACATTTACTACATTTGATTTGTCTTAGCAAAAAGCCCCACGGGCTAAAAAAACCACAATTAGCTGCTGAGAAGCTTCGTATCATCTGCAGGAAGAACCACTGCTATGAAGACAAGCTCAGTCATGAATCACAGAGTCGTCAGGGCAGCATCCATCGAGCTGTCCCTCATTCTCCTCTGCACTGATCTGTATTTCCCAGGGCAACCTCAATCAATCCCCATCTCGTGGAACTCCAGCCTTGCAAAAAAATAAAGAGTAGGGCCTAGGAAGACTGTTTTGCAAACTTAAAAATCACAGAGTCTGGCATTTCTGCTTGAGATAAATGGAGAAAAATGCACAGCCTGTGTTCTCTTGTGGCTTCTGACTCAACAGTGGAGGGAAAATGGGGGGCAGGAGGTGCCTTATTTGGAACAGAAGAGAATTTTCACTGGTAACAATAAGGAAAACATTAACAGAATCTTAATCTGAAAGACATTTGAGGAAATATTTGATTACTTTTGGCCAAATCAGAGCTGTCTGAACAACAGGAGTACAATCCTTCATCATTAATTTCATTTGATCACCAGGTTCCATCAATTTCCAGGGGCAGATTTCCCAGGATGACAGTGCTTGTTAGCACCCAGAACAGCCCAACCTCACGGAAGGCAATGGGACAATCATTCAAACATGTTAAATAACAACCTGAAACTGGACATGGCATTAAATAAAAATGTTTCCCAGGGTGGAATCAGGTCTGGTTAAGCACTATTTTACTACTGAGGGTTTTTTTCCTGATCAAGTAGAAATAGTAAGAAAAGACCTGCTAAATTAATAGCCAGAAACAGCTTAATTTAAGGAACAGCTATTAACTAGAGTGGGCTTCCTATTTCCCAGTTCTCAGCCAGTGGTTGCTGGTATGGAGAAGAGAGGGGGTGGGAGGAAGCTGCAAATCTGAGCCAGTTCCTATTGTACGAAAGAGCTCACACCAGTTCTCCTCATTCCTCACACACTGTTCATGCCTTCCCAAACCACACCTCCTTTGGGCACACGTGGAAATGTCACTTTTTGCATTTTTGCCCCTCAGAAGGAACCTGCAAACAAGGTTGGGGGAAGAGGCTGCTGAACTGGAGGCAAGGCTGCTCTAGGACTTTGTCCATTTGCTCAGCCTGGTTGGGACAGGGCCTGAGGGCAGCTCTGGGACAGCCTCCCACAGCACCTTCCGCAGGGAACAAACATTGTTCTGAGCATCCACCCCCTGCTCACCCAGACACCAGACCTGCTGAGTACCACAGCTCTGAGACTGAATCTCCCCTTTGCTCCCCCTTTCCCCCATCAGCCCTCCCTGTGCACTCTCTGCTCGCAGTGACCCAGCTCCCCTCTCCAGGATCCCCCATGCCGGGGCCAGGGAGCCCACGGCTCACATCTCGCCCCAGTGCTGGCACATCTGCTGTGCAGAGGCCCAGAAGTGAGAAAATCTGGAGCCTGTCACTGTCCTCTGACTCACCAGCCAGATGTGGGATGCCAGAGGAGCCCATTTGTGGGGTTTTGGTGCTGGGGAGGGGACACTCCCCAGCCTGGGTACCTACAGACGCCGGAGAGCTCCGTGTTATTCTTCGTTCATTAGCTCCTGCTAAAACCATTGTAAAGCAGCCACAATGGGTCTGGCAATCTGTATTTAGGCAACCTAAATTTAGGCTCGACCTCAGGCTAGAGTGAACTCTGAATTAACTGCATATGGATTGAAAACAAAGAGAAAAGAGTGAAAAAATTAGTTGTGAATGATTTAGCAAAACTCTGAGTGACATCAGATGTGCTCTTGCCAGTAAAGAACAAGCAAGCAATAAGGCTGAGAGATTTCAGTGTCACTGAGGTTGGAAAAGACCTTTAAGACTACCCAGTTCAACCATTCCCCCAGAATCTCCCAGTTTGACACTAACCCATGTCCCCAAGAGCCACATCCACACAGCTTTTGAATCCCTCCAGGGATGGGGACTCCACCACTGCCCTGGGCAGCTGTGCCAGTGCCTGACCACACTTTCCATGAAGAAATTTTCCCTAATATCCAATCTAAACCTCCCCTGGCCCAGCCTGAGGCTGTTCCCTCTCCTCCTGCCCCTGTTCCCTGCGAGCAGAGCCTGACCCCCCCCAGCTGCCCCCTCCTGTCAGGGAGTCATAGAGAGTGAGGGCCCCCCTGAGCCTCCTTTTCTCCAGGCTGAGCTCCTTTCCCAGCGCCCTGGGCCTCTCCTGGGGCTCCAGCGCCTTCCCCCGCTCCGTTCCCTTCCCTGGCCATGCTCCAGCCCCCTCAGTGTCTTTCTTGTGAGGGGCCCCAAAACTGACCCCAGGATTCGAGGTGGGGCCTCAGCAGTGCCCAGCACAGGGGCAGTCACTGCCCTGACCCTGCTGCACACACCAGTGCTGGGGCAGCCCAGGTGCCCTTGGCCTCCTTGCACCCACCTGGGCACACTTGTGCTGTAATGTGGATTGTACACGTGTTAAGAAAGCAGCAGGGAGTGACAACATGTATTTTTTAAAGGAAATCAGCTGCTACACAAAGGTCAGGTTTCAGTGTCTTCCATTCATCCTGGAAAGCTTCTGAAATGGAAGAGAAATCTGTGTGTTTTACAGTAAAGATAGAATTCAAAGGCAATTTTGAATTTTCTCAAAGAGCTCATACCACAGCAAGAACTAAAATGACCTCACTGAGGCTGAATAGTGCTACGTGAAGAATGTGGAGTGCACAAAAAAAGGCTGAACAAAAATATTCAACATGATCCTCTTGAAGGTGCAGTTCCCAAACCACTCTGCTGACAGGTACTGGGCACAGCACTGCTGCAGACCAAACCACAACTGCACTGCAGGGACAGGAAGGGAGGCACAGAAATTTTGCCATTGGTTTTATTAGGGCCTCTGTTTCATTGAGTCCTCTTCAACAGTAAAAAATAAATACAAGACCTAATAAATATATTCCAAATATAAATCCTGCATTTTATCAAATCAAGCCATCAAAATCCCAAATTCCTAACTTGCTCACACTAGTGGATTTTCAGCAGCAAACCCCATTTTCATTAGTTTGGTTAATGCAAATGCCATGCTGGGAAGTCACTGGACAGTTCTTGTTCCTACAGCAGTACTTTAGTGCCCTGGCCCAGGGCCTTGCAAAACAGATGAGATGTTTCAGACCTGGTCATGCTGCTGGACACTTCCCTGATCTGTCCATGGAATCATGAATGTTCTGAAGATGAAAGTAGCCCCTTCCAGAGGGGCAGAGGAATAAAAGGAAGCAGCTGACACAGGCTGTAACCCAGGGAATTGCAGTTAAATGCATAGAAAAATCACCAGAAGGCAATCACATTCTGGCAGGGAAGCCTAAGGAGGTGATGTGATCTGTCCCAAGAAAACTGAAACTCTCCTGGGCAAGTTCACCTCAGCATGGCCCAGGTATGAGGACAGGGATGAACCAGAGACCTCCAGGTGGCCTTTCCTAACTGAATTCTAGGAACCCATGATCCAAGAGCACAATTACAACCCTGCACTTCAGCATAGCAGGTTTCAGCTGTGAAATGGGCTGAGAAGCTGAAGGCCAAGTAGTGGAAACTAAGGAATAAGGACACCAGTGGTCCTTCTTTTTCCTACTGCAATTTGTTCTACTGCATTTTCCACCGTGGTTACTCTGTGCCACAAGCACAAGGTGCCCATCACCTACATTTAGATGTGTACTGCAGCTGCTGCATGTCTCTTTAAAGGATAATCACCATTACTGATTATGGAATCATTTATGGTGCCTCTGTGGGACCCAAATTCAGTTCAAATTGGTGCTTTTTAGAGGTCAATGCAAAACAAAACCATGAAAAAAGTTACACTCAGCAACACCTTGTTTACTCATCTCTTTTGTTTCCTCCTCCAGCAGTTCACACTCCACACCATCTGCTCCAACTGCTCATGGAGGTTTGGGCACGAATCCGAGAACTTCAAGCAGTTTGTAACATCATTCCAAACCTTTCATCCTCTTACATCCAGAAACAGAGGTGGTCTCCAGTACAATGCTGACTGAAGAGGACAGTGGCAAAAGAGACCTTCTGTGACACACAGAGATAATTCTGTGTGCACTTTCCTGTAAGATGCAGCCCTTCAAACCTTTCCTGAGGAACAGCTTTTCCCAGCCCCAGCACAAGATGCAGAGTGGCCACAGCACTGGCTTTTGCCTTGAGGACAACCCCACGTGGGTACATTAAATAACTTCAGTAGCTTAAGGATCACAGAAATGTAAACAAACCCATGGCAAACCCCAAAACATCTCACTGCACAAAACAAGTCAGGCCACAGTCAGATCTTTAATAAAAGCACTTGAAGTCAGTGACAAACATGATACAGCAGACATGACAACTCACAGAAATCAAGTTGGGGGTAGCAGTGTGTTGCTGGTATCTGCAGAGGATTGAACAAGGTCCCTAAACCCAACCATCCCCTCAGTGGCTTCTCNGCTGTGAAATGGGCTGAGAAGCTGAAGGCCAAGTAGTGGAAACTAAGGAATAAGGACACCAGTGGTCCTTCTTTTTCCTACTGCAATTTGTTCTACTGCATTTTCCACCGTGGTTACTCTGTGCCACAAGCACAAGGTGCCCATCACCTACATTTAGATGTGTACTGCAGCTGCTGCATGTCTCTTTAAAGGATAATCACCATTACTGATTATGGAATCATTTATGGTGCCTCTGTGGGACCCAAATTCAGTTCAAATTGGTGCTTTTTAGAGGTCAATGCAAAACAAAACCATGAAAAAAGTTACACTCAGCAACACCTTGTTTACTCATCTCTTTTGTTTCCTCCTCCAACAGTTCACACTCCACACCATCTGTTCCAACTGCTCATGGAGGTTTGGGCATGAATCCGAGAACTTCAAGCACTTTGTAACATCATTCCAAACCTTTCATCCTCTTACATCCAGAAACAGAGGTGGTCTCCAGTACAACACTGACTGAAGAGGACAGTGGCAAAAGAGACCTTCTGTGACACACAGAGATAATTCTGTGTGCACTTTCCTGTAAGATGCAGCCCTTCAAACCTTTCCTGAGGAACAGCTTTTCCCAGCCCCAGCACAAGATGCAGAGTGGCCACAGCACTGGCTTTTGCCTTGAGGACAACCCCACGTGGGTACATTAAATAACTTCAGTAGCTTAAGGATCACAGAAATGTAAACAAACCCATGGCAAACCCCAAAACATCTCACTGCACAAAACAAGTCAGGCCACAGTCAGATCTTTAATAAAAGCACTTGAAGTCAGTGACAAACATGATACAGCAGACATGACAACTCACAGAAATCAAGTTGGGGGTAGCAGTGTGTTGCTGGTATCTGCAGAGGATTGAACAAGGTCCCTAAACCCAACCATCCCCTCAGTGGCTTCTCAGCTGCTCACAACACACTTGCAGACAAGTCTCTCTTGCCTTACCCCTCCTCAAGCTGATATGGCAGAAGCATAAAATGGTCTTTGTTCTGACCAAAACCAAGGGAATCAATTAACCCAGGAAAAAACTCCAGCTCTCATCTCTGGGTAGAATTCTGTGTGCATTTTACAGCACAGAGATCAAGCAACCACATCCTCCCTATTTCCTCCAGTTTCACAATATGCACTTCAGCAGGGCACTGCTGTGGAGAGGGGCCTGACACTGTCTCTTAATGGGATTCACCTGATTGGAGCAGGGCAAAAGCATCTCCCTGCAGAAACCGTTCCCCACCTCACTGGTGGTGTTCAAAGCCACTTGTATGGCAAAGCTACACACTCTCATTTAGCCACCTTCTGTCCTGCTCCCCTTATTGGAGCATCAGAAACCAACAAAAAGTGCATAGGATCCTTTTTACTGTGACAACAGCTAAGTAACCAATTCTAATTCCAGGAGTCAGTGATCCTCTTCCACTGACAGGGCCCTGAAGGTTCCCTGGTAAGAGGAGGGGTTGTGCAGCACTGAGAGGAAAATGGCAAAAGGCTTGTCCTCAGAAACCCAGCACACACAAGAGCTTTGGAAGGTTGTATCCCTGCACTTTGGTCTTTGGGTAGTGCCACCTGCTCAGTATCTGTAGTGGTCTGGTTTGAAGGGTCCATCTCTGGACAAGCCCAGATATTTGGCCTGTTTGTCACTCAGCTTCGTCAGCTTCACACTCAGCTTGTCCAGATGAGCAGCAGCCACAGCTTCATCCAGCTGGAAAACAAAACATTGAGACAAGAATATTAAGAGAACAGAGTCCTACTAGCTCAGGAAGTCACAGTCCATAGGGAGAAATGAGTATGTGGAAACCAAGAGCAGCCCCAAGGGGGACTTCCACTGGCACAGTTTTGCTCCTGCCAACATCCCTCACCTGTCTGAGCACAGACCTGCATTCAGATGGAAGAGCCTTGTGCTTTTGAGGGAGTCAAGTTTAAGTGACACAATTTTATATAATCAAACCCATTTCAATCTCATTTACACATTCACATCCATCCAGCAAGCAAAGAACACAGAGCAACCTCTTCAGAGATAAGACTAACCAGTTTGCTAGAATGATTAAGCCCCAGTTTCCACTACAAAGACACCTGGACATACTACACTGTCATCCTACAATATTATCTAAGTCCTAACACTGGAAAAAAATTCCTGTCCTTTCCAGATATTCCATTTTAGAGGCACATGAATAATGGAATTTATTCCAGAATCTCCAGTTCAGCAAGACTACTTTTATCTGCTGGCACTGTCTCCATGAAGAATAAAACCAAGGTGGGCTGTACAACACAAGCTCAGACAGGTTGGTATCATTTCTCTATCCCAGAGGTGTCAGGCAGGTGTTTAAACTCAAGAAACTGAAAAATGTATAAAGTTAGAAGGCAGTTAAGTGCTCCAGGAGCTTGGTACAGGAGAGTCAGAAAACAAACAGGAGGATGGTGAACGAGCTGCTGTGGCAGAGGAGGATGTACAGCCACAGGGCATATTCAGAGGTAGAAGGGACAGCACAAGCAGGGATCAAGGACAAGTTTGACCATTTGTAATTCCTGCAAGAAACAGGCAGTCATGGCTAAGGAAACAGATACAAGGTTAAGTCTAAATCTCAGCAGCACAGCAAAGACTGGCAATATTTCCCTCATATTAATTAGACACGAAAGGTTGTAACTGATGGGCAGCAAATCAACAAAACAATCAAGGGCCAAACCTGCAGCTTGTGGGAACCAGCAGGGCCTAAATGATTCAAAAGCTAGTCCTGGATTTCTCCCTCCAAGGGACTGTGGTAACAAAGCCACTACTCTGAAGGAATGCCATGAACCAGGTAAAAAGCTTCATCTGCACAGAGTGTAACTCACTGCAGCTCAGCCTGCTCACAGTAACCACTGTGGAACTGCCAGCAGCTCTTGGAACCAGCACAGCCAAAGGTGACAAGATAAAATTAGAAACCTGAGAGGAAATGGTTGAATAATGTGGAAGTGAACCATGAAATCCACCAAAGAGTCAGGTAAACCAAGAAGGAAAGAAATCCTAACAAGGGGAATGATGTCTTAGGTTTTAACTTTTTTGTTCCCAACCCTGCCCTGCCCAGTGTAACTCTGCAGCTCCCTGGAGCTCGTTCAGTGCTGTTCTCTCATGCTCACACTGACATAACAAAGCCTCTCCAGCTCGCTCTCCAAGCACACCCAGACCCTCCTGGGCCCAACAACTGCAAACCTTCATCTTGGGGAGAGGGGGGCAAGCTTGGGCAAATTCCATCCTTGCCTGGCTTCTGCTTGGGCAATTGATGCTGCTATCAAAGTGGGAAGAACTCGGGAGCTGTCATTGTCCATTTTGGGATGCACTGAGGCAGGAGCCTCTGGAGCCCAGAGTGTGACCTCTGAAGGCCTTTCAAATCAATCCCTCCTTTATTCCTTTATTGCTGTCTAGTCTCTGTTTCTAGGGAGCCATTTAAGGCATCAGGAACACCTGTGTTTAGAAAGGAAACAAGTATTTAAGCCTAGTACATCCTGTCAGGATGCCATGAAACAAATAAAGGAGGGTCAGAAATTGGATTAATATCTGGTTGATTAGACTGTCACATGAAGCTTTGATGGGTGTATTTTGAGTAAATTTAAGACAGATTCCACCGACTTGAAAAAGAACTGAGTGCCTGACAACTCCCAGATGAGGTTTTCAAACCGCAGCAGGGATCAGTTGTTCCACAGCTGCTTCAGTTGAGGACTTCAAGACTTATATCTAAGAAACACACATTTAGATGAAGGTAAGCAGAAATTCTCACCTTAAAATCAAAGCTGAGCAGGACAGATTTGGTGCCAAGAACATGGAGACATGAGTTTTCCTAGACTTCCAGGAACACACATTAGAGAAATGTGTGCTCGTTTGTAATGGTTGATCAAAGCAATATTCTTGCAGTCAAAGAAGTGCAGTGTAAGGTACTTAGTAATTGTTAAGTTTTACATTTGGACCTCAAAACAATTTCACAGAACAAGGAAAGGCACTAGCCCAGAAAATTATGAGAAAAAGCTCTTTTGCTGGTTCCAACAAGGAGACTGCTTTATTCCTTGAATAAAGCCCTCAGCGGGGCACAGAGAGTCAAGAGTGTTTTGTCACAGTGGATGAACCTGAGGAGGTGATTGCCATATGCTCCTCTAACAGGCAACTTCATGTTTAACTGATCTGGGCATTACCTCCCATTTCCAGTTCAAGTATGCTTACTAAAAATTATTATTCAATGAGAGGATGAAGCCACATTTTATCAACAACATTGGGCTATCATTTTCAAGAGAACTGTCAACAAGACTTTTCCTTTGAAGACAATTATGTGGCAGTTGCTGATCAACTCCTACACTGCATTTCTGGTATGCTTTGTTTGATCCTTAACTGATGAATTTGGAAAACTTCTTCAGAAAACACCTCATTAGTAAGCCCAAACACACACATTCTGTTTTCCAAATGGAAAGTATTTTCAGATTTACTCTCACACCTGGTTGTGTTCCAAAGGCAGTGTGATTTAACTCCAGCATCTTTTTCCATGAACCATTTCAAATTCTCAGTCTTGTTTAGGAAAATTAAAACCAGGTTAGTTTTCTAAAAGGAATTTGCAAGCTGTGATGTGATCCAAACTTTTCCAAGAACAAAGAATGCAGAGATAAGTTTAAAAAGAAATCCAAGGAAATCTGTCATTAATATTCTGTGAAGTTATTAGAACCAGATTGTGATAACCTCTCTCAGGTGCATATGGGATCAGAACTCCATCAACCAAAGTAAAGAGGATTCAGTTTCACTCCAGCTTCAACCCTGCCCACTACACTTTGCTGCTGGACAGGCTTGAAGAAGAAATTGGTTGGGAGAAGCTTTCCAACCACCCTGAAGCAGCACAGGGCTCCCCAGCACCCTAGAGAAGTCAAAAAGTGCCTGGATGTTCTATCACAGGACAGGCAAGCTCTGCACATGGAAGAACAGCCCATTCACACTCAGCACATCCACAGCCAAGCATCCTCTGAAGGACAAAACCACTTGGCAACAAAAGCCTTCAGCAGGAAAATGAGTTCAAGCACAAACAGAGCCACACCTGAAGCTTCCTCAGCAGCACCTTTGCGTGGCTGTCACTCACCTTCTTTGGCAGGAAGTGGACACCCACGGCGTACTTGTCGCTGTGTGTCCAGAGCTCGATCTGTGCCAGCACCTGGTTGGTGAAGGAGTTGCTCATGACGAAGCTGGGGTGGCCCATGGCACAGCCCAGGTTGACCAGGCGGCCCTCGGCCAGCAGGATGATGTGGCGCCCATTGCGCAGGGTGTAGCGATCCACCTGTGGGAGCAGCAGTGCCACAGCCATGTCAGGCACAGGACACATCTGGGGGGCTGGGGGGGCCTCCTCCCCTCAGCAATCCAGCACTGCAGCACTTTAATTATAACAGAGACACCCCTCCCTCAATCCCAGCCGGGCTTTGCAAAGCCTGCAGCGACCCTGGGCTTCACAGCACACCCATCTTGGCACCCACTTGGTATTTAACCAGCTCTCCCACTTGCTTGACCAGCTCCCCAGTTCTCCTGGCTTTTCCACTTGCGTGTAGTCCCAGCCAGCTGTGGTGGGATCATGCTGCTTGTGGTAAATCCCAGCTCATCTATGCCCAGTGGTCACAACTGGGAAGAGGGAACACTTCTGCATGCAGCAGTCCAGAGCCTTGGCATCTAACACAGGGTAACAGCCAGAGCCCTCAGCCTGCTGAAGGTCCCCTGGAATTGGTCTCACCTCTGCAAGGCCAATACATCCAATAAACAGCTGTCCTGGCTACTGGTGCACCCTCCTTTGCTCTTGGGGGACCACAGGTAAGATCCTCCCCAAGCTACCCCAGGGACAGCAGGACTCTGCACACAGAATCCAGGCTCAAATGGGCTAAGGAGACAGGTCCTCAACTCTGAGAGTCCCACACAGCTCAGGAGATAGATAATGTCACTTCTGTAATGTTAAACTCAACCCTGCTTCTCCTTTCCACCTCTAGCTCCCCCCAACCCACCCTGGAGGAGGTTACAATATTAAAGCAATTAATGAAACACCAATATGGCCCACAATTCACAAGAATATTCAGTATTAACTAGTATTTATTGTTCATGTCGTAACAAGCATTTGGGAGTAGAGCAATTTGGAAATACTTAAAACATAATCAGCAACACACTTTGACAAAACCTAATGCTTCAGAGCATTTATCTTCTGCTAGCACAGTACCTGTGACAGACCTAAAAGGGTCCCTCCACACAGTTGTATTTAAACTTTAGAAGCTCAAAGTTGCTTAATATTAAGTAAAACACTTAATTTTCAATTTTGTTCTTAAAGCTTTGGCGTGGAAGTTAAAAGCCACATGGGATGAAGCTTAAATTGTAACAACACCATCTTCTGAAAGAAACATCCTTGTGCAGGACTTCAGCAGAGATATCAAGAGCAAACCTACCCAGACCATTTTTTCTGTAACAGGTATTTTGCCTTCAGAGCAGGTCTGTGCCTCCACCTGCCTGCCTCAGCTATGCTGCAATCACAGCACCATTTTCTGCTTCCTGGGTTCACATGACAGGTTACTGTGATTTCAGCACAACACACCAGGCAGTAACCACCTCCAACAGCAGCCCTAAATCAGTCTCCATTTCTCCTGCCCAAAAGCACTCAGCAGGTGGGCTAAGAATGATCCCCACTGAGTAAGTTGCAGTTGTTATTTTGGATGCCAATTCTCCATTGTGGACCATCAGTGACATGCTCAGTCCACCCAAAAACCACCATATGGGCCACCAGGAGATGATGGGAGGAAGCAACAAAAGCAAGAAAGAACCAGATGGGAAGCAGAACATGAAAAATCCTGAGAACAGCTACAGTATCACTTATAACAAACAATACATTTACAGACTGAACTACTAAAAGATAGTTGAGCAGTTAAAGCAGCATTTCAGTTTTGAAGTCTGAATTGGGAGGTTTAGGTACAAAAATCTTATATCCTTACATAACATCCACACAACTTCCCCTGGACAGCTGCTGGCTTGTGCATAGAACCACAGACCTTCAGCCAGCTGTGCTAACAGAAGTCATTCAACACACAGGGGAACACAGAAAATGTAAAATTAATGCACAGAAATAAATACAAAGTAGTAACTCCTTACCTGTCCTCTGATTGCATCACATGAGCCAGAATGGCACAGTAAGATGTTTTTCTTATTAAGGTATTAAACATCTCTTACATCGGCCCAGCACTGGTACTGAAACTTCCATGCTGGACACAGTTTCAATTGCTTTGTACTTCCATCTGAAGTTAATAATCCTGGCATTAATCCTCTCATCAAGAGACAGACGTCTTCATAGAAAGTCAGGGATTTTTGCTCTTGTACTATATTCCCTTCTCTGATTCACAATACAGAAAAGAAACTGCCAGGTTTTAGTAAACATTTGAATATTTAGAAAGTTAGATTTGGTCAGCATTAATCCTTATGGATGATCCTGACCCCAATTCCATCCTTTTCAAAAAGTTGTTGTTTGGTTTTTTTTAAAAAAAACCTAGAAAGTTGTTACAGTTTTCATACCTGGGACTACACTGCACCTTACTGCACTCTCACCAATGCCAGACTGGCTCCTCAAAGCAAAGCATAAAAGGGGATTTACTGCCTCTGTGCAGGTAGCTTGTTGTTGTAGTACTGATGCCTTTCCTTGGTCTTAAAACTAAAAACACGGTTTATGGGGAGAGGGGGTTTTTACTTTGGTATTTATTTCAGGATCCTTGGGTACAGCACTTGGTCCAGGCAGAATGCCCCAAAAATGCATGCACACTGTCACACCAAAATACACATAGTTATAGGCTTTGCAAAATCAGCATATCTTATCAAAGATCCCCCAATGAGAGGCTCAGGTGAACTCTTTGTTTTGAAGAACTTTCTCTTTGGATGGGCCTGAGTTTACAAAAATATGTGTTGGAGAGGCCCTTGGTGTCTGGGGCTCCCAGGATGTTTGCTCTCCTGGTTTAACGGTGCCATGGGGCTGAGCTGAGTTATCAGCCTTGGGAAGTTACAGTGTGTGGGCTAAAAGCACTAAGAATATATAAAACTACATAAAAGAGTATGTAAGAGGGGTATAAAACAAAAAACAAAAAATCATTCTGGCATCAGTACCCCAGCTTGGGGCAAGCTGGGGGATGACTGAGAGACTCAGGAAGTTCCATATTTTACAGCCTCCTTGTTGAGTTTAATCTGTTCTGTCAAAGATTGCTCAGTAGCTCTGAAGTTGTATCTCTGTACCCCAGTTACTGTAGTTACCCTTCTCCTGAGTTCTGTTCCCCTGCTAGGTTGGTCCTGCCCATTCCCCAACTCCCAGGCAGGGACTCCTCATCCCTCTCCTCCCATTCCCTCCCCGGGCACAGAACCCCTGTCACTCTCCCCACAGCACACCTTTCCCTCTGGAAAGTTCCCTGTCACTCTCCCCAGAGCACACCTTTCCCTCTGGAAAGTTCCCTGTTACTCGGTGTGTCACTGGGTTCTGTTCCCTAATCCCTCCCCTGCTCTCTCCCATAGGATACCATGCTGTCAATCCCAGCTGGATCCACCCCTGAGCCCTGTTCCCATCGGTTTGGGAGCTTCCCCACCCCCAGTACTAAGAACCCACAGAGGACCCTAATTGGGGTCTTCCCTCATCCCCTTCAAGGGAAATAAATCTTTGGAGTTCATCCTGGTGCAGACACACAGTGTCACTGGGCAGCAGCCTGCCCCAGAGGAAGCCACAGAGTCCTCTGAACTGCAGCAGACCAGGGAGCTCTGCAGTGGGCTTTGGGCTGCCCCTACTGTGTCAGTTTGTGTGGTGCTGTATTAACACATCAAACCTTCAACAGTGTTTGTAACAGATACAAGCTACTTGCTAATTAAACTGCCGAGATGAATTGTGATAGATACAAGCTGTTTAGAGCAATATTTAGTAACGAGAGATCAGAAATATGTTACTTAAAACCACAATATCCTGTATAAAGGGCACTGTAAGCCAATTAACTATACAAGGAAAGATGCATGGCTTTGGGTGAAGGCCGTAGAAAGGTCACCAAAAAGACGAGCTGGGAAGAGGAAGACGTCAGGCCTTCATCCTTATGACCACCAGGGAGCTCCAAAGAGCCCCCCCAGTAACAGGCCGTGCATGCACAAACAATATAGGAGGTGCCACATAAGACCAGCAAATAAAGGGTATAAAAACTCCAGATAGGTTTTTTCCCCAGTACAGGACTTCTTTGCATGTCCTAGGCAGAACAGAGACTCCCCTAGGCCACCCAGCGCTGCTTTTGCTTGCTTGTACTTGCTTAATAAATCCTAAATTCATAAACTCAAATTGGCTTTCGGTGAGGTTTATTGGCTGAACAATTTATAACAGTGTTTATTCTTCAAGCACTCCAAGGTTTAGTTTTAAAACAAGAGCTACCAGAAAGCAGGCAGGTACCTGTGGGCTCCTCTAGGACAAGAGCTGCTGAGCACTGTCAGCTCCACTAAGGCCATGGGCAAGAACAAACCTGAACATAGAACTTGAGGGTATAACTTCAGACCTGGTCAAGGCCATGCAGAGTGTCCCAACATACCCCTCACAACTGCTTAGTAAGACTTTGATGTGGGTGGCCAATAAGCCACAGGGCAGTTAGGAAAACTGGAAGGGCAGATGGTGATCTGAGAGATATCTTCGGGTGTGTATACTTATTAAAAAGTATAAAACCTGTCCCAGAATCCTGCTATCAGCAAGGACACTTCCTCTTCAAAGATAGCCAGAAGTCCCACACCAAGTCAGGTAAAGCCTGCTTTGCTTTGTGTGATGTTCTCCCTCAATGCTGGTGTCACAAAACAGTTCTGATCTAGTTCAGTTTTGTTTCTCTGCTTTAAGACACACAGTTGAAAAGCTGAAATTTTCAGATTCTGATTTTCCTTGAGTAGCTACAGCCAAAGCTTAAAGCAAAAACATGGTGTACATGCAGGCTGAGCAAGGATAAAACATCCTGCCTGGTCTGCACCCACACAGAGTTTCTAAAATGAAGCCACCAAGTCTGGAAAAGAAACTCAAGTTTGGCAGAGCTCCAGATAGGCTTTCCTGATGTTTCAATCTCAGAGTAAATTAAAAAAGCACACCACACTTTGAAAACAAAGAGGTGTGAATTTTTTCAAACCTTGACAGAATCCCAAAAGACATTCCACTGACATTCCCTTAGGACCTGACCTGCAGAGCAGTACAAGAGCAAACAGCTTCACAAGAGGAAATTCTGATCAGGCACCAGGCACTCTAGGGGCTCTGCTCTTAAGTTTTATGTAGTGTTTAATGGTTTGCTCTGTATTCCTCATCTAAACTGCTTTCTGAAGCTGAGATCTGGCATTGTTTTCAGCTCAGGGCTATCGAAGCAAGCACATTTTCACACCCCCTGCCCATGCCTCAAACATCAAAGCTGACTTACCATAAGGAATGGACTTCATGTAATTGTCTGCACAACCAGCATTAAGGGTAGGCTCCTGTGTCTCAAGGAAGGGGGAACATATGGAGAAAGATGTATCCATACCAGGCACAGCTCCCCAGAGATCACCCTGAGGGACTTTGGCACTGGCTGGAAACAATTGCTTTAACACAAACCCAAGAATATCCTGTGCAGCTTGTTCCAGGTTTGTAGAATCTGCATTCTGACCAGAGCAACAGTGGCTTCCAACCAAGCCAGAAACACCAAAGAACCTGAAGAGAAATACTCTCCTTTCTAGGAACCAACACTGAGTAGTCACTGCTTTTTTCCAGCACGAGAGCCTGTGCAAAAGCTCCCTCACCTGAGGTTTGATGTTCACTGCCTCCACTGCATTGTCATTCAGCCACTTGGCATCAACTTCCACATCGAAGTGGCCAATATTACACACTATGGCATCGTCCTTCATCTGCTCAAAGTGCCTGCAAAAGAAAAAAAGTTGTATCAAAAGTTAATCCACACAGTTTTCTCCATCAGCAGATGCTCCAACCCACAGCCCTGACAAGTGCCCACATCAGTAACTGCACTGACTCTCACAAGGTGTGTGGGGCTGGTAACCCCTCCAGGCATGGGAAGCCTACTAGAAAAGACTTTCAAGCTTCTATGGAAGGACATTTCCCAAGGACATAAGAACTTACTGGAGAGAAAGTATTTTCCCAGTATGGAAAGTAATAAAATTTTGTTTGATTGGTCAAAACAAATACCTGCAGTTATTCTCCTTCTCACACAGAAAGAATAATTTTCTTCGTGACTTTGAAGTTCCCAACAGTTTTACATCTCTAGACACTAATGGTCTGATCTCCTCCCACCTGATCTGATCTTCAGATTTCCTTCTCCTCCATTACAACATGTACAGTCAATGGCAAAGAAAGGAGGGAGTTTGTGTGGAGTTGGGGCTATAAACTGAAATGTAAGAAGCAGTAACCAAACACTGCAGGGAAGGTGATTGAGAACAGGCTGGTTTCAGCTGCTATCTGCACCTACAGATGGAATCACTTTGAACCTTTACCTGCCTCCTCTTCTGTTCACATTTGTCTGGCCTAACATAACAGCCCTGATGCCCTCATTCTCCAAAAGTCAATCTATCCCTCTGTAGCTTTTGTTTCTCCATCATTACATTCCATAAGCCAGGAACAAGTGCAATCTGGCAACATCCAACAAAACTGAAAGACCAAAGGCTTAATCTCTCACTAAATTCATGCTAAATTCTGATGTCCAGAAATCAGACTGTGTGCTAACCCTCAGCACGCTGCTGACAGTTATGATTGTATTTAAAAAAAGAAATCTAACTGTACTGGTATGCTTTCACTAAAGCAAGTGGCTTGGCCATACCTGCCCTGCACAATGTCAGTGCAGCCAGTGGTGGTGACAAAGATGTTGCCCTCTTTGCAGGCCTCCTCCATGGTTGTAACTTCATAACCTAAAAAGAGAAAAAGTTACTTGTCTCAACAACCACCACCATTTATTAACAAGTGGGACACAATACTAGAAGTAGAAAAGTACAGAGAAAGAATGAGTCAAATGTTTCTGCAACACTTGGCCTAGGGATGATGCAAGGTAGTGGTCTTCTGGTCTCGCTAAACACCAACAAGGCACAAAACCCATTCATCCCTCACCCTTTTCAAATCTGAGAACCTATGCATTCAATGGCCAGAGGTACAGTCTGGCACAGCACTCAGACTGGATTCAGGGGGTCGAATTTGCAGAAATGCCCCCACAACACCAGCTGTTCTTGTCAGGTACAAACAGAAATGGGATCAGCTGGTAACCAAGAAGCACAGTTTCATGAGGCACCCACAGAAGAAAAGCAGCACAGCTCCAGAGCATGCCCTGAGCTCAGCTGGAAAGACAGAGAGCATGGCATTGCTCTCTGAAAACAACCTACCAAGAGTAAGGCTTGGTGGTTTTGAGTGTTTTAATTCCAGTGAAGTGTTATCCCATGCTGGACGTTAGAACTGCCCAACTTGAGAACACTCCCTCAGCCTTACCCCACTATGGTCTCTGAATCCTTGACTCCAAACACACCTTCAAGGCTTCTAGTAACAAACTCCTTCCCTTACTGCAAGGAAAGAATTCCTACAGTTAAACTGGATTCAGCTGCACCTCAGCAGGGACGGGGCTGAAACCCACTGAGAACCTTTCTTGGCCAGATCTCACTTACTGCTCTACACTGACATGCAGACACCCTGTCAGCTGCCTGAATTCCTGCTCTGCTCCAGCTCCCACCTTCCATGGCTGCCTGGAGGGCATTGATGGGATCGATTTCGGTGATGATGACTCTGGCTCCGAAGCTCCGCAGGGCCTGGGCACAGCCCTTGCCCACGTCCCCATATCCTGCCACCACTGCCACCTTCCCAGCGATCATGACATCTGTGGCACGCTTGATGCCATCGATGAGGGACTCTCTGCAGCCATAAAGGTTATCAAACTTGCTCTGAGGAAGGAAAGAGAGCCGTTTCAGAACAGATAAAAGCCACTCAAGTGAAACTTCCTCAGAGAAAAAAAATTGACTTATATGCAAGTACTACAAGAGTCACTTAAATACTTTAACCACCATGAGGGACAGGAAGAAGAGAACCTGATTTGATGTTTTAATTTATCCAGTTTCAATCTATGGAGTTACATCAGACACAGGTTTCAGTGTGGTAAGAAGCATTTCATAAATTTCACTGTGTCTACTGACCAGGGCTTGGACTTGTTAAAAACTTGTTAGTGGTAACCTAAATTTATCAAGTGTTTTTCATACCAGTGTAAGTCTGAGTTTCTAAACCAGATGTTCATGAGTTCCCTGCTGCTGTTTATCAGACAGTAACTGAACCAAGTGCCACAGGAAGGCAAAGCACACCAGCAGCACATCACCTTATCTTTGCAAGACACCTCCAGCCTGCGGAGCAGCAAGCTGCCCACATCAACCAGGACAAACTGGTTCCTGCAGCCCCAGAAGCTCAAAATTCCCCCATGGGAATTTCTTCCCCTGTTGCAATGCATTTATACTTCTCTAAGTTCCCCCTGTGTTGGTTTGTCCTCAGAGTTGTATCCCAGAACACTGTTTCCCCCTCCTACATTTTAGTATCTCCCCTGTCAGTTCTTGTTAAACCCCTCCCATCCTCCCTGCCACTCACCATTCTCTGCCCCCTTTTCCAGACCCTTCCCTGTCCATCACAGACTCAGCCAATCCCATTCCTGTCCTTCCCTCTGGAAATCCCCTGATCCTCACACCCCATTGGGGATGTGACCAACCCTCTCCACCCCTTACCCCCAGTTCGCTGCCATCCCATCAATCTCCCCTGCTCTCCCTCCCCTCCAAGCCCCTGACTGGACCATTCAGTGCACCCTCCTACTGGTTCCAAGGTGTATTTGAACCTGTGCACAGAGGGATTGGAGCTCTTTATCACTCACCCGTCCATGGAATAAACTTCTCTGGAACTTACAGAGAGCCTCTTCCTCATCCTTTACTCCTCCCTTGACTGTGGTGAGCCAGCCTGCACTGTAGAGCAAGCAGCTCTAAAGGTTCCACTTTTGGGAAGCCTAAACCTGAAGTGGTTCCCCACACGTGGCACAGTGCTGGTGTGTTTGAGCCACCCTGGCCTCCAGTGACCACATCCTTCCCCTATGAAGAGTTACCCCAACACTGTCAAGGCCTCGCTGTTGCTCAGATTTGGAAAAATGCAGCAAGCAGCCATTCACTGTAGTGGCCACTGCAACCAGGAACCCTTGGCTTTCATCTCCTAATGCCCCATCACACAACACCCTCCTACTGTAACATTATCCCATGACATTAACAGCTAGATTCTGAAATCAAAACTGCCCAGCTAATCAAATACTAGACATCAAATACTTGAACACCCTCCTAAACTCAGAAACACACCTTGCTGTACTGATTTTTCTAATACTCCTTCTTTTCTCCTTGGACCTTTTTGTTTTGACCAGGAAGAGGGGCTATACAAACAGATTTGATAATTGGATGAGTTACAGAGTCCAAGAAGTTTTTTTTAAAATCTGGCTACTAATGCTCTGCCATGCTCCCCAAGGAGAAGAATTCACCATTCAGAGCAAAATTTGGGTCTCAAAGCCTGTGCTGGTTTTCTACAGTCTTAGGGCACCAATCCTTCTTGCTNAACACTGTCAAGGCCTCGCTGTTGCTCAGATTTGGAAAAATGCAGCAAGCAGCCATTCACTGTAGTGGCCACTGCAACCAGGAACCCTTGGCTTTCATCTCCTAATGCCCCATCACACAACACCCTCCTACTGTAACATTATCCCATGACATTAACAGCTAGATTCTGAAATCAAAACTATAATCAAATACTAGACATCAAATAGTACTTCAGCCCTTGAACGCCCTCCTGAACTCAGAAACACACCTTGCTGTACTGATTTTTCTAATACTCCTTCTTTTCTCCTTGGACCTTTTTGTTTTGACCAGGAAGAGGGGCTATACAAACAGATTTTATAATTTGACGAGTTACAGAGCCCAAGAAGTTTTTTTAAAATCTGGCTACTAATGTTCTGCCATGCTCCCCAAGGAGAAGAACTCACCATTCAGAGCAAAATCTGGGTCTCAAAGCCTGTGCTGGCTTTCTACAGCCTTAGGGCACCAATCCTTCTTGCCTTCACTTAACACAGCACTGTCTGCTACTGCCAATCCTAAGATTAAATTCCCAGAGGCAGAAACCCGGTCTGGTGGAAGGTGCACCCACAACACCTGTAGCTCTTTTAAGTATGAATAGAAGTGGGATAAACTGCCCATGGCAGAAACTGGCCAAAGTGTAACAAATTATACCTCAGGTCCAGAAATTCCTGACTTGGTGCCTATAAACATTATTAGAGGCATATCTGCCTTAAAAATTTCAGAAAACTGTGTTACCAATCCTTCAAATTCTAAAGCTAGTGCCAGTTGGTATCCTTCTTTCCTAGTCCTGCAGATTTCCCTTGCAGCATGGAGGAAAGCAGTGTGGTCAGATTTGATTCCTCATCACCAAATCCCCCAACTGCAATCAAAGCCTTTCCAGGTGTCTGTGTATTCCCATGCAGGCAAGACAACAGTGTTGGATGCAGACATCTGTCCCACCCAGAATACATTTGAGTGGCAGAAGGGAAGAACAGAACTGCCTGCTGTGCCTGCTTTCTCTCTCTCCAAATGTTAGCACAGGAACCTACCACCAACTGGAAATACCAGACTGGAGAGCAGAATTTGTCAGCTCAGTTGCAAATTTTCCCAGAGATCACTAATTGTGGTTAGTGCTAATCTTGTACTGTATAAATACCAAACAGGACTTGAAAACAAGCACTTGTTTGGCACTACAATCCCAAATCGCCTCAAAAGGCTTTGTTATAAACATCTGAATTTCCAAATCTACTAAACAGTATTAATAATTATTATGCAAGAGGCACAAATCTGGGTGAAAAGGATGAAAAAAACCAAACTTCTTCCAACATTAACTGGATTCGAGCCCACTACCTACAAAGTAAGTGACAGGTGCATCTTAGTGAGCAGAAAGGAGACAGCAAACTGTAGAAAAGACAGGCCAAACATGAGAGCTGCCAACCCAACAGGACAATGTTTGCATGGGAACTTGAAATAGATTCAGTAACTAGACTGAAAAAACATCAAGATGCATAAACCTTTAGTACACTTTTAATTCCCACTATAATTCACCTGCAGCCAAAAAGCACCAGCACCCTTTAAGCATCATTCCACTTCATCCTCAATTCACCACGGTTTATCTTGGAAGCAAAACCAAAGCTAAGCAAGGGATAAACATCTCCCTCCAGCCCTCTCCTTTTAAATTGCTGCTCACAGAAATCAACCACAGGCTGACCAACCAACCCTAACCACAAGCTCAAGCAAGTCACACTCTCTTTTTCCAGCTGGTACCTCCAACCTACCTGGGGGCTTTAAGCTACTCAGAGTGAGGACAGGCTCCTTGCCATAGGTACTGACTGTGCTCGGGAGCCATGACCTCCAAAGGTGTTTTTGCATTATTAAAAAGTGGAAATAGAAAAAAGCCCTTGATGCACAACAAGGTATTTACAATGGCATGTCCCATTAGAGATACCAAGGGCTCACTTTTAGGATATGGTGGAAATCTCTGTTCAGAGCCAGGTCAGGAAAAGCTCAGCAAGAGAAGGAATACTTTCATGGGAATGACAACATCCCAACACGGAGCAGGTCAGAGAGCAGAACAATGCAGAAGGGCTCTGTCTGTATTACCTTGGTGACAGAGTCATTCACATTGATAGCTGGCACTTTCAGGGTCCCATTGGCCTTCATCTTGTAAAGGTTGTGAACCCCAGTGGTTGTCTCTTCTGAAATACCTCTAATTCCTGTGGGGAGAGTAAAAGGATTGACCTTAGTTGGAGACAATGCTGTGCAAACCAGGACATCCAGCTGCTGGGAGCAATTCCTAGAGGCTAAGTTAAACAAACCCTTGGCAAGTAAACCCAAGTAAGACATGAAAACCCTCAAACAACTGCAGAAACACCAGAGGATGCACTTCAGAGCCACACACCCCTGCACCCTCCAGTGCTGTACCCCCAAGGCTCCCCAGCAGCCTGGCTCCTGGGGGAAGCTTTGCCGCAGCCCCTCGGGGTTGGTTTGCACAGAGGGACAGGATCGGTGCTCCGGGGGAGGGACACGCTCGGTGCTCCGGGGCAGGGACAGGATCGGTGCCCGGGGCAGGGACACGCTCGGTGCCCGGGGCAGCCCCGGTACAGGCACCGTCCCCAGCCGGGCTCGGCGGCGCCGCAGCGCCCTCTGCTGGCAGCCCGGGGCAGCCCCTCAGCCCGGCCCGCACGGACCCACACTATGTCCTGAGCTGGGAGGGACCCCCAGGATCATCCAGCCCAGCCCCTGGCCCTGCACAGACACCCCAACAACCCCACCCTGGGCATCCCTGGCAGCGCTGCCCAAACGCTCCTGGAGCTCTGGCAGCCTCGGGGCCGTGCCCATTCCCTGGGGAGCCTGGGCAGTGCCCAGCACCCTCTGGGGAAGAACCTTTCCCTCATCTCCAGCCTTTCCCCACAGCTCCAGCCGTTCCCTGGGTGCTGTCCCTGGTCACAGAGCAGAGATCAGTGTCTTCTCCTCCCCTCACGAGGAAGTTGTAACTGCAATGAGCTCTCCCCTCAGTCTCCTCCAGCTGAACAGACCAAGTGCCCTCGAGCCACTCCTCATATAGCTTCCCCTCAAGGCCCTTCACCATTCTCATGACCTCCTTTGGACACTCTCTAACACTTTACTATCTTTCTTATATTGCAGTGACCAAAACCACACACAATATGCCAGGAGAAGCTGCCCCAGCCCAGAGCAGATGGGAACAATCCCTCCCTGGCCTGGCTGGCAGCGCTGTGCCCGATGCCCCCAGGACACAGTTGGCCCTCCTGGCTTTCAGGGCACTGCTCACTCACAGATACCAAGACCAGTCCAAATCTGTCCTCACTGCTCAAGAAACCCAGTGTGAGCTAGTCCAAGCCCAGGTAAAGCCCAAGACTGAGCCATGAGACCCTCCTGTTGCTCCCCAGACCACTCTGGGGCACAGGAAGGAAATTGGACCAGCAGCATTAGAAGAGAAGAACGTGATTAACCTGAAGAACAGAGAGAGCTCACTGCAGCCTTTCTATACTTGAACTGGGCTTACAAGATGGGGACACACTGTCAGCATGGCCTCTTGAAANACAATCCCTCCCTGGCCTGGCTGGCAGCACTGTGCCCCCAGCCCCCAGGACATGGTTGGCCCTCCTGTCAGACCAGATATAAGGCAGCTTTTTTTTTTTTTTTTACAATGAGGATGGCATAGGCTGCCCTGAGAAGTGCTGCATGCCCCATCCCTGGGAACATTCACAGAGCTGTGAGCAACCTGAGTTGAAGGTGTCCTGCCCATTGCAGGCAGGTTGGACTAGATGGCCTTTAAAAGGTCCCTCCCAAAGCAAACCATTCTGTGATTAAGCTGAGTGATTCCCATCACTTGTGTCTCACCACAGAGCCTCAATAGCTCCACTCCCCTAATGGTCACCTACTGAGGGAATGCATTCAGGCTTTGGCACATTTAGGGCTTCCTTGGAGGGGAGAGGATAGTTTAAAGTTCACAGTGCAGCCTTGTGCAGTGAAACGGAGGACCTGCAGACAGTCTCCCAAATGCATCAGTTTCCAGAGCACCTGCCTGGATCATGGACAGTCATCCCCCCTTGTCAAGGGAAGCTTTTGGAGGTCGTGGCAGGAACCTCCAGTTCAAACCTGCCCTCTCTTCTCTGGTGTATCTGGCAGGCAGGAGACAGTCCACATCCTTCAAAAGCTCTCTCAGAGTCCTGAGCTTAACAGATTGTCTTTCCATGGCACCAAGCAGACCTCACATCATGTATGCCAACAGCTTCCTCTCCCTGGAGGCACCCAAGCACTGCCCCAGGTGCCATTTACAGCTGCCCTAAACCACTCTGCAGCTGCCCCAAGTGCTGCCCACACCTACCCATGGTCAACACCTGAGTGACTGGGGAGCAGAGAAGGGCCTGCAGCAAGGACATGGTTGAATTCAACTGAGACAGCCTTGCTAAACACTCAGACCTGCTTTGCTCCCTGCTTGTATTTTTGAACTGAGCAATGCCAAGTCTGATCAATGAAATCACAAACGAGCCAATCTTCCCCACATAGGTCTTTTGCACAGATGACTTTCCCCTTTGGTCAGTTCTCATTTTCCCCCTTCCTACCTTTACTTTTCTTGGTATTAAGGGCATTTGGCTTAATGGAATAAGCCAGTAGTACAAAGGCCATTCTGCCCTCTAACTGCAGGCACACTTCAGGAGAGGGGAAGCTTACTGAGCAGTTCCACATACATATTTAACACATCTCCTAGTTGAAGGAATCCTACTTTCAACTGTTAGCTGCACACTAGGACTGAACTATTTAAATTAGAAGCAGCTGAAGCACGGAAGACAATTCCCTCTGAAATTAGCCCAGAAAACTTATTCCAGCCTTTAAATGTCAAATGGCACTTTCAGCTGCCTCATGCCAAAATGTCTCCTGTGCTCACAATCCACACACTGTGCATGCTCTGCCAATGTTCCTCTTGTTCCACCTCCACAGAGGTCAGATATCCCCACAAACCCTTAGGATACATTAGCCTCAGTTAGCTCTAAGATACCAAAACTGGATACTACACTGCTTCATATAAGCAAAGGGCTAAGCACAAAGCTCAGATATATGAGATCAAGACTCTACTCCATGGGTCCTATTCTGAAGTGTTGCTGTTTCCAAGGAGCAGTGGACTGGAAGATAAAACAGATCTTGTGCCCCCTCTACAGAGATCAGTCTTAATTTACTAAACTGCTGCAAGGAGCTTTTCAACTACAGCCAGTGCAGACAGCCACACATTTTGGGAAGGGAAAAGTTGACAAGTATTGCATTTTCCCCTAGATTCTTTAAAATCCCAGAGGAAGAGGCATTCCTATGAATTTAGGAAGCAAACCCAGGCAGTAGGGATGTTTTTTATCAGAGGGAGACTACAAATGAATGCCAAGACATGAGACAGTGCAAGAGTCATTGCCCTACTGCACTGCATTATGCCAGTCCTTCCCACACCAGGAGCACAAGACAAGCAAGATGGTGAAAAAGGCTGGAGAGGAGAAGGAAGGACAACAGGAGGGTGGAAGTGAAAGGAGCTCAGCTCAAAGACCCTGGGAACAAGGACACTAAGCAAGGCATGCATGGCAGGGAAACAACCCTGCAAAACAGAATGAACATACTTTCTCTGGCTCTGAAAACACAAGGAAGACAGAAAGGGATGGCCAATTGTGGTATTTCTTGGTATCAAACACGGGAAAAGCAAGAGGTCATGAATATCACACAGAGGCAACTCAGGAAGCGCAAGACATCTGATGGAAGAGAGGCTGAGCAAAGACCAAAATGAAAACCCTCCATTACAGTTTAAATAACACAAAGATGTTGAGTGTTGGATTACAAGTGACATTGGGCTGAGGATGGACAAAGTGAGGTCTATCACAGACAAAGTTTCCCCCTTCCTGATGCCCCTACCTGCAGCAACACATGGATGAAGAGCAGAGCCCCAGACTCCCCTCACACAGTCCTATCCACAGCCTGCCACCTTCAGATTTTTTTCTCTTATATTCCTACTAAAGCAGAGCACAAGTCAGAGGAGAGCTGATCCAGCAGGCTTCTACAGCTACCTCATCTCTATGAAAGCACCAACCACCCAAATTCCTTCACATCCCAAACGTGCACCCACACCTTGCTGCAGCACAGCTGGTGGACACTGGCAGGGCTAAGCAGAGTCTGTCATACTCACTAGGCACAGATCAGCCTGGTCATGCCAAATTCCCTTCACGTAAATCTTTTACATAAACACATGCTAGCAACACTACACTCATCAGTTTTACTAACTTGCACTGAAGGCAAATCAAAGGCAAAAGTCCCAACCCTCACTCCATCAGCATCTTCACTGACAAACTTAATGAGTATTTAATGTAGAAAACTGTTCCTTTTCCAAGGAAGGTACAGGTGGTCATGACTTCATTCAGAACTGCAGTAAGAAGATAGGTAAGAAATGCATTAATATAAAATTGTTAATTGCCAGCAGACATTGAGCAGTTCTAGAACACAGCCCACTTCCAGGAAGCTTTTGGCATGCCAGCAGAACCAGGGGTCTTTCTCAGGTAATGGGCACAGTAAAGGAGATGGCCAGGACAGGTCATTGCAGCTTATGGGCTACAGAGCAGAGGTAGAAACAGCTCCTGCAGGTAAGAGACTCTAGTCTTGAACTGTAAGGAATTTTCACAGCCTGTTTGCACGTGCCTTTCCCTCTTCCCCCACCCCTTTTTACACCAGCAGGGAATTCCTCCAGAAACAACCCCTCAAACAGTCTCCTGAGCAGAACTTTGCCTGTCAAAACAAAACACAAGTCACCTTTCAGCAGCTGTGGGTATTTGGTATGAACTAGGTTGGTAAGATCTCCACCATCATCCAGAATCATGTTGAGGGGCTGCCCATCCTTGAAGTACAGGGTCTGCTCAATGCACCACAAGTATTCCTCGTCTGTCTCCCCTTTCCAGGCAAACACTGCATGGGAACAAACAAACACACACCATTAGCCAGTTTCTTACTCAGCATGTAGTGAAGCAGCCAAAGGAAGATTTCATCAGCAGCTCCCAGTAGCAGCTGACAGACAGATGATTATCTGTGCCTGCAGGCAACCAAAGACATTTGCACTGAAAAACAGACCTCAGAATAATCACTGTTCCAGACCACAAACATGGTCAAAATGTTGAGAATTCATTGGTCTCCTTATTCTTCTTTCACGTTAGAAAGGAGAAGACAAAGCAAACTAAACAGACTCACATTCACAACACCCCACTTGTTAGAAACAGCCACTGGACACATTGATACAGACAAATGAAAACACAACTACAGCATTTTCTAGCACAGCAGAAAAGAGGGATGAGACTCCAGCATGAGCTAAGCAGCAGAATAGAAACTCTTCAGCAACTCTTGAGTTTAAATTCTAGTCTCTAGCCCAGCACTAAAATCCAAGCTGAGGTGCCTCATCTGCTCAGAGTGAATTTCTATGTCAGTACAGCCCCAGCAACAGGCTGCCACCACTGGCATGTTGCACTCACCAGGATTTGTGTCTTTCCAGGCATCTGTACTGCCTTCAAGCTATACTCAATCCTCAGAGGTACTCAGCCACTCAAACACATATTGGGCACATTATTTACACACACCAACATTTGGCTAAATTGTCACATTTTCACTGTTTACGCAGAAAACTAACTTTGAGCCGTGAAGAGCCAATTGTGCAATTACCTCTTCTGAAGAAAAGTGTCTCAGGATCTCATATTGAAGCCAAAAGACCAGCATTCCACTGGGGTCTCATAAATTCAGTCTGAGAAGTACAGTATTAACAAAAAGAGCAAGTTCCAAAAATAAGGATACCAAGGACAAAGGTCAAACACTTTGAAAAGTACTCAACCTGTAAATGGCTCTTCAGTTGAGTTTTGGGTGTTGAAAGCAGTGAGGAAGACAACTCAACATTTAAAGAATCCCACATGGCCCTTTGACATCCCACTCCAGAGGCAATGCCTGAAGCTGGTAGTACCAAAGGAGTTGATGAAGGGATTGCTTTGTTGCCTTAGAAAGCACCACAGCTGGGAAAAGACTTGTGGCAATAGTTAATTGTAATAGAAATGAGAGACCCTTCCCAAAGCAAATAACCAGGCTGCCAGAAATCAGATTCAGCATCTGCCAGCAGCTGGGCTCAGGTAGTGCAGTTCCCAGCACTGAGGATTTCATTTCCTTAAGCTGAGTTACACAGCAGACAGCTTCAGGTATTTATACTGATCCGTGAGCAATTGCTGCTTATTGGGGGGTGACAGTAACAAGACAGCAGCATCCTGATACAGCACTCAAGGGATATCAGGCAGGAACACAGCTGGGCTAGTTCTAGCCTATAAATATCCTGGGTATTGACCCTGTCACTGTGACAGGGCACATGGCAGTTTCCCTACTTTGCCCAGCCCCTATTTAGCACCAGAGCTTGCTGGAAAGCACTGAACACCTCCAGCTACACACGCCCATACACCACTCCATTTAATTACTCAGTGCATTCCATCACCTTAATGACCCCAACAGCAGCCTCTGCTGGGAGACCTATGCACAGGCTGATGCAATACAGCCTGAATCAAATGTCCTGGTTTGTAACAATCACTGCTTCTGATGGGCTGTTTCTAACCTCCAGCTTGTTCAGAAGAGCTTGATGTGTACACAGTTTGATTTAGCAGGAACAGGCAGTACAGCCCAACTCAGAGCCAAACCAGAACATGGAAGACTTACCAGGGATACCAGCTTTTGCAATAGCAGCTGCAGCGTGGTCCTGCGTGGAGAAAATGTTGCAGCTTGACCATTGTACCTGGAAAACAACCAAGGTTTGTTTGCTGAACAAAGTTCTGAGATATCAGGAACTCTCTACCAAACACAAGAGTTTAAAAGGGAGCAAGAGCAGAAAGAAATGAGTGCAGATTCCTGCCTTTTTCAGTAGCTCTGCAAAGATAGGTGAAAACTGGGTGTCTGACTAAGGGAAAATAATGTCACATGGAGAGAATGTGAAGGAGCTTTAACTGTGCCATATATTCAGCCGCATTTTTGCTCATAAGCACTTCTCCCAGACAGCCAGAGCATACTCCAGATCTTCAGGGGTGCCCAACAGGGTGGGTTTGGGAAGTTTTGGTCAAGTAAAGGTCAGATTTTCACAACAGCCCCATAGCAAATGTCCACTGAAGGTATGGACATGCAGCAACACACCTGCTGGCACTCACAAGAGTCAGAAATATAGCTGAAACATTACACTCAATCCAGGCATTCTCTAAGATTATGCTCACCCACCTCCCACTCTGTGCTCCAGTCATGGAAGCTTTTCCAGCTGAGCTAAGTGTTTTCCTCAGATTTCATATCTAGGTTCAGGCACCTAGAAAACCAACAGCATGTTGCTGAGTTGCACTGAAAAGGATCTGCACACTTACTGCAGCACCACATCCCAGAGCCACACACCCTCTGCTCCCCACAGGGCTGACTGGCAGCTATTTGCATGTTCTCTGCTTACAGAGCTTGAGGAGAGAGGGCAGTAAGGGACAATCATCCAGCCTGCTTTCAGATACTCTTCCCACTTGATCAACAAGTGACATTTCCAAGTAAGGGCTGCAGTTGGAAGCAGCCTACATGAAAAACACTTGTCATGAAAACACACCTGGGAAGGAGCACAGGAAAACAGAATCCATAACCTAAAGCTGTACCTCCTCACCCAGGTTTTTGCAAGCTTCCCCCATGCCAGTACAGATGACATTCAAAGTATAAAGAATACCAATATATTGTTTAAACTTCAGACTTGATACAGACTTGTGATAGTGACATAGAGCCTAGAAAAACTGCCACACCTGATAGGCTCAGACCCTAGCATCACTGGTTATGGAAAGGATTATTTTTTGTTACAAATTCAGAATTTATACTCTGAAGCATGGAGTATTTATCTGGTCCTTGTTAACCCAGCCAAAAAAGGGACACCAAGGTTACTATGCTGCAGTGAGCTACATTCTCAGTATATGGGATATGATTTCATCCCTTTCATTCCTCCCTCCCTGGCACCAAAGTCACTTCTCCCAGAATGAACCAGAGCTGAATCCAAACTCAAATTAAAGCCTCAACGAATCCACAGGCACCAGGACAAGGAGTTAACACAGCAGCACACACCTTTAAAGACACAACCACAACATTCTTAGAGGAACCAAGTCTCTGCAGGTACCTCTCTGAATGACTTGGATGAGTCCCATGTAACACCAATCTGGGGTTGCGCTCAGCTTAAAGCAGCTTGGCCATGTTTAACTAAGCACACAGCTGCCTCCTAAGCCAGCCATACTGGGTTATAGCAACCAACAGGAGCAGCAAGGAGCTTCCCAAAATTCAATGGCTACTGGTTTCTTTTAAATCCAGTGGAGGGACTGGAGTTCCACACAGAGTGGCTGGAACAAAGCCAGGACTGTACCTCCACACCAAAGCTCTCCTTCAGCACTGCACCATTTGGAACCACAGGACAGCTCTGAGCAGTTCTGGACAGGCTGGGGAACACCTGCACAGCAGCAGGTGCCTTGCCCAGGCTGACCTGGCACAGTGTCCACACCTACCTCCTCCTCTTTTTGAGGAAAACTTTCACTGCTACAGAGGAAACTTCCCCTTCTCCCAGTCCCTTTCAATCAGCATGACATTACTCAGTTCTTAACTGTTCCCAGAGAGAGATCCCACCTAGGGCACCTCTGGGCAGCCTGAATTCAGGCAGCTAAACTGCAGGAACTTCAGATCATATACATACTTAACAATCCAGCCAAGTTCCAGTCAGCTCCCTGCTCTGCACACAAGCAGTGCAGACTCTGCTCAGATACCTGGCTCTACTCATGCCCTGTACAGTGAATACTCAGCTGTGATGTCTGGATTTCATTCAGCAAGTCAGGGGCTTTACAGGACACAAGGCAATAAATGGCTTCTAAGTATCTCAGACTTCAATATGGATGAGAGTAACTGGTCCATAGTCATCCAAAAAATTCAGTGGAGACCCCAGCCCTTGGTCCCTGAGCCACGATGCATCCCTGTTGTTTTCCTGCCCAGCTCAAAAGCCAGCATGAGCTCTCAGAAAGCTTCATTAGATTTTGCTGACTTTACCAGGGCATAGTGGGGTTCTTAATACAGGCTAATCTGTGCTGGAGGCAGTGCCTAGAGCTGCAGCATGAGCAGCCACAGCACTGCAGGCCCAAGGACAGCACGGCTGCATGGGAGCACTGCCCATGGGGGCACAACAGGCACTCAAAGCTGCAGCTTGTCCACAGGGAAAACACACACCCCAGGAGTGCTCAGGGCAGGCAACAAGCTTCTTGCTCAAGGAGAGAAGACATAATCCATCCACGTGGAGATTGCAGCCTCTTCCAAAAAGTACAGACATTTGCCAGGATTCCGTAAGGTGTTACATAAGCAGGAGCAGTGACCTGGCAGAGCGTTACCCAAGAGCTGAGGGAGAAACTCAGAGCCACGTTACCTCAGCCCCCAGCACGATGAGGGTCTCTATGAGCACTGCTGTCTGCACGGTCATGTGGAGGCAGCCAGCGATGCGGGCACCTTTCAGGGGCTTGGATGCAGAGTACATCTCCCTCATCTTCATCAACCCTGGCATCTCATTCTCCGCAATCTCAATGGCCTTGCGACCCCAGTCTGCAAGGCTGATGTCAGCTGCAAGAGAAGCAGGACAGGTGTCAGAGTTTGAATAGCTGAGACCTTGGTATCTGTTCACACACTTGTGAGTAGGCACTGGCTGCAACAGCTGAACTGAACACCCAGCAACAGCTGGGAGACAGAGCAGCAGGAAAGCCAGACCCTATTCCAGTTATTCCCTGGTTCTTTGCTATGGTTCACAGGCTCTCAAATGACTTTAGACCAAACCTAACAGCCCGTCTGCAAAAAGCATGCTACTGGCAAGAGGGTGTAAATCAACTGTGATCTATTGCACAGACATCCTGAAGCCCATTAATGCAATAAGCCACAGCCTTAAGCACTTCTTACAGACACTGCCTGAGCATCCAACACTTCCTATAGGGACTGACTTCCACAGCATTGACCTGCATGTGGGGAGAGGTTGGCTGTAGGGTAGTGGCTTCCCACACACAGAAAGCTCCCTAAGAGTGAACCAGGAGCTGAGTGCCCAGCTCAGCTCCCCTCCTCACAGCAAAGCTGCAGGTCCTTCCCCCTTGGATCCACACAAATCATTTAAGTGACCTTTTAGCTACCAGTCTACTGCTACCTTTGTAAAAAGGATCTATAGCAGAAAAGTCCAGCAAAAAATGAGCAAGAGAGGCTTCTGACAGGCTCACTGCACTCACCATGGATGTTCAACCCCAGCCTTAAAAACACAAGGGTAAAGCAAGTAATGCCCAGGTGCACTGACTCTGCAGCACCAGCCAACACAGAGTGTCCCTCTTAATCGGTTTGCTCTTCGAGAGATTTCAGAAGTCCACCATTCCATTTAGACTATAGTCAGATGCTTTTTTGTCACTTACCTCGTGAACACAGACTGTTTAAAGCACTAGGGAACACCAGGACTCCGAGTCAGACTGCCGGGTTTAATACAGACACGCTAATTGCGTTTTGCTGCAGAATGAAACCTGGGGCCACTCCTAGAGCTGACTTGAGCACAGCCTATACACCACTGGGACTGAAAACTGCCTGAAAACAGGCAAGGAAAGGACCATGGAAACAAATACATCAGGAGGAGGTTTAATCTTACCCCTCTTAGGGGCTTGGTAGCTTTACGAGGACTGCTTTGAAAATATTCTGCAGTATCTTAGGTTCAGAGCCTCCAAGGTAAATTATTTATGAATCTGAGCCTTACAGACTAATGTCCTTTTCTTTGAATGGAGCCCCCAAGGAACACCCAACACTTCATAAAAACTGGGGTTCTTTGTGAAGTTTCAGGTCTACAGAAATCCCCGCCAAAACCTTCAGGGCACATGAGTCACAGGTCCCAGGATGGGAAACACTTTCACCTTCGGAGCTAAGCCTGTTCCCGCCAAGGGCTCTGAGCGGCGGGGGAGGGACGGGGCAGCCGGGCCGGGAGAGCGGCACAACCGCGAGTGGGAGCCCAGCGGTGCAACATCCCCGAGTCCCTCTCTCCCGCGGCAGCTTCCCCAGCGCACAGGGGGCTCAGGCCCGGCTCCCCCGCGGGCAGGACCCACCGTCCTCCCCCCGCGGCCGCATCCAGCGCCGCGCCGAGGCCGCGCTCCCCGCACCACGGTCGCCCCGGCCCTGGGGAGGCGCCGAGCCCCGGTGGGGCCGGCCCGCGGCTCGCACTCACCCACTTTGTAGGGCAGCCGGTCCGACATGGTGGAACTGCAGGGCCGCCAGGCGGGAGGAGGCAGCAGCGGTGCCGGGCGCGCTTTAAGTAGAGGCGGCGCCGCCTGCGTGAGGCGGGGCTGGGCTGGGCTGCGCTTGGGCGCTGGGCTCGGCCGGCGCTTCCTCCGGGCCGGGCCGGCCGCGGGCCCGCCTCCTCTGCGGGCACGGGGACCCGGGGCTGCCCCGTCCCCAGAACCTGCCCCGTCCCCAGAACGNCAGCGCCGCGCCGAGGCCGCGCTCCCCGCACCACGGTCGCCCCGGCCCTGGGGAGGCGCCGAGCCCCGGTGGGGCCGGCCCGCGGCTCGCACTCACCCACTTTGTAGGGCAGCCGGTCCGACATGGTGGAACTGCAGGGCCGCCAGGCGGGAGGAGGCAGCAGCGGTGCCGGGCGCGCTTTAAGTAGAGGCGGCGCCGCCTGCGTGAGGCGGGGCTGGGCTGGGCTGCGCTTGGGCGCTGGGCTCGGCCGGCGCTTCCTCCGGGCCGGGCCGGCCGCGGGCCCGCCTCCTCTGCGGGCACGGGGACCCGGGGCTGCCCCGTCCCCAGAACCTGCCCCGTCCCCAGAACGTGGCCCTCGCTACCGCCTGTGCCGCAGCTTCAACCCCGTGCCCGAGCAGGCTGTGGCGGCCTCTGCACCCACTGCTACCGGTGCCAGCACAGGAGCCGATGTATAAATATTCTGCAGGGAGGGATCAGGCTGTGGACCACGCTCTGCTCTGTGGGGCCCAGCAGTGGGATAAGAGGTAGAGGGCAGAAAGTGATGTACAGGAAGTGCCTCCTGAACATGAGGAAGAACTTCTTTATTTTGCGAGTGACCACTCACTGGAACAGATTGCCCAGAGAGGCTGTGGAGTCTCCTCCACTGGAGATACTCCAGCTCCTTGCTCTGGCATGACTCTGTTTGAGCCAGGATGTGGGACCAGAAGTCACACTTCCAGCCTCACCTGTTACACACATCTCCTTTAATACGTGGTATTCTGTGACCCAGACATGAAGCCGCAGCAGGTGCCAGGGCAGTGCCAGGAACAGCTCTTGATTCCCGATGCCAGGCCTGGCCATGTGGGCACTGAGCAGGTAGCACTCCCTGTCTCACTTTCCCGAGAGGATCGCACGAGATGCTCAGTGTGAGGTGTGACCCTGAGGCACACAGACCCCTCACAGCAGCAGGGCCCAGCACAGTGGGCAGGATACAACTGGTGAGGTGCCAGACAGAGCTGGGGCCAAGGCTTGAGCAGCTCTATCAGCCTGGACCTTGGACTTGGCTGCAACCAGTTCCCCTCCCCAGGCCACAGCCCTCTGCCGGGTGCTGGGCAGGGCTGCCAGCCCCTGGGCACAGCCAATGCCCGCCGCACACGCAGGAGGCACAGCACCGCTTCGGCCTTGCCTGCGGGTCACGCACACATTTGCTTCTGTTCAAACGTCTGAAATACATTTTTCATAAGCCTCAGTCATGAACTGGGATGAACTTTTCAGCCACACTGTTATACACATCTCCTTTAATACGTGGTACATATAAGAGTGAGGATTTGCTCATAACTACACAGAAAATCTCATTGAATTCTTTTGCAAAGTTTGAAATATTTCTCAGTGCAGAGTTTATTCTGAGACTCCAGTTCTCAGTCCACCCTGTAAATGAGGGTAATTATTAGTTAGGTGAGCAGCAACTGATCTTCAGTGACTGTCCTACACTGAACAGACCACAGACAGAAATCCCAGTAAGACATCTGCACAATGAGTACACATGGAAATGGCAATATTTCTGTATAATACTCAGAGTGCTGCAGTTGCACTGGCGTACCTGATACTGTACCAAGGAGTTCTGTAAATCAAAAAGTGTCCAGCACAGGCTTCGTTCCTTTGATTGTATCCCTCAGCACCAGAGTGTGTTTAGTTCCTCCCCAGGGATAACACTAAATTCCCTGCTGTTGCCCATGAAGCTGCAGCTCCTCCAGGGCTCATCCCTGCCCCACCTCTGGGGTTCCAGCAGAGGAAGGACCTGGAGCTGTTGGAGGGAGCGCAGAGGAGGCCCCGGAGATGCTGCGAGCGCTGGAGCTCCTCTGCTCTGAGGAAAGGCTGAGAGAGTTGGGGTTGCTCAGCCGGGAGGAGAGAAGGCCCCGGGGAGGCCTCACTGCAGCCGAGCAGGACTTGGAGGGGCCCTGGGGAAAGATGGGGACAGGGTGTTCAGCAGGGCCTGTGGCGAGAGGAGAAGGGACATGGCTGGGAACTGGAGGAGCTCAGTTTGGCTTTGATCTGAGGAGGATGTTTTTATCTGCTGAGGGTGATGAGGCCCTGGCACAGACTGCAGAGACACTGTGAATGCCCCTTCTGTGGGAACATTCAAGGCCATGTTGGATGGGGCCCTAAGCAACCTGGACTGGTGGGAGGTTGATGAGGTTGGAACAACCTATTATTGTGAGGAACAACCTAAAGAGTTGGCTTTCGTGGAATGGTTAAGGATTTATAAGGGACGGTTTACTGATAGAGTGAGGTTTATTACTGTTTTTGTTATGTACATTCCCGTTCCTGTTACGTATATTGTGGTTCTGGTTATGTACTCCTGTTATGTACCCCTCGGGCCACTGGAGGGCGCGGCACAGGAGGGCAGACACGCGTGCCCCGTCCCGGGGACTGAATGAGCATCAAGGGCTGACTGCCGCCCCATTATTGGTTGCTCAACGAGCAAATAGAATAACCCCGGCAACAAGGAACCAACCGAAACGTCTGAAGAAGTGACAAGGGGAAACAACCAATCGAGACTGTCTGGGTGGGCGGGGATTAGGGGCATAAAAACTGCTACACACTTAATTTCGAGGTCCTTCACCCGTGGGTTGTGCTGGTTGAGGAGTGTGGCCTTGTTGGGCTCTGCCTTGCCGCTAGAGAGAACCCCTTTCTCACATATTCCTCAATTGCCAGTTGAATTCTGGGCTCGTTTCTCAGAATCTTTGGAGTCCCATCCAAGCCAAACCATTGAAGGATTCAATCATTGTATGATAGAAATCACCCGATGTGGGAGGACCCTGAAACTCCTGTGACACAACTGATCCCAGAGTTGTGATGTCACAGCCTGTGGTGTCAAGCACAACACAACCCATTCCCCTGTAGCCAGCAGAGCTATTCAGCCTGCTCAGAGACCACCCTGCACCCTGCTCACACCAGGCTGTCCTCAGCTGCTGCTGGCTGCTGGCATCAGTCCTGAGTTCATCCTGCTGCCTGGATCTCAGCACCAATCCCAGCAGGATGTGCATTCCCATCCCAGTGAAGGTACAGAGCCATTCCAGGGAGGTGGGCACCCCCTGACTGTCCAGGCAGGCTGGAGCCCTGTGGGGATGGTGTGGGACAGACACCCCACTGTGAGGTTGTGCTCCCTCATGCAGGCTGCCAGAGAGACCATAGAAGAGACGGAAGTGGATATGGAGATGATGGAGGTTGATTCGGAAGATTATGTGGAGAGGATGAAGGTGGATTTTGAATAGTATGTGAAAGAGATGGAAGTGGATATGGAGGAAGAAGAGATGCGGGTAGATATGGAGGTGGATTTTGAATAGTATGTGAAAGAGATGGAAGTGGATATGGAGGAAGAAGAGATGCGGGTAGATATGGAGGTGGATAAAGAAGATGAAGACATGGTTCTGGGATGAAGACTGACTGCAGCAGCAGGACAGGCAGGTGCTCCCCATGCCCTGCCCACAGCAAGAGTGGGTCCTGTGCCACCAGGCCGGGGCTGGGCTGGGTGGCCCCGCTCAGGGACACAGTGCCCCGGGGTTCTGGCGGCACAAGCACCAACCCCAGCCTGCCCTGTGCTGGCTTTGGGCCATGCCAGCCCCATCCCAGTGCCTGGGGCCCAGCTCCCAGCCCCGGTGGGCTCAGTGCTGGCAGCAGAGTCCTGCTCTGCCAGCGTGTGCCAGTCTGGGGGCACAGGGAACAGCCCTCAGGGCCGGGCTGGAGTGGCCCTGCTGCTTCCTTCTCTTCCAGGACTGACGGAGATGCAGGACAAAGAATTGATCCTTCTGTATGTATGTTTTCTATATTGACATTTAGTTGTGATTTTGTAAATATGTTCCATACATTGTTGTTCTCTAGCCCCTTTCTGTAAATATGTTTCGTAGGTTGTTTTTGTTATAAAGATTCCTATAATGTAAATATGTCCTGTAATTCATTGTTGTTGCTGCTCTCCTGTAAATAAATTGTCCTTGTTTGTCACAGCCCAGCTCTCTTTGCAATTCCTTTGGTCACAGGCAGCACTTGCAGGGTTGTGGTTTC